>AP028168.1:3600000-4200000 GCA_014132275.2 Samia ricini
ATGCTGATGCCTGACCCGCAGGCTCTCTCCCCACCCACCTCTTAGCCCGCCTCTCAAACAGAAGTCTTAATCATCCATGAGGAAGAGGGGTGATTACCGCTCAAAGGCTGTAACCACCTCTCTTCCCCCCCCCCTCACTCACACTACCTACCTACACTTGGGTGTTACACGCTTTTTCTTAATTTTTTTGAATACCGGCCTATTTTTAATTCATTATTTAGACGATTTAAACAAGAAGTTAGTAATTTATTTAAAGCTTTCCTAAATTGTCTATTTTCAAGAAATTCGTCAATACGGGCTGGGTCATATCCCTTACGTAACTCCCGGGACCCATAGACCGGTGCTGATTTAAGCCACATCGTCACGAAGAATATGAAGCAAACCCTATAAAAATACCTGTGTAATCTTTAACTATAAACGTGTGGTTATAAATAATTTAACACCTAAAACATATTACTGCATCCTTCAATGATTTATTATAAATAATCGAAGGTAAATATGTGTTTAGTATATTTCCACGTTTTTTAAAACCGCATCCGTTGTTAATAAAGCAATAAATATCGAACCCCGAGCCTACATAAGGTGTGGTAAAGCGTCGCAGGATACGAGGAGGCGTTATTCGAGTTATAAATAGTAAAACCACCCAGGTGGTTTTGAGCGTGTCTTGATATAATGCATTGCGATTTGTCTTTTAATAATACTCTATGTATCCACTCATAAGTATTACAAAATATTATTTCAACTGGTAGTTTCAACCTACATAAAATGGGCGCGGGTTCGAGCCCACCTATCCAATTCTAAAATCAGTAATTCGGTGACAGAAAACATCTCGAGGAAACCATAGCATTTCCTAATAATGCCCTCCTGGGTAGCTACCGCCCTCAAGTTTGAAAACCGGTCCCCAAATACCAGTAGGTGTGTTTCGGCAGTATCACTTTTAGAATCAGTACCTCTAGGCTTAGTCTGTTTACCATCCTGGACATTTACCATCACTTAACATCAGGTGAGATTGTGGTCAAAACACTGAGCGTATTACGGGGGAAAAATAAGCTGATTTATTACGATAACATTTATATCGTTTTAAACTTATGACTGCCTCGGTAGCGCAGTTGTATTACATACGACTGCCATTCTGAGGTCTCGGGTTCGATCCCCGGGTCGGGTCAAGTGATATTGGGTTTTTTTCTACTTAGTCTCATCCCGGAGTTTGGAATATGTGCCCGATATGGCGACAGGCTCGCCCCCTGTCACATCTGGGACGGAACTAAGCTCGGCGAAATGTGGGTGGTGTAGTTCGCTACTTCACCTCTGCCTAACCCTTCGGGGAAAACAGGCGTGTAGCATATGTATGTATGTATGTATTATATCGTTTTATGACTTGGTAATGCAAATAACAAACAAAAATTAATGATTATTAATCGTATAAGAAAATAATATTGTGTATTGATTCGTTTATTTTATTTAAAAAACGAAGAGGCGGTCGATAATAATTCCCATTGAAATCGCTAATTTTAAAAATCTTATGCAACTATTCAAATTTCTATATAATGACAGCGTTCATATATCAAATGTTGATAGGTGTAGTACCTACGAAGTTTTTTATCGATTCAATAAACAAACACGCCTCCGCAGTTATTCAATGATGAAGCATTAAAACATTATTGTCACGTGTGAAACATGTATACAAATGCAAATATTTATTTATTATTATTACCCTGTTAATGAATAAGCAATGACCCAGAGAATGGAGATATCCGCTATTTCGTCACTGTGGTGACAGAACATAGAATTAAAACACTCAGAATGGCAGTAGTAGCACTTGGAGTGAAGTCATTTCAAGTTGGTCTTAAAAGGCCATGTAGGCCTTCTTATGCGTACCGGTTATTACGCAATTCCTAAGGTATAATATTATATATATATATATATATATATATATATATATAACGCCACGCCTCTCTCCAGTAAGGTCTCCCAGATACCACATCCTTCCACTTTCTACGATCCTGACACAAGCCTGTTTTCGCTTCTTCTACTTTCATAAGCACCTTCATACATGCTCTTCGGTTACTAAAAATTTTGGCATGGCCTTTCTCCAGAACGACCTAGTCATACTCGCCTTCTTAATTCGTTTGGATAATTTTCTTTTATCCGTCCTCTTTATATCTCTAAATCAATTAAGGATTCCATCCCTTTCTGTACCTTTGTCACAACATCCTCTACCACACCACAACGTTCCCTTATCGCACTATTCCTTACATTATCCGTCATTCTCATGCCAGCTAGCTATTTGAATGGTGATTACGTAAAAACTATGATTGACTTACCACCACTAGAGAGGAGAGTGGGCTAAGAGCTATTCTTACTATTATTTACAAGAGTGAGGGTGAGCCAAATATATTTAATTCTGCTCACAGAATCCCTGAACAGCCCTCTAGTGTGAATGAACTTTAACGTTAAAATATAATTTTCACATAACTAGCGCTCGCCTGGTGCTAGAAATGAGACAATAATCGTTATTGAAATTTCGATAATAAAATAAGCTAACCATTTTCTAAATTGTTTCTTATTAACACCAAAGATCATTAGTAACTATGCACTAAAAAACAGTAAAAAGGAAAACAGTTGAAAGAAGAGAAAAATGATCGATCATTGCCTATTTTTATATATAGGTTTATCTCTTTAAAAATTCTTTTTTTTTACATTAAATGGGCTCAGTGCTTTGACCACAATCGTACCTGACGGTAAGTAACGATATGATGCTGCCATGCTGCCGGATAACACCTATTGGTATTCGGAGATAGGTTTTCCAACTTAAGGGTGGCAACTACCCAGACGGGCATTATTAGAAAATTTTCTACCATCACGTTATGGTTTCCTCACCATGTTTCCTTCAGCGAAAGCTGAGGATCGTTTTATAGTCGGATGTTCGGAGCTCGGATTGCGTCCGTTGACGAGGAATCCGGCCGCAAAATCATTAGTCATTCAGATTAAGTTATCATTAAGTCATTAATTCTTTCTACGTCAGTAACTATTATTAGCTAGTCGTCGTTGATGTACAACTATTGGCGGAAATACTAAATAAATCCTGCTATCTCTTTCTCTAACTAGTGCGCTTGCAAAACCTTCTGAGTTGATTACAGGATGCATTACGTAATAAGTACTTATCTGTGAATCGCAAACAACATTCCCAACCGTACTAGGGGTCGTCCAAGTATTACTTAACATCAATGGAATATTTACGCTTTGCTTATTTTTGACGACATGGGGGTTTGAATTGTGATTATCTATGCTAGCCATAATTATTTATTAATATTAACAAAATTATGTCAATGCTTACGTAATTAAGGGGTGTAACTTTTGGTTACTATAGCTGACATGCTAAAGGAGGGGGAGGGTTAAATTGTAATTTTTTTTTAATAAAACTTTATTGGTCATGTATAATGGAGCTGTAAAGAAACAACATCTGCACATTATTTTATACAGCGCCTGCACCCGCGTTTCATATGTTTTTCACTGTAATATAGTTTTAATTTTGTTTTACACGGAACTAATTATATTCCTATTTACTATTTTACTTTTCACATTCAGGAGATTTTTTTTACGCGGCACTCTAATTAATTTTGAAAAATAACAGTAGCCTAAGTTTCGCGGAGTACCTTCAGCTATCTGCCTAAACAAAGTCCCGTCAAAATCGGTCCAACCGTTCCGGAGATTACCGGCAAAACAGACAATTTTAAAAATTATATTTTTGGTATAGGTATCTTAAATACAATCATATGTATGTATTTAATAAAAATAATGTAATTTTGATGTTATAAACAGACACTTCATTTTTATTTATTAGTATTTATTTGAAATAACCCACTCTGGAAGCTTTAGAATTAGGTAATAAAGAATCATATTTCTATAAATTTCGAAAGTAAGTGAAAAAGGGGAAGTATATTTGTATGAAAATACAAGCAAGTCATTTTTGTATGTTTGATTTAATATCAAAGTTGTTGATATGTTATTATTTCTATATTATATATAAATCTTGCAAAAACAGAATTCCAATCGGACGAAATCGCCGGCACAGTTAGTAAAATATTTACTCAATCCTGGTTAAATAATATCTATGTATTAAAAATAGAATCATGTGAATCGGTTCAGTAGTTTTCAATATATAAGCCCATTTATAAACAGAAAGAGAGAGACTGATATTGATTTTGTTTTTAATATTAAGGAAGATACTAGAAATATAATTAAGAAATTCCCTTTAAAGTTAAAAGCGCTTTAACGGCGCTGAGTGATTCTCGGTAGCGGAAAACATACAGATTCGCGTTACCAATGCTATGACGTCAGCTACGAACATGCTACAGTATGTCAAGTATAAATTGTCGTTTAAGTGGTGGCGGTCAGAGATAAATAATAAAAATCCTTGGAGCCCCAATAGATGTCAAATCAGACAAATGTTTTAAATGTTAGGTTATGTTATAATTTCAGTTAACAAATTGTGAAATTTGAACATTAAATTTTTTTTCCAAAATTTCGAGTTTTCTCTTCTATCGGCAGTCCTCATGGATTCCTAGGTTTTTTTAATGCTAATTTTAATCAACTAATCGAAATTCACCCGTGTCTAATGTACGAACAGAAATATTTTGCACAAATAATTACTCAGCCATAATAATTACATCATAATATGTTATGTATGAACAAACATGTAGATCATTATAGTTTGATAATGAAGCTAGGCGGATCTAAAGCGACTGGAATGTTGGTCCAATGAATATAATAACAATAATACATTTTACATAACACTTTCAATCAAATCAAAAATATAAATAATTAATTGCAAGTACAAGACATATCCGATCCGAGTTGATTTGATGTATGTAGTATTCTTTGGGGGCATTTGATTAGTAAAAGTTTTACGTCATCTTGAACGATAAATCTGATATTAACTGTTCAAGATTACCGGAATTTTTGTATTTGGTTTATAGGCTACAATCTCACCTTATGTTAAGTGACGATGTGGTCTACGATGGTAAACACACTAAGCCTAGAGTACCGGTTCTCGAGTGATGCTGCCGGAACACACTTATTGGTTTTTAGCGACAGGTTTTCAAATTTGAGTGTGATAGCTACCTACACGGGCATTATTAGAAAATGTCCTACCACTATGCTATGGTTTCCTCGCGATGTTTTCCTTCACCGAAAGGCTGTTTTTAGAGTTGGATAGGTGGGCTTGAATCCGCATCCATTGACGCGGAATTCGGGCGCACTACATGTATGGTGGTCAGGATTTAGTCAAGCTCAGTTGCCCTACCATTTCGCTGATGGAAGCTTCGAAAGGTTGGGGACTTCTATAGAAGTGATCCGGGGGCATAACTTCAGAACTAGTATGTTTACTATTCAGAACCACATGATAACATATTTCAGCGTAAACATTTAAAAGAAATAAATACAGTAAATAATTATATATATTGTTGTTACAATATAAGAAAATGAACGCGATGAGAGAACTCTGTCTACACTAAACTAAACAAAATGCGCAACGATAGAATCAGAAAATGTATTTATTCTTTCGCTTTACTTGTATGGGACTACAAATCACAGCTGTCGGGTTAGGTTCCGCGTACTGACGATGAAAAACAGTTAGGGCGTGGCACAATTCAAAAGCGTCCACAGACTTTCTGCATAAAATTAAAACAGCTTTATATTCAAGCAATTATCATTTTTTAAGTTAAAGTTTTATTAAACTCCGAGAACTATTCAATGAGATTTCCTTTTAATTTCTTGTTTTAATTATTTAAACCGATAACTAAATCTAGATATATTTTGTACTAGCTATGTCCGCGACTACGCTCGTCTGGAATTCAGACAATTATATTCTTGTAGACAGTCTCCTGCAGTCTCGTCCCGTCCAAATTGATGAAAAGAATTGGCGAACAAACTAATAAACAGAGAAACATTTTTTTTAAACTATCCAAATTTTGTCGTGTTGTAGATTCTCAAGCTCTACATAGTTTTTTGTCAAATATCTTCAATGTACAGATTTCGTACCATTAGCCGTTAATTATAAGTATAGAGTATCTATGTCCGTGAACAATAAATATAACGCCATCTATGAATAAACGTCAGAAATACATATATAATTTGGTTACGTTATCAACATTCCTAATATTTCGTCATTATGTCATGAAAAATAAACAAACCATGAATTATATTTATCGTCCAATTACAGTTAGAACAGATGAAATAATATTATGTTCCACGCCATATTTATACCTATTGATATTATAAATGAAATTCAGTTCGCTACTTCTATAAAATGGCTCCTTAATACAACGCCTAAAATGCCTCGAGATTGTCTGAAAATTAAATATCAAAATATTGTTATCTCATATACTATGTGTTACATATTTATTATTTATTACTATTGTCTTAGTGTGTGTATCTTGGACCACATCGTCACTTAACATCAGGTGAGATTGTGGTCAAAGCACTGAGCCTATACCGTTTTATATTTTGTTCTATTTCAATCAATCCATCAATTTTTCGTTTTCAAATAAGACTAAAAGGATTTTACTGATCAACTCTTCCTTCAAACTAAAGTCGCCGCATATCATTCAAATTACTATAACTTTTGATACGAGTGGACCGATTTCAATGAAATAATTTTGATGGTGCTCTGGGATATGCTTTATAATTATTTTTTGAATTTTTAAAATACACTTATTACTTTCTAATATATAGATAGATTTCTAATAGATACCTGCACTACCAAACAAACAGAAAGACAGACTGACATTTATAAAAATGATAGAAATGTATTTAATTACCTATTCCTAGTCCCTTGCTATTCTTAGTCCTATTTGTAGTACTTTTCACAAAAATCGGAAACGTACAGACACGCGAAATTTACAATTTTATTATTATACATTAGTATATATCGCCCATACGATAAAGGCATTTTTATAGATACTTTAAACCGATAATGGCTGTGATAGTGTGGTTGGATTTCGGTTCGATAGATGTAGGTTTGAATCCACCATTAATATTTTATAAAGAATATAGTGGTGGTAAATTTACAATTTTATTATTACTATAGATATGGTTTCCTACTTAACTTATGATTATCTTCTACTACTACTCTCTTCTTAACACTAATGTTAATAATAATAAATAACTAATAAAAAAGCACAAATTTTATTATTTACATTTGAAGTAAATATATGAAATATGCAGCCTTAATTATACTAGAAATGAATATTGATTTTATCAATCTTTTTCCACAATGGACCTACCAGAAGTCTGCCGTATCGTTTACTCGATTAAGCATTAATATCAGTAATCTATGTCGCTCTAAAATTTATTCTTCTGAGGTTTTATTGCAAGAATCCATAGTCGTAAAACGACAATATATATATCCTACAAAAAAAAACAATGTCACTCTTGAGTAATTAAAAATTAATACTATTAATTTTAAAGATCCGCTCCCGCTTATAAATCAGACAGGTTGAAACAAGACATCGTCTTGTGGCTTTCTTCATTGAGGGAGACCTTGTCGCATTTAACCTAGAATTCTAACAAATGTGTCTGTTATCGAATACATTTCGATTCGATATGTCTAAATGATCGATTCCCTATACTTATAAACAAGTTTATTCAAATCGAACCAGTTTATAATGGATTTTCTTTTGACGATAAATGATTGACCTGATTTTATATTGAAGCTTCATCATAGGTCAGCTGACTCTTTAACCTTTTTGCCTACTAAGTACATTTGCAAAACTTAGTTTTTATCTGGACATTAAAATACAAGAAGTTTATTATTTATTTTTGCATATTGTAAAAAATAACTATGTCGTCGTATTATATCTATTTATCGAGAGTTTTTCGAATTCGCTTATATCACCATTATTTTGAACTACTTTTTTATGGTACAGTAACTCTACCTACGACTTCGTCCGCATGGAATTCAGACAATACACAGCCTATTTTCTTTCTCTAAGTGCAACATCTATCTCGTTGTAAAAAATTGCATCGAAATTTATCTAGCGGTTTGAACTTGAAAAACAACAAAGAAATTAGGACGATTAATATTATAGTTTATAGGTAGAAATATTTTTTTTTTATTTACCTTTTTTTAAACAGTTCTATATCCTACTACAAGGTTCCATTTATTTTTGAACCAAAATTCATTAAAATTAGTTCAGTGGTGTACGTGTAATACAGACAAAATAATTACTTTCACATTTATAATGTTAATATAAATTAACGTGTTGCAGTACAAAATGTAGACTGAAAAAAGAAATTGAATTTTTTTATTAAAATTAACACAACCAATAACAAATTTGTAGCTGATTAGAGTGGAGACACGGTTAAAACTAGTTGATATAATTCATTACGATATTTCATACAAGTCTGCTATATCTTATTAGTTGAAATAAAATGTATGCACAGAAGCTCAATTGCCGAGCCGAGCAAACGACGTATGAGCGAAGAAATGTATAGTTCTATATTTTAGTACTACATGGAATTATAGCTAAAACAGTTTCTCTTGCGTTCCAGTTTTCTCTATGATATTTCCATGGTTCAAGTTTTTTCTTAAGCGCTGATGGGGGGAGATAACATTGCAATGTTTTGGTGACGGTATTTTCATGGATTGTTACGTAAGCAACGTAATTTTTTTGTTTAGTTAAACAGATTTGGTAAATTTATGCCAATACTTGCGGTTAACATGAGATAAGAACTTTGCTGACTAGGAGAAAGGATCAAAGGACTCAAAAACTTTCAAAAATACCTAAAATTCTGCTCATGGAAGACTTACATGGCACACATGCTGTCAGCTGTTAGTATCATAAATTAAACATAAATCAATATAGGTATAATATATATACTTATTGTCGAAAAGTTCGTTGGTTTTTACCGAAACACGAACCAGCCGGTATCCGATCGATTTTCCACAGTTTTACACCACGAAATCCTTGATATGAAATCGGTCACAGTATAAACGTGAATTTTGTATAATATTATGATCTCACTATAAAACAGGAAATAAATGTTTCGAACGTATGAGCTATTTATATTTCAACTAATTATATAAGAGGTTTCATTTTCATGGAATAATTACTATTTCTTACAGTTATGTATCTTCTATCTTTATACATAAAAAGAAAAATAGGGTTCCTTCGCACCATCACCTCAAAACTACTGAACATATCGGGATGGGACTGCTACCATTCGGTGCGGAATTTTTCGCAGTCCATCGACCATTTCTCATTATTTCCTTTTACTCTTAATAAAAACAAAAGACTCATTTTTCTTCATTCATATGTTTATATGTAGTGTATATACAAATAGGCAAAGATAAAACAGTTTAGTAACTCTTTTTATTATATTTCTCAGCCGATTTTTTTCGTGGTTTATTTAGTAGTTATTGAAAAATTTTAGTGTTATAAATAAAGTAATCGCATACAGTAATTTTTGCTCCAATTTTCAGTAATGATTACGGTTAAATTTCGTCCACTACGTGACATTTCTTTTAAAACCGCGGTGGTAGTCATTTTTTTTTCGTAACATTTGTTCATTGTTGTTTAATATATTGTTTAATATATGAATGTAACAGAATATTTACTAAATAAAATAAACAAATCACGTAACACCGTAAATCAATCTTAAGTAATATGCCTACTAAGTGACAGGCAGACAGAATTGTAAACACGTATTACACGGTTAAGTTTAGTATGAATAATTTACGTTGAAAACTATAAAATACTTTTGCCTTGCGTTAATAATTTATCGTCAATAACATTCGTGAAAATTTAAAATCATCATTACACGAGTTACAACAGATCAATCAAGCAGAATTACGTGACGGTAGAGGTTATAAAAAAATAATAACTCACAGCCAATGACGTCGAACAATGTATTCAGGAATGTCAGCCGCGAAATGGCGGCAAAAAAAATCATTCCGATTCGATCGTTCACTTGGCCGTACGGTTGGATCAAAAGTTTGGACAAACGTCAATACAACAAGTGTTTACTGACCGTGATTAGTAATTACTATACATATAGACATGAGATATGTGAAACTAATATTGAATAGTGAAAATAACAAAATAGCATATTTGGTTATTTCGCAAATTGGCCTCTAAATGTGAAACGGTGCTATTATTCCATATCGTATTACCTACTTTTTCAATGGATTTAAAATGGATTTAATCTAACTTTGCTGTAACTTTAAATTGTAAACGATGTGTACCTATAATAAACATATAGAGGATGTAGTGACCAAGATAGAGAATGGTATGGTTAGTTAGTTCGGACAAGTGGAGAGGATGGATGACAGAAGATTAACGAAACAAATTTATAAGGTGAGGATGACTGGGCACATCGTTAAGGGCTGACTTTTTTTCTTTTTTTTTTTTGACGGGGGAAATGCATTTACGCACTACCCTTACCTATGGCATTAGTGAGACCGGAGTCCCCCAATGCAATAGGTAAGGAGGCATGGAGGGACGACTCCGTGCCAGTGTGGGACTCGCCCGGGCGTTTAACGCCCGGAAATACCCACTAAAACCCGCGCCGTCCGCCGCTTTTGGGATGGGGGCGATCCGGGATGGCTTTCGCAAGCACCGCGTCACCCCCTGCGGCGAACCTTTTTTTTTTTTTTTTTTTGACGGGGGGAAATGCATTTACGCACTACCCTTATCTATTGTACTTAGGGGATCTAAGTCCCCCAGTACACTAGATAAGGGGCACGGAGTGACGAGCTCCGTGCAGTGTGGGACTCACCCGGGCGTAAGCGCCCGGAAATACCCAATAAAACCCCCCGGGGCCGTCCGCTGCATTTGGGATGGGGGCGACACGGGGTGGCTTTCGCAAGCACCGCGTCGCCCCCTGCAGCGAACCCGCCGGGCCTCGTCGTGCAATGGCCCGGTGGGGATGGGGGAGTGTACACACTACTCAACCCCACCTCTTCGCCCGCCTCCCGAAGGAGGCATGACCAAGACGGTCGGTCAGCCAGGGAGGCAGAAAAGCTGCCCCCCCTCCCCTGCGGCGAACCTACCGGGCCTCGTCCGTGCAATGGCCCACCGTTAAGGGCTGACCTAGGCGAACGTGTTTTGAAAAAATCAAGCACGGCGTAAATAAAGGCCAGGTAAAGATGTATCCATAACCGGCGAGCATTTATTAAAGCGCTCTTGAAAGTAGAGGAAGCGAAAGAGATGTGTCAAGATAGTAGCAAGTGGAACGACGCAATCTCTGCCTACACCCACGAGAGAAAGGCTTGATACTGTATACATGTATGAATAAATAATAAACAACAATACATAAAAATTAAAGAAACGCAATTAACATTACTTGTAATGTTCTGGCGGCAATTTGGTACGTCATTCATAGTATGTAATTTTGGTAGCATTTCAGGTTATATAATTTGGTTATTTTGCTTAATTTAAATGTTGCTGACTTGAAATTCTGACTTGCCGCGCAAAAATCCCTGAGGACTGTTTTGCTAAATAAAAAAAAATGCTCTACTCACTTGACACTGGTATAATTAATTGTGCATGTAATTCATACGTTTTCTACTTCGTAACAGACTGTATTATTTTATTACGAAGTATCTAATATAGAGTCAAAAGTAGCAAATTAAGTTTGGGAAATAAAAATAAATTTATAAATCATATTTATAAATATATTTGTTAATATTATATTATTATAACAGTTTTTTTTTTTAACCGTGAACTGCTATATATGTCTAATTTGACCACTACTCTGTACGTATATGCAAATAATATAAAGAGATACGATAAATTGTTTGGGAACTTTACAAATATCCTTTTAGTCTCGACGAGTTTTACGAATTTACAGAACGTAAATATATTTTCGTTTTTTATAATACAATAAATACAAGGATAAAATTAAAAATGTAACATACTTGAACGACAATTTTAACGCCATCTTTCCTTGAAGATAAACATCATGTATAACGGTCATGGTGTCTTTCATGTATTAATATTGTACAGGACTACAAAAAGACCTACGAAAAAAATTGGGTGAAATTAATTTTCTGTAATTATTCGGATACTAGTTAGTGTATATACCCTCTATGGTATGGTACCTGTCTATTCTTATATTTATTCTATTGCAATTTAATTGTCAACGTCATTTATTTTTTTTTTTTTTTTTTTACATGGAATAAGCTCAGTGCTTTTACCGCAATCTCACCTGATGTTAAGTGACGATGTGGTCCAGGATGGTAAGCACACTAAGCATAGAGGTACTGGTTCTCAAGTGATGCTGCCGAAACATACCTATCGGTATTTGGCCACAGGTTTTCGAACTTGAGGGTGGTAGTTACTCAGGCGGGCATTATTAGAAAATGCCCTACCACCATGGTTTCCTTGCGACGTTTTCCTTCACCGAAAGCTCAGGCCGATTTTAAAGTCGCAAAGGTGGGGATCATACCCACTTCGATTGACGCGGAATCCGGCCGCACAACCCGCTGCGCTATCATTGTTTCTAAATGTAAAAATATACATATAATTAAATTCTGAACTCCATGTCGATGTATTTTGACCATTTATGTTATGTCATATTGTATTGTAATAAAAATACTATTTAATGGAATTGTTTGAAATTCAACGAACGTGGATGATATCAAGTTCTTTTTTTGCTAGACCAAGTAAAGAAGAAAATTTTAAATATTTTATAAAGTGCTATTTGTACTTATATTATTGTGAGACGTGATACGGATGATACGGATTACGGATGTGATAAATAAAATATTTCATGTAGAATACAAAAAAAAGGTCTGTTTTATGATTATGAAACAATCACTCGTTTCTTTCTTTCTTATCTTAGTTCCAGAAATATCTACATATATACACTTAATCATTTAGGTATTGTTTTATTAATTTTTAAAAAGGAAGTATTTTTCTACATGTTCTTCAAACCGAAGGTAATTAAACAGGTGATCCGCTTGGTGCCGGGTTAAGAATAGTATGACCCCATATCTACCCGTAGGTGTCGTAAAAGCGACTAAAAGATAAACCAGGAGATGGGCAGCAGCATCCTCTGATCATCACAAACACCTAATGCGAACGCCAACCCGCCTGCCAAGCGTGGTGATTAAGGCAATTCCCTCCTCATCTTTGGGGAAGACCTATGTCCAGTAGTGGACGCATTTCCAGTTGAATGGATGGATGGATGGAAAGTAATTAATACTGAATACAAAATGTTTATAACACAACTTTTGTAAAAACATCAGTGGTATTTTGATGTCTTCGAATTACAATAATGTGAAATAATTTTTACATAATCCCTTTGAATATTTAAAGAAGGAATTGAATAACTACTTGTTTATAGTCCCCCATTCATTTTACGAATAAAATTGCAGTACTGCAGTGCTGCATTAACCTTTTGTCGTGACATTTAGTTGCGTCTGTTGCGTATGAAATGTCAAATCCGTGCGGCACAAAGACAGATAACTGCACCGGCTTACATTAACTAAATACGGTGTAACTAATACGGTTGAAAAAGTTATTTATTACCAGAAGTTTCTTTATAAGAGCGATGACAGAGTGACCTAATTCCACGTGATAATATATTCTCATATTTTTTTTCTTGACAACCACTATTAACTGTTGTGTAAAATGTAGCTATAATTACGTATGCCACTTAAATTCAATGAACGTCAAAATAAAACAAATTAATTCCTCATAACATATTTTCACGTATCAAGAGTCGAGTTTAAAATGAGTTCGGTTAAAGACTATTTATATTAATAACTTTATCCTAAAGCTGTTGTTTATCGAGCTGTATATTTTCATAGATATATTCTCTAGCACAGTTTAGGTTTTTTTGAAGTTATACTTCGGCGCGTTTTGGGGCGTTAGGGAAAAATTATAAAAGTAAAGTTTTAAAATCGCGCGCGACCGTCACGAAAAAACGACACCCTGATGTTAGCTAGCCAACATACGATGTGCGCGCACACCGTCACGAAAAAAACAACACCCTGAATATAGCTGTCAACGTTTAATTTTTTCTATTATTAGTTTTTTTAATATATACGCCATCTTATTTTTGACAGACTGTAGCATGTCGCTGAAAGGTGATGTCATAGGTGAAGCGAATCTATAAGTTTTTCACCTAACGATAATCCCGCAACGCCACTAAAAAGGTTTTCACTTCAATAACGCGAAATCTCCCACTTCCCTCTCCCATTAATGCTTACAGTAGACATTGAAGAGAAACTGAAGTATTTTAGGGAAAGTCCTATTATTTCTAACTCAACCCTCAATTAAATTTATATCTTCATCTTCAGGCAATTAAGCCTAATGTTAAGTCTAGGTCTCTTGTAGTGTGGACTATCGAACTAAGCCAACCCCCATCCAAAGCATTTCTACCGACGCCACTACATCGTCGGTCCATCTGAACGGTTGCCGGCCTACGCTTCTGTAACCAGGTCTGTGTATCCATTTCAGTACGGCCTTACTCCATATGTGTTCATATATTTTCTACGGCATATGTGTCCTGCATACTTCTATTTCCATTGAGCTATGACCGTGGCTATGTCACCGTATTTCGGATCTTGTCTCGGAGAAAAATACCTAACATAGCACGCTCTATAGCTCTCTTGATGATTTTGGATAATCTTGGCTACATAGACCATAACGGGGAGAACACCTTGTTCGAATAATCTGCGCTTTAGGTTCACTATTTAAAATACATCCGACAGTTTGTCAAAGGCATTGAATTTATATTTTTTTAAAATTTTAAAATGTTACTATAGAAAGAGAGTATTCTTAGCATTTTCATTATATAAATAAGTTGGATATTGTCTAAAATCTTAACAGATAGATGATAGACGGTCTCAAAGATGATATTAGAACTATGAAATTATGTTCCGAAAAACTGCTACTGCAGAGCTTGCGACAAAATTGACGATATGGTGGACTGACTCCGACTAATCAGTAATTCCAGAATGCGATTCTTCAAGAATTAATAAATCCCGATAACGTCTCACTAATTCAATTTGTACGTATAAATCATAGACTCCTCTGATCGAGTTTATAAATTATCAGTATTAAAATAAATTAAAATATTATCTTATTCTTAACTAATGCCACATAGGTAGAATTATATTATGTATTTATTGGTTAGGTATATTTATATGACGTATAATATTGTTATTATTCGAACTCGACAAAAAAGTACGAGAACGATGATGATGACCACCGACAGATGAGAATAACCGCCATCACCATACCGGCCTGCAACCACCACGATAAAAGTCTCTACCCAGCTCTGGATATAAACGCGACGTGCCTTTATATGTCAATCTAAGATGTTTTAACAAGTGTAAGATGGTTGCGATCCAGTAAAGCGCGAAAGCTCTACCACCCCATGAACTATTTATAATAGTGCATTTTGTTATTTGTTTTAGGGCAAGTCAGTGATCCGTCCGATAGCGTTCAAGCCGCTCGGCGGGCGTCTCTCTGCGGGCGGAGAGCGGTATGGCTCCACACCGGTGCTCGCTAGCAGGCGCCGCCCTCACATATGACACTATATGGCAGTAAGTCCCATTTGGTTGAATGATCTAGATCGATTAAAATAGAGAGAAAGACAGTCTTCTAAATTTTGCACATTAAATTTTATGCAATAAATTACTCATAGCAGTAAATTCATGTTTCGTAATTAATAAAGACGCTTCACAAATAATAAAAATACATCTCACACGGATAAGTAAATTATTTTGGGGTAATAATTATGAAAACAAATGATAGCACACTTCGAATTAGGGCACGTTTTGCAAACAAATTTGCAATATTGAGTAATTTTTTTTTTCGATTACCTATTTAAGTTAATGTTACTTAAATTGTGTAATATTATTAAACGGAACTATTGTTGTGAAATTTTAAAAACGTTATAAATACTTATAGCGTTGGTTATGACATCTATAAGTTTATATGAAACTACTTGTTGATGTTTGGTATTAATAAGTATTTTTATTATTAAATTAAATATTATTTCTATGAAAATTTCTAAAACCTAAATACTATCTGATTTAAAATGCAAATTAAGTGAATAAAATAGGCTGATTTTATGTCGTTATCAGGTTCGTCGGATGTCCGAGAGGGGCGTTGGTGTGGGTCGCCACAGCCGGCTTCGCTATCCGCTCTGCCGCCATCCACGCTTTCCGCTCCGCTCCATCAGCGGCACCACTCTGCTATTGTGTAAGTACCGATATAAATTCTCAACTTTATACCAGCTATTCTCGAAGTTCCGATCGCGATTATATTTTCTATTCTGCACATTTATTCACTGCGTAATATAGCTTTTAAATAATAATTGGAAAAGAATTGACCCTATTTATTTGTACAGGGCCTGAATTATTTTTGGTACTAACAGAAAACAAAGATGTTTCTCGTAAACTCCTTCAAATTTTCCAAAAAGTGGTCTAAGTTACGCCCCGTAACTTCAGCATCTACCAAAAAACGTCCCGTCAAAATAGGTCCAGCCGTTCCGGAGTTGACAGATGACAATTTTTTTTTTTTAAATTGTATCTTTGATATAGGCATCGTATATACATTTAATTTAGTAAAAAATCGTTATTTTGACATTACAAACAGACACTTCAATTGTATTTATTAGTGTAGATAAACATACCATATCAATTCTATAATTGATTGATCATAGAATAGAGCACAATATATTCAAAATTTATTGCATTTCTATCCGTTTTCTCACACTATATCAATTACTTTGCAATTCTCTATATAAAAATACCATAACAAATTACTATTGATGGATTGTACACTATATATCGTAGTTCTCAGTGCATTAACACCGATTTCTTGGTTATTCGTGTGTTCATATTCTCAGAAATTCGACTTTCTACATTTACATCGATGTAAATGTTCATTGAAACGTCAACGACACTAATAATAGTCCCCGTAGTTTGTTCGTTCAATGACAAGATAATTAATATCTATTAAACTATTGAAGTCTCGCGCGATGCGTACTCGTTGTATATTATGAACGCAGTTGAATGAATATTGCGGCAGTGATAAAATGGCGCTCATCAACCCAATTTCATTTAATGTATGTAATAATATAATTTGTAACTTGTCCTTTATTTGGATATCTCACGACAAGCATTTACTTGAATGTATGTTTAACGTGTCCAATTTTAGATCAATAAAAAAATCTTAACAAAAAATTTACCGATATTTTTTATCTATAAACCAACATATTTTTACTACAGTCTATTTTGAAAAATTATATATTTTCAGATATTCATGAAATATTTCTCGAAAAATAAAAAATAATAAAAGACGAGTCAATATTAAAAACTAATTTAAATTTGTAATCGACGTAATAACGTTAAATAGCAGAGCATTAATTTTATTTATATTTCCAAGAATTTATTGCCAAAAAGTTCAAAAAATGTAGATATTTTGTAAGTTTTAATGAAACATTTATTTAGATATAATTTAAGGATAAATGTCCCTAAGACAATAAAACATAAAAAATAATATAATAATGTCATCTACGCGCCGTCGGACTGGTCATGTAGTCGAGGGGGTATTTGCCAGCCGGGCCCTAGCCTGCGTAGGCCCCCCTCGGGCCTGGTTTGCGACAACCGTAGGATAGGAAGCCCTCGCAGGCTACGTGACAGCTCTTGCGGACTAAATGTAAAACTAGATCAGATAGTTCGTTCATACAATTAGAGAGAAATGAAATAGAAAAATCCGAAAAATGGTTGAACCTGAGCAGGTGAGCTAAGGGGGTGGCCCCTTAAACTAGTTTTGGATTTTTTTTCTGAATGGCAATAACATTTTGATCGACTAAACTTATTTAGACGCGTTTTTTATGCCGTAATGCATTAGATTTCACATTGTTTCATAGATATTTAAAAAAACGAAATTTAATTTTTAGATGTTCTGATGTGCTATTGTCCGTACCTAATAATTTATTACATCGTTGATAATTAAATTTTATAATTTGTTTATCTCAATTTGTGCTTGTGGTCAGCCACTCTGGCCTTTCGGCCCAGTCTGACAATGCAACTACTTATCCAAAGCTAACAATTATACCGAATACAAAATTTGAATTTTGAATGTACTGTTTTAATGTAGGTACCTACCTTTTCTTTTTTTTTTTGACGGGGGGAAATGCATTTACGCACTACCCTTACCTATTGCATTAGTGAGAGTAGGTACTTACCTAATATTTTGTTCTAAAGCATGTGTAATACAGGTAAAAAAACTCTACAGTAGCATTAAGAAGAAATGTAATTAACGGTTAAAAAATAGTGTTTGATTTTAATAATAAAAAATATTAATATATATTAAACGCGGCAACATAGTAAGGGCTGCACATACCAGTGCCCTGAGTGTTCGCATTGTCACACATACGGCCTGGAATGGCGACCAGACGCGCGTGTTCCGGCTTCACCGTTTATACTGAGATATTAATATTTAAATCTCGTGCTGAGGCGTTATTGTGGCTTATTTGCTAATTTTATTGATTTTTTTATTAATTTTTCCATACTTAAAATTCAACTTTTTACGAGTGTTTCGTTAATAAATTATGTTTATTTAAAAATCAAACAATTCGATTTGGAAAATGTGAATATTGTGATTTTTAAAGAGGATTGTTTAGGCGTCTTTATGCAGAGGTAAGATTGTGTTTATCAAATAAAGTAATGTTTTTTATGTAAAACTAAGCAACTATCAAGTAAATGCTGATGAATTAACTTGAATATAATAGCAATAAGGAAAACCTTCGTACAAACTATGAGACACATAAAGTCATTTAAATACGTTTTTATATTATTCGTCATTTTGTTATTATCATTGAGTAATTTAAATTTAATATGGGCTTAGTTTTGTGTTATGTATTATGTTATTCCCGCCAAAACATATATAACCTATGTTTAATTGACCTTTATTATTATTTATTATCCTCTTAATTCATTCTTCTTCTCCAAATTAATGCCAAATGAGTTCAAACTCAATGCACATTTATGTTAACGTTCCATATAATAGATTTACATCATATTTTTTAAGCTTTCATAAAACGCTTTACAAAAATAGCAGCCATTATAATCCAGGAAGTTTTTGTAGCAACTCAGAATTCATCTACTCCACTAGTGGGTAATACACAGATAATACAATTTATTGAATAAAAATAACACTACCACATAAAAGTCTAAGATCAAGCGAAAAAAACATCTAAAATATATTTATTTTATTAACTAGATCAATACAAAGATTTTTAGTTATATAATAATTTGTCGATTACTTCGGCGCTTTTTGAGCCCGGAATTCGCTATTGAAATTCAAAACAGCTAAACTAACCGTTTCTCATAAATATTCACTGTAGATTTTCGTTTAGATTCCTCGAAGACTGTGTAGGAAGTCTTTAAAAACAAAGCAATGGTTTTATTTCACATAACCAATGTATGACTATAAATTAGTAAATAGATCTATACTATCGATGGTCAACGTCAATCAATGATCAAATTCTAAAACAGGATCTTCTATGAAAGAATATCTTAAGATCTACAATCATAATGAGTTTTGAAGGACATCTAATTTATATGGCTGTCTATATAAAATGGGATTTCTTTTGACGCACCGTCAACCACCTAGCATTCAATGCGGAATTTTTCATAGATGGTTATAGGCTATTTATTTTTTGGATTCCATCGACCCTTTCTCATTTTTTTTTTCAATTTACTCTTATGTACACTTTTCCCGCTAATAAAAACAAAAATCTCATTTTTCTTCATTCATTTGTTTATTCACTCACACCTAAAGAACATATGAAACGTGGGTGGAGCTGCGGGCATCGGCTAATCATTAATATTACAAGTATATCAAACAAGTAAGCAAACAATTCAACAAGGGTGTTTTATACTGTAATAGAATCAGTGCTTGGACCACAATTTCACTTAATGTTAAATGTGGCCTATAATCGTAAACAAGCAAAACCACTAGGTACTGGTTCCCAGTCTTAAGAGATGCAGCTGGAATATACCCGTAAATGGTTGATGAAAGATTTTTAATCTTAAAGTTATCAGATACCTAATCAGATAACTAGGTTAGAATTAGATTAACGTGTAACCTGGGTCTATGTTTTCTTTATTTTTGATTACATGATGGTCGGGGGCGTCAATTTGATCAATCTTTACTTTTTTAATTTTCGTTTATTTTTCTCAACATTATGTTAAGTGTTACGTTATCATAGGGAGATAATTTATTTTTTAACACTGCAGGCACTTAATCCGTACTCTTTTTCAATTGTAGATTTTAGTATTATTTTACAATTCTTGAAAAATATTATATTTTTGCAACAATATTCATTTCATGAGCCTTAATAACTATGTTTTTATATATATCTTACTTTAAAAATAAATTAATAATGTTGTTTGTTTATATTTTTCTTATTTATTTCTTACTTTCCTAAGATTACGAATTTAAGGTTTACTAATTCTTAGTTATTGGTTGTTTTGTAAGGAATTAAGGCATTTACTTACTTAGGATGTTGGAGTAAAAAAATAATTAAATGTTGCTTACGTAAAATTAGTAAGGCCCGTAACATGAGTTCCTATGCATACACAACATATATAGCTGATTACAGGCAGAGACTCATTACAAAGTTATTTCGTTTCCGTTGTGTGTGCACAATATTCAACCTACTCTTCTGATAATAAATGTTTTATCAACAAACATCCTGTATCGATGATGTTCGTGTATATTTTAAAAGTGAAGCATATAAAGTCTTATTTTATCTATGTAAATATTTCTTACGTCTGTCTTTAATTTTTATAGAATATTTGTAATGGCCTATAACTCTAGAACCGCTGATCCGATTTACGTGATTTTTTAAGTTGTAAATTTATTATCTGGACAAATTTTAAAGATGCTGACTCAACGATGTCATGGTCACATTCGAGGCGATAGACGTAGGTTTGAATCCACCTAACCTGTGTCTAAGTTTTCGGTGGAGGAAAACATCGTGAGGAAACCATCGGAGCATCATACTAATAGCCTCTTGGTTGACTACCACCCTCAAGCTTGAAAATCTGTCGCTAAGCACCTATATGTCTGTTCCGGCTGTCACTCTAGGCCCAGCTATCAATATATTGGATCACATCGTGACTTTAATATAGCTACATAACATCACGCCTCTCACTCCTAAGGGTAGGCAGAGACGACATCGTTCCACCTGCTACGATCCTGACACACGTCTTTCGCTTCTTCTACTTTCATGCATGCACTTTGGTTATGGGTACTTTCTCCAAAACGTCCTCGATCTGGTCTACCTTTACCGATTTGCCCAGTCACACTCGCCTAGTAAATTTGTTTCGTCAATCTTCTTCCATGCGTGCGGGAAGGACAAGTCTCCAAACATCAGGTGAAGTTATCGCCAAAGCCTATATAAAATAAGCAGTATAAAATATTAGGTATATTTATATATTTGTCTACGTTAGGCAATGGTCAGAATTATGAAGAAATAGCAAACAAAATCGACAAACTAAAAGAAAATAGATATATTTTTTTTATTGTCTAATAACCGGTTTCTTTTAAAAATATTACATAAACGATTCCGAAGAATACGAAACTTTATAAATTATAATTTGCACAAGAAGCACTAGAAGAACTTTAGTAAGAATAAGAAAAAAGTAAACAAAGTTGCTGCCAACAGTTAGTGATCAATAGACTGATTTGTCCGTTACTAATCAGTTCAGGGAAAGAGCTTTTGATTCGAAATTAAAATGTAATTAGTAAAACCAGTTCAAAAACAAGTTTGTAAACAAAAAAATTAAAAAACAAACTAGGTCAATGCCATGGCTTTGGCGGTGCTTAATAGATTTGTTCATTCCATGACCGTGACATGAGATCACTTCTTTCTTGGTGTTAGTACAACTCTTAATATTTACAATAAAATAGAATTAGGCATTAGGTATCCGCCCCGGCACTACTCGTATATAAATGTTTAATTTAAAGAATTAGCCTACATTGCTTCCTACAGGTGACAGAAATTTTCAAATTCGCCAAGTAGTTATTGAGTCAATTTAACCTCTTTATGTAGGTAATGCTCACTTCCAAAATGGCTAGTTCGTAAAACTAATTACTAGATACCTTAATGTCTAAATAGATGTATTTATTTTCCCATATGAAAGACTCTGTAATGAAAGGATTCTGTATTGGTATCATATGTATATTTATATGTCCCTACAGAAATTGAAAGAAAGTTCGCATAATAATTAAAATATTATATATCATATGAAGGTTCAGTCTGAGTAGGCTTGTCTTATACAAACAGGAAAACATCTTCAGGCAATCATAGCATGGTGGTAGGGAATTTTCTAATAATGCCCCCCTGGGTGGTTACCACCCTTAAGTTTGAAAACCTGTCGCCAAATACCAATAGGTGTGCTCCGGCAGCATCACTTGAGAACCTGTACCTCTAGGCTTAGTGTCTTTATCATCCCGGACCACATAATCACTTAACAGCAGGTGATATTGTGGTCAAAGCACTGAGCTTAAAAAAAACTGAGCCCTGTAAAAAAAAAAGCGTTTACTCTCAGTCAAACAAACCTCTTTCAACTTTTATAGTCTTATAGTCTATATTTAAAGCAGTTAAACCATATTGAAGCAATGATAGTTATTTGACACTGCATCCATCGACGTTAGTCATTTTAGAATGAGTTTGAGCTCTCTGTGAAGGAAAATGTCGTGACGGAACTACGGAGGTACAACATTTTCCAGCGCTATTGTTAGCGATCATATTCTAATTTGAGATTTATCTTCAATTGCCTTTAGGTATCAACAGTTGGCATTCGGACATTAATATCTAACAACATAGGTCATGTATGTATCAATGTATCGTCATTTGACATCATATAAATTTTTAGTCTAAAGTTTTAATTTTAAATAAAAATGTATTCATTACATTTGTAAGTAACATTTGAAAACGTGTTCCTGTTTTGTATACGTAACTAAGTGAAGAAGTAATAAGAGTTTGTTTGTTGTTTTTTTTTTGTAAGTACAAGTGTTGAACATTTATGCAATTGTTTAAAATGTCATTAAAATCACTGTAATGAACGAAGTGCCTTTAGGAACTTCTGTCGTCTATCGTTACCAATACACTTAAGAATTCTGAACAAATCTGCTACACCTGTAAACACTTGCCCTTTGCTCGTGTCTAGCAACCAAGTTAAAGCTAAAAATTCGTCCGTAAGTCAATTTTTTTCTTGAAGTATTTGACATACGCAAAACAATTTGAAAAAAATCCAGTAATTTCATATTAAATGCTCTGCTATGATTTGGCAATTTGTCTTCCATTGCATATAAAAGAAAATATGTATTAAAATGATTTGATTTTAATGCCTAAACGTAGCCTTCACAATTCAGATAACAATAGGATGTTACGTACAGATCAACCGCGGAACTGCGCTCTGATGCGTTTATCCATCTCATTTGAATATAGCATATAATTAGATGTTTCATAATAAAGCAATTTACACATGACGCCGGTTCGTAACACTGCTGTATTTCGGCTACTAAGTCGGACAAAATGCAAACTATATTATCCAAAAGGCATAGAACAAATTTCATATCGGAATTTATTTAAAACTTATATTTTGATTTCAAAAGAAAATTTGATACTTCAAAAACCCATCATGACCTTTGAGAGTATTGAATCAAAATTAAAGAGTGGATTTGACTTAATAAACATAACTAAGTCACGAGTGTTATTGTTTGAATGATAGTGTTATATTTGCAAATAATTATACTTCGATGTGGTCATGTCGGAAAGTTATTATGATGGGTTTTCCCCACATACGGTGATAACGCTCAAACGATCCAATAAACTCGAATGACCTACGGCCACCCAATTTCATAATTTGGTTATGAAGCCTGCGCTAAATGTTCGCCAATATTTCAGGGTTGTAAATAAGTATGAACAGTGTTTTAACATATAATGTGAGAACATCTTTTCTATTAACAATCTATATTAACTATTAATTTGGATACTAACCTAAGGTTCCTGACATTTCATACTATATGTCAAACCTAGACGGCATAGTAAGTTGGGCGTAGAAACCTGGACGTGTTTGTAGTAATTGATTTTAAAATAATTTATTTTTTACCATATTTATTATATTATTATTATTTACATATCTTCATTTTATTTATTTATTTAATACATTAAGAAACTCGAAGGTTTTAGTTATTCATGTCTACTGTCAGTATATCTTACGCGTGCGCTCTGTTAATTTAACATGAGTTTTATAGGATTCATTAGGAGGCCGTCTAAGATAGAACATAAGAATATTTCAACTGTAATTTGGTAACTATATCCCCAAAAATGATCACAGAATCGGTTGGAGCAAGCATTACAAAAATATTATACAATATTACTTCATTATTTAACCACGGGAATTAATGAAATTTCATCAGTGACTAAATCCTATCATAGAATAGTTGTTTAGATTTGCGATGGAGAGGACAAGCACAATAAATAAAGATCTGCTTTCTAACTAAAGTTTAGCAATTTACTTAGTAATACGAAGTTACAGAACAAGCTGAAGATATGCCTACAATAATAATTTTACTGTCATAAATGTAGGTTATTTATTGATGCACTAAATGTAGCCTTTAGATAAGATTTTAATTTTCAGTTAAATATGCCAATAAATGCAGTAAAAGAAATGTAATAAATCAAACAAACAGAATCGTGAATATAATTATAGGAAGTAATAAAACAAATAAAACCGACACTAAATAAGGATTGTTTGTTTCTAATAATCGTCGTAATCAGATTCCGAACTTCCCGTATTCGTTACTGTTTGCTGATTTTGCAATAAAATATTTAAAAACGATTGTAGCAGCGTTTGAAGAAACACGCAGTTGCCAATGAATGTTCGCTTTAGCTGTGATGATTTAGGAAATCTATTTAACAATTGTAACGGCAGAGTCGCCTGATTATTTCTTGTTTTTGTTTAGTTCCACGGTTGAGTGAATAAAGTGGCCGATTAACCTAAAGACAAAAAAGGTCAAATATATTTAGAAACTCATTTAGTATCACTATTATCTGATATCAGATAGATTATTTGAAGTGACGATGGCTCAGTGGTGGTCGAATAATAGATTGCCGATAGAAGTAGGATTAAATCGAATTATCCTTTTCGAGCATGAGCCTAAGACTTCGGTGAAGAAACCGTAGCATTTTCTAATGCCAGCCTGAGTTTAAAAATCTGCCGTCAAGCTCCTATAGGCGTATTCAAATAGCATCACTTAAAGCCAATAATACCTTTAGATGTACCGTGTTTACGACATGGACCAGTTAAGTTGCGCTAAGAAAGCGCTGAGCTGAGTTAAAAAACAAAACTCTGCTCTATTTTGTTTTCGAATTTCTTTTTACTAATGTGCTGTGCAAAATCAAATGGAACATCTATTGACAAATTTATGGGAAGAAAAAAGGTTAAAGTTTGGTTTGATACACAACAAGTTCTTCTTTTACATTTTACTTTGAGCGTATCCACATAGGTAAAGCGTTTACAATTTTTAGTAAAAATAGTGTCTACATAAGGCTTATTTTTGAAGCAATAGTATGTTAGACTTCAATTCGTCTAATTGCTTGCCACGGTCGGTCGCTGGAGCAAGACGAGCCGCGGACCGAAACGTTCCGTTCTTTACGTATTACAACTATTACACACGTTTAGACTATTCGTTTGTTACCGTTTTCTTAAACAGGTACTTCTATGAATACCGTCTTAAGTATTTATTAGGTAAAGACGTCAAAGTTTTTTGTAATTGTATTTAATGACGTTGAATTTTAGCCAATGTAATTCTAGAGTATTTTCATTTGGAAGTTGTGTAATTTGTATGAGTAAACGTTAATTGTTATGTGATGCAGGAAACGATATATGCAGTATGTAGAGATGACTTACAGCTTATATATAACCAATATCAAAAAGGACTAAAATCCTAACTCATCTTCTTCCTGCCCTTATCCCATTTGTATTTGAGGTCGGAGCATTATGTTTTCCATTCCATTCATCTCTATTTGAAACCATATCTTATCTACATTTACTCGCTTTCTGAGCTTATCATCTTTCACACAGTCCATGCATTTTTTTTTGAGTCCATGTTGTGTTCAAGTTTCGGCTATTTAGTTCACAACCTTACGTCAACCCTCCTTGAGAATCCTATTTTTCGCGGTTAAACCGCCACCCATAGTCCGGGCGTAGATTTATGTCCATGTATTCCCTCTGTCGCTTCTTAGGACACTCTACATGATAGGAAAGAGGGCTGGTGGTAATCTAAAACACACACACACGGCAACTACAATCCTAACTAACGGTAGTTAATAATTGATTATAATGCAGTCATAACAGTTAATCGTTATCTAATTACTGGCAAATATATTTCTTTTTGATTATATTTAAACCAATGCGATACTCTTCTGCTTCTTCTTTTTTATCTCAATTCAAATCTTCTTCTTCTTAGTTAATGGCAAGGAGTGAATTACATGTTTTTTATTTTTTTTATATAATGCACAGCACAGTGACTGTACTGGACCTGATGGTAAGTACAGTACAATCTAAAACAGCGGCGACTGACACCGAACAGAATTCAATGCCAGTCACCGCTGTCATGCTGGCCTGCTTAAGGACCTCTTCACGCCTCTTTTGAAGGACCCAATATCATATGAACATGTACAATACGGGTAGTTAGAATATGTCTCGAATCTTATATCTAGATTTTTGATTAATATTTTTTTTAATTTTTCTCCTTATGCTCCAACCATACGCTAAAGTATAGAATCATTTTCCGTATTTAAAAAAATATATTTCATACGACCTAAATGAGCAGTCACATCGCTAACGTGTGCACGAGGCTTAACCCTTAAATTATGTTCCAACAATTTTTCGTTTAATATCTGTGTGTTTTATGCTTTCTACTCATTCTCATATGTATTTAATTTGCATTATATTTTTTGTACTAGCTGTGTGCCTGCGGCTGCGCCCGCGTTTTCTATGTTCTTCACTGCTTTTTCATTTTTTTAATACGGAACCCTAATTATATTCCTAAAAAAATTAAGTACTAAGATAAAGTAAATACATTTCTCACAATTTTCAAGCACTTCCCCGTAAGATTGTGCATTGAATCGGATTTATAAAAAAAAATATAAGTTTTATTTTTCTTACGCGAAACCTTGATTATTTTCGAAAATTAAAAGTACCCTAAGTTATCCGGAGTAACATCAGCTATCAACCAAAAAAAGTCCCGTCAAAATCCATCCAGCCGTTCCGGAGATTACCCGGAACAAACAAACATAATTTTTTTTTTTTAAATTGTGTTTTTGGTATAGGCATCGTAAATACATTCATACCTATTTACTAAAAAAATAATAATTTTGACAATACAAACAGACAACCAAATTTTATTTATTAGTATAGATAAAAATGTTAAATTGCATGCATGACGTATATAATTATAGATTGTATCTACAATTGAATTTCATATTGTGTTACCTGGACTCGAACCGGTGACCTCGATACGAATATTTATTTTTAGCAGGTTCTTGTTACAATTTCATTGTATTTTGACGTATAAATAAATAAAGGAAACCAAAAACAGGTTTCGTTAATCTATTGTTTTGTAATATAACATCTGTACTAAGTAATGTCTGTTTGATATATCAATCTTTTTTATACTAATTACATATACCCAAAATTCATTTTTTCTTAAATTTGGTTTCTGTTTGTTCCGAGTAATCTCCGGAACGGCTGAACCAATTTTGACAGGGCTACTATTGGTAAATAGCTGAAATTACTCCGCGCAACTGAGGGTACTTTTGTTATTTGAAAATAATTAGGGTTCCCTATAAAAAAAAAAAAATTAAAACTCATTAAATTTCGAATGAAACCGATTTAAGGGACAGCATCGTCAAGACATTATCTTCCAATGATTATTTGAAAACTAACTTTCACTTGAATAGATGGATGACATTTTTTGGAGTTAGGAGATAGTTGTTTATAATTATTGTAAACTAGATTTCTGAACTTATTGATTTTTCATGAAACCATAAGACATCCACTACTGGACATAGGTCTCTATCATTAAGGAGGGGGAGGGGAAGGGATTTCCATAATCGCCACGCTTGGCAGGCGGGTTTGCGATGGCAGTAAGATGTTTTTGGTACCCACAGGATGACGCTGCCTATAGGTTCATATCCCTTAGTCGCCTTTTACGACACCCACGGGAATATACAGGTGGTAATATTCTTAGTCGGCACTACACGGCAACTTATTGATATAATAACTCTTTTTTTTTTTTTTGACGGGGGGAAATGCATTTACGCACTACCCTTATCTATTGTATTTAGGGGATGAACATCCCCCGATACAATAGATAAGGGGGCACGGAGTGACGAGCTCCGTGCCAGTGTGGGACTCACCCGGGCGTGAAGCGCCCGGAAATACCCACTAAAACCCCCCGGGGCCGTCCGCTGCATTTGGGATGGGGGCGACACGGGATATAATAACCCTAGCAAATCTTGAAGTTAATGGCAACATTTTGAAATACATACACAATTCTGCCAGTGTCATGTAGATAAGATATTTCTTCCAATATTATATATATATATACCACAAAGCTCTAGAAAACGGTAGCCATTGTACTAATTTCTAAAAAGTTTTTATAGCGCTCCAGAATTTATTCTCACTTATGTATATTATTAATAGCATATGATGTAATTTCCAGAACAAAGTCGACCTCTGTATTGAGCGGCGCGGACAGCAAGGAGCCAGCACCAGCGCCTTCGCCGGCCGATTCAGGAGTATCCGAGTTAGAAAGAGACCAGCATGACTATAGGTAACTAACCACATTTTGTATTATACCCCATAAATACAGTATGATAAGCCATAATGACATAAACACTCACTAATCGTTTCTAAATAGATTTAAGAACGTTTTAGATGTGTCCTATTTTACTGGCAAGATGCAATAATGCAATTTGTCAGATGATGCTTAATAACAGGATGCTTACACCCATAAAATAATATCAAATAATGATGTGAGCGTAAACGTTTTGTCAGACTAGAACTAGTTAAATAACACGATATAAAACCAAGCACTCACCTCGTAACCCACTGCTTTCTATCGTTTACGAGGTTGCCGGAGAGTTGATAAAATTTACATACGGCTCGTAAACTAAGGCTGTTAATATTACCGTATTGCTAGGCAACTCCAAGAAATGCGGCTGAGAATGCTAAGAATTTTCCCGCATTATCGTTACAACGTCTATAAATGCTTTTATTAAAGATCTGTATATATTTTTTATTATAACCTAGCAACTTGCAATTTTGTTAAAGAAACCTTATGATGTCTAACATTTTGCGTAGAAATAAGACACTTTAATTGCCGATTTGATGGTAGAAATTTAATTACATTCAAAAAGCGATAAAATTAAGCTTCCCGTGAAAGAAAGCATTGTTATAAAATCTCAAATGGTGACGTAGAGCCTGGTCAGTATCTGTGCTTAGTTTTGACAATCTGTCATTAGGTACCTACGAAAGAATCAGAAGAAATCAAAAGAATTGTAAAAGACAATTAGGCTTAAATTACCATCGAAGGTCACATAACATAAGATGAGATTACGGTCAAAAGCCAAAAATTCGAACTTACTTACTGGCAGTTCCATGATTTGTATGATCGTGACGCTAATCTTTTTAGTAGATAACGTCAAAAACAAGTAGAAGTTAAGTATAGTTTGATAGATATGCGTTTAATCTTAGGGTCCGTTTAAGTGTTTCATTACAGCAATGAGACGAAGGGTTTCTGTTCTTTGCTTTATTTTGATGATATTGGAGACGGGGGTCTGAATAGTTATTACGTTTAGTTTAGTTTATTAGCTTAGATCTAAAATATAAGTAGATTTAAGCTCACCTAATTAATTATGAAAGAAGGTAACTGCATAGCTCAGTGATTCTCAACCACTGTGCCGCGGCACTTTCGTGTGCCGCAAATTTCAAAAGTGTGCCGCCAAATTTTGCAAATATATAATAATGTTAATATTAAAAAGAAAAATATTTATGCAATGTGTTGTAGTAACTAAATAATTTTTATCTTTTTCTTTGTGTGCCGCCAAATTTTAAAATCGTTAAATATGTTCCGCAACAAAAAAAAAGGTTGAGAATCACTGGCCATAGCTGCATGAAATATTATAGGCATTTTTTTCTGATGCAAGTCGAAGTAAACCTCCAACATAAAAAAGGTGTGGACCCAGAGTCCGCAGAACATGTTTTATTTTAATAATAATAAAAATAGTTATTACGTAAGCAAAGTAAAATAGTAAGTTTTGTTTACAATTATCCACTATTGTCAAAAATGTTGTTTAAATTTAGATGTACATAGATCATTAATATGCCAACAGTTATATATTTGTGAGTTCTTTAAAGTATATTATTTCAAACGCAGGAGGAAGAGAGGGGCGACACTATCAAGTTTCTGTTCCGATTCGAAAAAATCGTAGATCCTTTGCTGAATGTATTAATTCCTAAGATTAATTCATTCAATTAATTCATTTCACAGTTCCAGTGACCGTTTACGAAGTCACGAGGTCCGGCTGCGAGCCCCTCGCGGGCTCATGCTGCAGAGCTTCGGCGGGAGGAACCGCGACGAGCGGGACGCGGAGCTAGCGCGCGTTCGGAGGGACCGCGCCCTCTTGCGGCAGAGGCTCGAGGACACAGAGTGGAACCTCTGCCAGAGGGCCGGGGAAATAGCACTCCTCAAGACACAGTTAAAAGATGCACAGGTACGCACCATATCTATTCCCGCGCACTCTCCGGGTCCCCCTCGCAGGTACATAGGTCCTGTATGGAACTTTTTTTTTTATAGTAAATAAAAATGTAGGGATTAGCTAGGTTTGAAATTCCGCGGAAATTTTTTTCCACACAGGTAAAGGCCGAGCCGAGGTTCGTACCACTTTGGTGCCCTTCAGGTCAACAGCATTAGCTAAGTTAAAAAAAACAATATCAATTGGGGTTTTGTAGATGGAATAATTCAAGCCTATGATAAAGTACTCGAACAATGTAATAACCCCTTTTACTTCTGTATTTTTTTTCAAAGTAATAACCGTTATTTTATTAAGACACTGACATCACTTGTAATAAAGGTTTTACTTCTCGCGGTAGTAAATACTCACACCATAAAAAAACCATGTTCTAAGATGACAAACAATGTTTTAGAGCAGAGTTCCCCAAACTTTTTTGTGTCGTAGACCCCTCGCCATGTTTTTCCGTGTCGGGTAGAGACCCCCTACTTACCTGATATTGATTTCCTGTAAATTTCTAACTGTAGTGAAGTTTAGTGTTAAAAACTTAAAGTAAAAAAAAATGGGTGCGTGTACTTATGTACGCGCGTGAGAAGTTATACTTCTTTGGCATCATTAAAAAATAGTTTTTAATTGCATGCAAATAATTAATTACAATTAAATAATAGAAGGATTGGAAAAGGATAATCAACAAAGTTCATTTTAAATTTGAAAAATTAAATAAAATAATTTAATAATATTTAGTGTTAATTATATTAAATAAAAGTATTTTAATTTATATCAATAAATAATACATACGGATAGTTAACCTCAATTATATTGGAGCACTTGAAAAAGTATATAAGCACAATTTTTTTCACTAATATTCACAAATAGTAAGTGATATCAATCAAAATATTCAATTTAAATCACTACTGAATATAATTTATTAGCACATATATAATTCGCACTTGTATGAAACTAAAACACGTGTTGTGAATGTATAAACTAGAAACATGTTGATAAATATTATAAATATGAAAACAGTCATCAGAGGTGACGAGCGTACCAACATGCGCGACTAACGAGACTTAATGACCGGTTAAGCAGACAGCTTCATACTGTTAATTTTGTGTCACAGATGCGCGCGCATCTTAAAATTTCACTCTCATCATTTTTTCATAACGCGCCTAAAGAAGTATAACTTCAAAAGCACATGTTAATTTATACATTTATTAATTGAATCTAAATTAAAACTACTCAAAATAAAATTTTGTATCTGTTATGTAAAATACACGTAACATTAAATAAACTATAAATAAAATAACATCAGCAATAAGTCAATATTTTTAGTGAGATGGATGAACCTGATGCACATCCCACATTCGTATTTATAGAGTGACGAACTGAACAAGTCAGTGCAAGGTAGCGAAGCTCTGAGACTGCGACTTTCAGGTTTTTACAAGTTCAAAATGTATTGCGACCACAAAGCGAATATCAACATCCTACAACTAACACAATTTATAAACATATATAATGATTTTTTTACTTCATAGGTACTCTTATAAATAATGTATATGTTTTGATATTATAAAGATAGTATGATGTAAGTAAATAGGTACTATCAGTGTATGTGTTGAGATCCACTATCGTGGACCCCCATTTTCATTTCATGGACCCCCAAATTTTTTTTCGCTGACGTTTCGCTCCCTTGCAGTTTGTCATAGTCCCCTAAGGGTCGATATAGACCACTTTGGCAATCACTGTTTTAGAGGAACAAGGTCTACCTAATTACTACCTACCTTATTCCTCTAAAATATTGTTTTTCATCTAATAAATCAAAAACAGATTTTTATGGGTAAAATCGCATCTTTTCTATCTGATATTTTCGAGACTTTTATGTCAGTACACAGCAACACTGATTCTTTTCCCATCAAGGCTTCAGTGCTTCAGTGAAAAAAGTACTTTTACACTCATTTAAAGTAGTTTTACTCTAATTTCCTTGAGTACTGTATTTATTATTAACGTAATTATCAATGTAATTATTTATAACCCTTAACTTTCACTAATCAACTAATTTCGTATCTAACTATTATTACGTCAATTATATTTCAGAACGAACAAACGGTTAAAGGGCACGAATATCTCACGCTAAAAGCCGACTGTCGTCAACTAAGAGAGACTCTCGATAAAAAAGAAAAAGAAATAATGAGGCTGAGAGCGGAATCGGAAGACAAAGAGAAAACGGTCAGTCGAATGCAAGCCGAAGTGAACAGACTGACAAACGATCTGATCGGAAGCGTCGCGGACCTCGATAAAACAAAAGAGACGAACAAGAACGAAATAGACAAACTGAAAACCGAACTGAAGGAACTCAGACAGGAACTGTCCGACGTATCGCTGAGCGGTTACGAGGGCATCGAGTGCGGCCGAACTATGCGAGGGATCTATGACGTTTGCAAAACGAACGAATACCATTGGACGTCGAGCGACAGTGCGCTCGAGGACGCTGAAGTGCAAAGACTTAACGGAGAACTGCCGGACTCGTGCCCCGCGAGCGAGATGCTCGACAGGCTCAAATGCGAGTTGGAAACGAAAGAGGCGCAGTTCAATAACGAGAGGAGGAAATGGTCAGAGGAGAAGGACAAAGTGCTGAGATACCAGAAGCAGTTACAAGTGAACTACGTGCAAATGTTCAAGAGAACGCGGACCCCTCGAGGCGGAAGTCGACGGGCTCAAGCTCGAACTCGAGCTCTGCAACAAGAACATGAAGAATTTAAACAAACACGGAAAGACGATCGAACTCTAACTACCAAATCTAATAACGATTAATAATATAACTTATTGAATATACCTATAGAGAAGGCTATATTTAATGTAAATAATAGTTTTAAGTGAAAAACAAAAAACACAATTTCTTGCCTATCGATGATCATTGTCAGTATCAAAAGAATTAATTCCTTTATCACGTTTAATATATAAAATACTCAACTGGCAACGATAGAGAGACGTTATATAGTTTAAATTATTGTACATTATTTTGATTAAAACTATTTTTTTTTAAAACGTTATCGTGTTTTTAATTTACACACAATCAAATCTCCGCAAAATATGTGCCCATTTGTTATGCCTCTCAAACTTATCATTTAAGAGGATATGCTAGCGGCATTTATTCCATACAAACGTAGTCCCGCTATGCCCGTACGTTTCGATTTTTTCTATAAATTAGTTATTGTAGAAACTACCTTTAAAAATTAAAAGATTGGTGGATCTTTACCGTCACTTTCAGATGTTCATCAAACAAATTTAATAAATAAAATTTAAAAAAAGTTATTTGTAGAGGCATAGCCAAAGCTTTATTAGTCTAAAATTGTAAAAAATTGTTCAGTTCTGGAAGAGGAAACGGGTAGGCTAAACAGGCACGAATTGATGTTTTCATCTATTTTGCATACGGTAAAATCATCCCGAGCTGCAGTTGTCCCTTTCGTGTTTTATAATTCTTTCTTTCCTCTTACTTCCTTTACTTTTGATGAGCGTTGCAAAACGTCCTCGTCCATTACGGGTACTTTTGACTTGACCTTTAGGACGTCTTCAATCTGATCGAGATACGTTCGGTTTAGTCGGGTACTTTACAGCTTGTATTTCGTCAAAATTCTTTTGACTTATTTCTTAGCAAATTATAAAACTATTGCCGTATAGTCGGATGCCGTGTCCTATTTTATTTATTTCGAATCCTACGCCATGATGTTTGAGGCTCTTCGGCGGCACATCAGTCTTTCATGTAGTTGCTGTAGCTAATATGAAAATTGTGGCAGGAAGCGTGTATTCTGAGGTGCCACGAGAATCCATGAACCATTCTAGAGGGATCACCATCGTCTTGCTAGGGCGTTGATACAACGACGCGGTGCTTGCGAAACCCATCCCGTGTCGTCCCCATCCCAAATGCGGCAGACGGCCCCGGGGGGTTTAGTGGGTATTTCCGGACGTTTCAAGTCCGGGCGGGTCCCACACTGGCGCCTTTACGTATTGCATTGGGGAACTTCGGTCTCACTAATGCAATAGATAAGGGTAATGCGTAAATGCATTCCCCTCGTCAAAAGAAAAAAGGGTGTTAAAACAAGTTTGAACTTCAGAATATGCGGTATGGACAAATACGTCTCCTAGCCTAATCCATCGGATGAATATTTCTACTATATGATAAGTTTAGTTCTTGATGAAACAAAATATTGTAATGATACCATAATATGCTGATAGGGCATTTATCTACATAATGCGCGCATAAATTAATTCCGATAGCATTAGGTAGTTCCTGTAAGTAAAGCTATACTTGCTATCTCGTATCAGGTCGTCATCAGGAGATTTTGTGTCAAAACACCAATCCTTTATCTACAGCACAAAAGTACGACAGTTATAACAGTCACTTGTCATTCATTATTTTATCCTTCGATAATAAGTAACCTTCAATAAGTTTAATTATTTGTAAATGAAATATCCTTGGTTGTTTGTGTAACTTCGTATTTATTTCACACAGTTTGCAATATTGACACACGTTTTCAAGCAGAAATTATTTAAAAAAACTCTTATTAGTAAGCTTATGATTTAAAATAACTGAGATCAAGAATAATACTGCAGTAAAACTTCTGGTACATTCAAATTTTAAAATTTAGATTTCAAATCAGAAAGACCTAAATTTCTAGATCTGAAAGAGAAGCCCTTCGCCTTTTTTGAAAGCGTCAACGTTATTTTTAGTCGTTTTAGCGGGTTCCACCTAAAAATAAAATTTTGTTTTTAATTATTGTTACCTATGCTAAGTAATACGAATTATTAAAATTACGTTTCAGTAATCATTCTGGGTATTCAGATATTAAATAAAATGATATAGACTGTAGATAGGTTTTGTAAAGTGCTAGGATCCCGTTAACGTTACTATCTCATGGCCATCACAAGCTATGCCTGTGGACAAAATTATTTGGAAGAATGCGAATTCGTCCTTAGCCTTCGGCGCAAAAAGCCTGTTGTTAGACCGGAGAGTTTTAGTCAGCCAAGAAAACATTATACCATTATTTCATCTACCAGAGAGATCTTTACGGCTCTTCCTTGTTAAAAAAGGACCACGTTGACGTACAAAAATATCCATCGGTAATAGTATAGTTTTCAAATATATCAGATAGTCAAGACTATAGTACTAATGTTAGGAGGTACAGCCCATTGCAAATATTTTAGTTCGTGCAATCAGAGCCAACGAAGACGACTGATATGAAAATTACTACAGGCGCTTTTACATTTTGAAATGAATGCCTATTATTGTGTCACTAACAAAAAAATCATTCATAACTTTACGTCTTTATAATTTTGAATTTTGTAAAAGAATAATTGGTAAAATTAAAAAGATCTGAGATACACATCGCACCTCCGCTCAAATAGTGTCATAACTCAAAAAAATTTAAAAACTGTTTTATTGCACCATCCGTTTCAGAAAATATCAAATTATTATCTGAGTTAGTTTCATGTATATGGTTTGATTATTTGTCCCTAGATAACACAAGTGACATTATAATGTTAAATGAAAGTAATGGTATGCCAATCATGAACAGTGACACGTTACGACTTACGTGAGATGGACTTCTGTCTAAATAGTCCATAAAGTGAAGTGTGTCGATATATGACAGTTTATATGATTAAGGTAAGTGAAAAAATCATATTATTTTCGCAATAACAGTGTTCTGTGTCTAGTAATGATAGTGTACTTGATTCAGGTTAGTCAGAAAATGTTTTGGTTTCTTAATTAAAACTGAACTGTATCGAAACGTGTCATCGTTTTATAATATGTTAGGGAGGATTTTTGTATTGTTTATGTATCTTTTTTCTAACACATTTTTATAGGCTCAGTGCTTTGACCACAATCTCACCTAACGTTAAGTGAAGATGTGATCCAGGAATGTAAACTCTAGGCCTAGAGGTACTGGTTCTCAAGTGATGCTGCCGGAACATACCTATTGGTATTTGGCAACAGGTTTTCAAACTTGAGTGTGGTAGCTACCTAAGACATTATTAGGAAATGTCTTACCACCATGAAATTCATCTAGTTGAATGACGACATCATATCTTTTTTGTATTTACTAAATTACTGTTTTATTGCCCTAGGTAGTTGGATCTCCAAATACATACAATGTCCAGATCAAGCAAAATATTATCTATATGCCTGGAGCTGAATGGGCAGCATAATCAAGAAAAAGATGACTCTACTTTTATAGCGGAGGCTACTCAAAAAAATAATTTAGAAGCAATGAATGACAGCTTAAATAAAGAACCCATTTGTTTAAATGATACTCCCACAAATATTTCTTTTTTACCTGTAGAATATAATAAGAAAAACAGAAATTATGCAAGATTACATAACTGTAGATGAAAAAACAGATGATTCTGTTTAAGACAAATAACGTCGTTCCTCATCTGCGATCATTATCATCATCCTCGAGTACTTAGAGTTCTTCATCAACCAACTCAAGATCATCTTTGTCAAGTTTAAATTATTACTCGCCATCATTGTCACCTGGTGCAAAGCCAAATGAAGACAATCGCGAAGAGCGTCCATCAACTTCACAAGAATTAACTTTAGACAGGAATTACCACCAAAAGCAAAATGACATTACGGAAGAAATGCCGAGTACACGTAAGAAACAGCATGTTGAAGGACAATGGAAGCAAAATATAACTAAAGTTCTACGAAATCCAGGATTAACGTACCAAACAAAGTCTGGACGAACCATTCCTAAAAAAGACATTAAAGAAGGTTGTGGCGAGCGTTGTAGACAGAAATGCAGTTCTTTCCTTACCAATGAAATAAGGCTCCAATTATTTGATTTTTATTGGACTTTGCAAAATTTAGAGAAACAGACAATTTATACATATACATTTAAGACCTAATGAGGTTAAGTACCGGTGTGTCAAAACACAAAAACCTCGAAAGAACAATTATGCTTTCTACCTTGAGGTTGAAGATTCATTGAAACTAATCTGCAAAAGTATGTTTAAAAATACACTGGTTATTAATGATAGAACGATTAGAACGGTAACAGAAAAATCAACTGGGGGTTTTTTGTAAGAAAATCAAAGAAGAGCAAAATAAACATTATACTGTAGGCGAATCTATTAAAAACGAAATCAGGGATCATATAAAAGGAATACCAAATATGGAAAGCCATTATTTGAAGGCACAAACGTCACAGGGCATTGATGCAGGAAAGACAATTTCTGACTTAAATAGGGATTATGTGGACCAGTGTAAACGAGATGGTCGAAATTATGAGAACTATGTAATGTACAGTCGCATTTTTAATAGTGAATTTAATTTAGGCTTTTTCGTGCCAAAGAAAGATAGATGTGAACTATGTGTAGCTTATAAAAAATCCAGTTTTGAAGATAAAATAAATCTTGAAAAAAAAATATGTTAACCATATTGAAGAAAAGAATAAAGACAAGGAAGCGCTTTAGACTATAACAAAAACTTTATTGTAGCTGTATATGATTTACTGGCCGTTTTGCAGTTACCCCCTTGCGATGTTTCTGTTTTTTATTATACAAGTAAACGGAATAACATGAATTTTACGGTAAGCAAATTGAAAACAGAAGGAAAAAGAAAGAAAATAAATCATCCGATAAGTAATAGTGATAGTATTGGTGAACCTATTGTACATCACAGTACTACTGAGTGGTATTTCTGGCATGAAGGTGAAGGCAATCGAGGAGCAGATGAAATCGGTAGCTGCTTGCTTAAATTTATCGAAAAAGAATTGCGCAATAATACAGATAACGAGCTGTTGCGGGCAAAACAAAAATAAGTATATAATGTAAATGTATGCGGTAATTAAGTTTTGTACTGTTGATTATTGAATTATTTTTTTCTATAATTATTTTTGTTGATTTTATTTTGCTAAAAAAGTTGAGCTATGTTCGAATTATAATAAAAAGTTGTTTTATATTAAGTGTTAGATATTGCGAAGTTAATTTGTACCAGTTTAATTAAACAATATTTCATAAATTATTCGTTTTTTTTTATCCTTAAAGTGTCACAACTCAAAATTTTTAATTTTTTTTTTCATAATTTCAGGATTCCTAACACCTTATTTTGTAGAGCTTTAAAAACCATAGTAACTTACTAAAAGACTTATTGCGCTAATTTTGCTAGTTTTCGAAATAAGATTCGAAAACTGGAAAAAAAAGTTTGAATAAATTTTAATCGTCTTTTACTCGAAAGTTTGCTTTTTTGACTTATGACACTATTTGAGCGGAGGTGCGACATGGTAGGCCTTAACAAGACACTGTTGGGCGTCAAAACGCTACTTACCTACTTACTAATTACTGAAGAAATTACATCGTCAACATTTAGCTCAGTGGTCGTCAAATTGCCGTATGCGACCCTTGGACGGTACTTTTTTTTACAGGATATAGGCTCAGTGCATTGATCACAATCTCACCTGATGTTAAGTGACGACGTGGTCTAGGATGGTGAACACACAAAGCCTAGATACTGGTTCTCAAGTTATGCTGGCGGAACACACCTATTGGTATTTGGCGACAGGTTTTCGAACTTGAGGGTGGTAGCTACCCAGGCGGGCATTGTTAGTAAATGCCCTACCACCATGATACAATTTCCTCACGATGTTTTCCTTCGCCGTAAGTTCAGGCTGATTTTAGAGTTGGATAGGCGGGTTTGAACCCGCGTCCATTGACACGGAATCTCCACTGCGCCATCATCGCTTCAAAAGTGAATCGGTAGTTTTGCGGCCGGCGATGTTGCGAACAATTTTGGTAGACAATAACTCAAAGCTGTGTTTACATATTCTTAGTGAATTCATTTGACAAAAATGAATTCATATTTTGTTATTACCATACAACATATATGGGGAATTTATGTTTGTCAGTTCATAAAAATATATCAAATCGATGGTATCAACTACTCAATCCATAAAAGTGCGGCCCGCAGTGGGTATTTCGCACGGACCTATGTGGCTCTTGACCAGAAAAGTGTGACGATCACTGATTTAGCTTTAGAATGAATGTTAGAACTGTACTATACTGTTTATGTTGAGTCTACTAGAGGATTTATCACTTTCATTATTGTTATTTATGTTTTTTCATTCCTTCATATAAATATATATTTACGTGTGTATGTACACACATATATACATGTGTATGTATATATATGTATGTATGTGTGTGTATGTATGTTATATATATATTACCTTTTCATGTACTCACAACTTATATATTATTTCTCTATTACATATATGTATTCGAATGTTATAGCTATAAGAATAGTTTACGGGCCGAGCGGCTGCACAAAATTGTAATTATTTAATCATGTATCGGAGGCTGGGGCAGGCTGAAAATCAGCGCTATGTGGTAATGCCGCCTAGCAACAGCTGAGCTTGTCCCATTGCCAAAATTGTTATATCACGTCATGATTATTTTTAAGCTCATGTATTATGTTTTGGCAATAAATCGTTTTTGTTATTATTATTATTATTATTATTACTCGCCTGAGTGACGTCACCGACTATGGGACGCTTTCTCCACTTATACCACCAGTACTCTACGCCGAGAGTGACGCACGCGAGCCCGATGCCCATAAAGATGACGATAAACACACCGCCTATGTTCTCGATTGAGATTCCGTCAGACTGGTCGTCCTGTTTCTCGCATTTCATCGCCTTCTGATTGTTATTCCACCAGTTCTCTTTAAGTTTTTCCAGTTTGCGTTTATTCAGCAATTGCAGGATTCTGTTTAACATGTCAATTAATATTTCGAACCGCAGTACATGTTATATACTTATATGATACATATGACAGACGATAGTTTTCGGATTTCTGGTAGTTAAACATGACTCCAGGAATATTTTTATTTTTAAAATGCAAAATATACATGTATTAAATTTAGTTTTTTTTTTATAGCTTTTTGTTCCATTTGATTTAATTTTACAGCAGTGCACTTTTTACTCCAATCTTTTCGAATTTGATTTTGACTTGTCAGAAGTACCTAACGAATTAAGAATTTCTCAGTAAACGACACCTTTTTTTTTTTTTTTTTTGACGGGAGGAAATGCATTTACGCACTACCCTTATCTATTGTATTTGAAGGATCAGAGTCCCCCAAATACAATAGATAAAGGGGCACGGAGTGACGAGCTTCGTGCAGTGTGGGACTCACCCGGGCGAGAGTCGCCCGGAAATACCCACTAAAACCCGCCGGGACCGTCCGCTGCATTTGGGATGGGGGCGACACGGGGTGGCTTTCGCAAGCACCGCGTCGCCCCCTGCAGCGAACCCGCCGGGCAGTAAACGACACCTAGTGAAACAGTGCTAAGATATTGTATTTAAAGGTAAAGAAGCAAATCGTAGATAACACTTTTTGAAATTTTGGTTAGTTTTATTTTAAATCATAAATATTTTACTGATTGTAAAAAGCGAATTCTCTAGCATAATAACATTCAGTGTATAATAAAATAAAATTACAAGAAAATCCAACAGGAATTATTTTCATTCCTCGACTTGATTCTTTATTTTCATAATTATATTACGTTAAATAATACGTATTAAGTACATAGACACCTATGAGAATGTTAATATAAAAGGATACTATATATTGTGATATATATCACGATCGTGATACATCACGTTCTGCGAATAATAATATAAAGAGAGCTCGTTGTGAATACAGACGTTCGTCCCACACGTGTCGTCGAAGGCCGAACAGCGTCCAGCTGTGACACACCCGACTAATTTAAATATCACACCCTTAGTCACTACTTTACTGAATAAAGTATCCATTTAAATCTACTGGATTTTTTTAATTTCTACTACAGAAAAATCCATCCATCCATTCAAACGAAAGACGTTCACAGCTGGACATAGGTCACCTTTTTTTTCTAAACTAGCTAATATTATTGAGCGGAAGGGCCTTTACAGCGTCACCGTAACTCTGGGGGCGAGTGCTGAAGGCACTCGGGTTCGAACCTTGGCTTGACCGCTACCTATATCAAAAATTTCCCGCGGAATTTGAACCTAGCTAAACCCTACATTTGACATAGGTCACCCTCAAAGATCTCCACGACTACCGGTTTTGCGCCATCCGCATCCAGCGGATTTCCGTGACCTTCATCAGGTCGTCGGTCCACCTTGTGGGGGGGGGGGGGTGATACCCACGCTACGCGACAGAAGACTAAATAAACTTAAAGTATTTTTACGCAAACATTAACGTTTTAACGTTAAGAACAATTACCGTTAATATTAACGTGAATAATAATAAAAGTTTTAAAAAAATATTCACATATTTTGTACATACTTATACGAATACCTAACATAAATAATAAACTGCATTATTATGTTTAAAATGGAAGGGGACCATTCTAGTGGTCCCAGTATTACATAAGTTCCCTTTGGTGGGGCGATTATCTATGATTTGACCAGGGATTCTATTATTCGATTTAATTTTGATGACCAGGCGGACACGAGGTCTTAATGTTGACTACGTCCGCAATGTGTATTTCTTTTACAACTAGTACAAATTGAGTTCATTATTATTTTGAAAAATTATACCGAAAATAAACGTTATAAGTGTCTGGAATAAGAGGACAAGCTTAGTTGTTGCATGGTCATCATGAGTTAACATTGTGTTTCTGGCAATAAAAGATTTCTCAATTTGATTCGGCTCGACAAGGATTACGTTGCGAAATTTTGGAAATGTTTAACCCCCTTCCGTCTTGTCAACAAAGCTCTTAACACGCTCCCACCCCTATGATTACGTAAGCATTAGCAAAATTTTGAAGAAAAAAAAATCGAAGATAAATATGTAATTAATATTGGGTACGTTACTAATCTGTACTTGACCCTAATGTATAGAGTAGTTTGGCGTGTTTAAAGTTTCCACGTTAACTCCGATCCCCAATTAGAGAAAAACTAAAACCCGCTGCCAATACAATACTATGACACTAAATGCACTGGCAACATTTACGTCCATACTCGTACACTACACGCAAGCAGGTTCTGCAAATACCTTTTTTTCTCTTTTTATACTAAACTGGTCGGATAGGTTTAGCTAGGACGAATTACGCGGAATTTACAAGGCAGTAATAACCCTAGCTGTGGTTCCTACCATTGTAGGCGCATTGTGCCCTAAACGCTCATCACAAAGACCCGGTTAAAGCTGTCAATTTGACCCGTTTAGGTAAACTGTGACAGTCAGTTCGAAAAAAGAGAATAACTCGTACCAATTAATGGGTGTTAGTTCATAACGTCGCCCGCCACAACATTGAAAGCCTGTCTGAATTAAACAATTAAACTTAATTAAGTTTTCGTGCATTTTTGTTTATACAAGTGGGCTCAGTTTAACATTTATCTTAAAAGTACATACATATACGTGGTAGTTATAGCTAAATATAAATTTTTCAATGTATTTTGGATGTACTTTAATACCGAATGGTGTCCCTAATATATAAGCATAGAATTAAAACACTCAGAGAAACAGTAGTAGCACGCGGAATGCGACTATGGTATAAAAAATTGACTTTAAAAGGCCAAGTTGTGTGCAGGTAATTACGTAATTCGGTATGTTCAATGATAAACTATTTTTTGTATGAATCTATCGCTCTTACCGTTATTACTCTATGTATCTTAGTTACTATCACCCGTATGCGACAAAACATTGAAAGTGGTATGGTAAGAAACGTATACTCTAAAGTTTCCTGGTGAAAACTCAGTCATAGTGACTCACTTCGATATGTCTTCATTTATTTTATTCCTCAACAATAACACAAGCCTAATTCCAAATTAAATATCATTTAAAATACTTAAAGAATTGCTTGATATGCAACGAATAATATCAGAGTCAATTTCTAAGTCATTTTCTCGTCATTAAAATATTAAATCGCTTGACAGTCGTCATCATAATAATGCAAAAATAGATAACCAGTAATTGAATAAGGACAATGTTGTACAATCGAATGCAGTTAATGTGCAGGTCAAGGGGAAAAAAGGACAGACTGCACTACTGATTACAATAATATACGTACGTGTTAGTAAAAAAGAAGGAAATCAATATTAGTAGAAATAAAATCGATAGGTGTAGCAACCCTATAATAGTACAATAAAATAGTTTTGATACTGTGTGTGTTTGATTATGTTTAAGTACACATTAGTTGAAAATTAAGAGTTTAGTGAAAATTACTATAAACTTACTAAATAGAAACTAAATAGTAAACGAATAAGAAAAACTATAACATTTCTTTATCTAACTATTAATTAAATTCGGTAGAGTTTTTAAAACGAGAAATATTTTAGTAATCATATACATATAAAACTCTTGCAATCTACAGTTATTATTAGATAAAAGTAATGACTAACAAGGGGTAAGAAAACATGCGGATCGATGGTAGGTACGGTACATACGACATACACTTTAATGAGATAGATAAATAAAATTCTATAAAATTTCCATTCATTTCTCTCTTTTACACATATAAGGACGCTGAAGCGAAAAAGAGACAGCGTAAAATCGATACGATTTAAGAGACAGAAAACTGCAAGTCATTTTGTTTATAAAAACGCCATCTAACGTAAATCGAACGCAACTGTACACAACATTGCTAAAATAATTCATTAACTTTTATTCTGATGATATCATAAATATTTAATTATCCGTGCAATTAATAAAATAACATTGTATATCGAAATATTTTCCTTGTTTCATACGAACCCTTTACAAAGTTTATAGAATTTAAATTAGTAATGTGTAATATTATTCGTATTGCAAATTGCAATGTCAACGACCAAAATATAAAACAAAGAAAGACATATAAATAAATAAAAGAAATATAAAACAAACATATTAATTTAAAAAGAAAAAATACTAATTTGTTTCTTTTTTCTTGTTTGTAGTTTTAATGTTTTGCGATATTGTGTGTTTATGTAATGCGTATTACTGGTCTACATACCTATGCAATATGGTATTTTAGTATTTTTTTTGTGTCTTATTTTGCTTGTTCGATGATTACATACTACTAGATTTTTTGCTATAGGGTTTAGTGCCCAAAAAAGACATTTCTATTTCCAATTATAAATTCCTGTGCGATAACGCTAGCTCTCATGCTGTTTTATTTAGTGACGTCACGAATTAATCAACAAACTGAAATGCTTTCCGAAAAGATTGATTTTTGAATCGATTCGAATCAAGCGAAACGACGCGCAAAAAATCGATTTCTCAAAAAAATAAAATCGATAAAATGTTAATACAAATACTATTCTTCAAATTATTCTGGATCATTTCATATTATTAACGTCTTTTATATAATGTCGATCCACTTAGTCCATCTTTCAGCCATAAAACTATTTACATTTAAGAATGCACCCAAACACAAGAACAGATATGTTACATTTTCACTTAACTTTGTGGTCAGTTTCCTTCTTCTCTCTGCAAGGTGTAAAAATATATTTTATATTGTTATAAGATGATATACGAATATCTTGTTTGGTATTTACCTCTTGAGCACTAACCTGGCGTTTACGCCAGCTTTCCATTGTTTTCCTATTGTCTCATTTTTATGGCTAATCGACATAAGCATATCTATAAACGATGGACACGGAGTGCATAAGGGATATTTGGAGCGTGGTGCCAATCCTAAAATCTATACATTAATTTTAAAAACTTTGATATGTTGTGAAGTCAACTCTCATTATTTTAAAATGATTAAAGATCGATATGTAAGTAGGCAAAGATAAATCAATTTTATAATTTGTTATTTGAAATTATTAACATAACCTAACTTTTGTCTTGTTTTTCCATTGGCGTTCCGAGCAATTATTATGTGCATTTTCATGCAGTTTATTTATAATCAGAACATACATTTTTGCGTAAGTATGCATTTTATTATTTATCTTTGAGGGCCAAACTTTAAACGCCATCTTATACTTGACATACTGTAGCATGTTAACGGTTGACGTAATAGTAATGGTAATGCCAATGTATACGTTTACCGAGAATCGTTCTAAGCCGCTAGAGTTTTCACTTCAAAAAATTTTGAAACAGTTTTATCCTAAAATCTTTAATATGATGATTTTTACCTAATTTTCATAATTAATAAATTAAATAAGAAAAAACTGATTGTTAAGAGACAGATATCTTGGACCTCGATTTTTTTTTTTTTGTAAATTGATTCATGAAAATCATTCATTCGTTAGATATTATACTATTCATTCATTCATTAGATTGACTCCCATCCCTTCGGATTTGACGTTTTATGATGTCACTCACCGTTTCGATTATTGGTAGAACAGATAAAAACTGTTAATTGTTTAAATCACTTTTAAAATTTCTTTTGTAACTTTATGAACTAGAATTAACATATTTCAACTAGTTACGGCAAAATGTAGCTTATTAATAAATTTGTAATGTTTTTACGCCTATAGTAAAATAGCCTATTATAAGAACCAGTTAAAATATTAATAATGCTTACACGTAAATAAATGATAGCAGCTATTTTCATGTTATGAATTTGAAAAACAACAAACAAATAAACAATAATTCGAAGCCAGCATTCGCTAGTATAGATTATAATCGAGCACGGTGACGTCAGAAGTCACTCGAGTCACCTTTGCGTACCGCCATTTGCATCAAATATTTTAGATTGTAGAATAAGCATCTGCAACAGACCCGAACTGTAGGGTCATGTTATTGTTATAGAATTATCTAGAAAGTAATTTCTGATTAAGGTCAAAACAAAATGTTACAACAACAAAAAAAAAAAAACGAATGAATAACAAAACAAGAATTATTCAGTCATTTCTTTTTCGTTATTGTTTTTTTTTTGGCACAGATTTCAATGTTTTATGCCAGATGTGAATAAAATTACTTACTCAATATTACTCATATAACATAATTTGCGTGCCTATTTTTCAATAGTTCATTCATTTCGTATCTTATTTAACCCTATATAATGAAATTTTGGTTGCATTATACTATTTTACATGATATGCTTTGGTTATTGTGAACAAGTGAAGTGTATTGGAAATAATTATTAAACACGGAACAGGTATTTATTTTGTATAGTAACAAAAAAATTCTGGAAAGTTCTAAAAAGATGAACAACCGTTTTTTAGTAAATAATAGTAATAAATATAGTATAGTAAATAAAATTTTTAGTAGTGAAATAATATTTCATTGGTACAAACTTATTACTCAAGAACTTACGCGTTATTAAACTGGTCCTTTAAAGGCGAGCCTTGTTGGACGGCGATCGCGTACGGCTTCCTCGAGAACTCATCGCCGACCATCTGCAGGTCGCAGTTAGTCAGAACGTGATACCTCACGTCCGTAGCGTCTCCTAACCAGGCGAAGCCTTCGCTGGAACTCTTCGAGTCTCTAACTCTTTGGAGGGCTTCCTCTATAGAGTTTGGAAGGCCGGCCTCCTTCATAGCTTGCCACATCTTACTGTATTTATCGCTGACCGGGTAATCCCAGACCGCAAGCTTCGATCGCTCCACCTCACTTAGGCTATCGTTGAGGCTCATATCTTTCCATATCCTACGGGGAATTATAACAGAATGGTAAACAATAAATTTAGAAAAAGGAACCTTCCAACCATTACGTGAGCAAAATTTTCAGCATCCCCTTGTCAGCAATAATTAGCAAAGATCCTATCTCCTATCTAATGTGTTGGGGAAAAAAAAAAAACTGAAATTAAATCTCCCATGTCATCAAATATGCAAACCATAGACCCCCGAGCCTGTTGATACTTATGTAATAGATACTTGAACGACCTATTGTGATGGGTATATATTTTCAGAGCTACCGGGGTGAATGACATTAGTATATGAATACGGTCTTGTAAACTAGGCAGATAAAAGAGACAACAATTTCAACCTGGATAGAATACGAAAGTGAGCTGAGAATGTTTGACCGATAACAGATGTGATAAGATAGAAGAATGTGGTAAATGCGATTACAGTTTTTATCTAAGGAAAATAAAAAATAGTCTAATTTTGAGGTTAGTTTAAAACCTCTTTTTATTTTGTATTTTTTTTAATATAAGTTACATTTGGCTTACGGTACAATAAAATTTAAAATTAATCTGTTTCATGTGGTCTAACAACATTCATTTCTATATGAGGCTAGGTATTATTAATTTATTGACGACATATTATTATCAGATAGCAATCATCAATAACCTTGAACTATAAATTATGAACTTAATTCATGTTTACACATAAAGTATATACATACATTTGAAATAAAACAATAATAGTTAAATTTTAAACAGAATAATATTTGATTGTGAAATACATGTAAAATTTGGACAACGATACTACATTAAGAAAACGGTTATATCTTTAAAGTTGTCTTATACAGCCATATTGTTATGCACCCAAATATATTTATTTCTTAAAAAAAAAAGTGTTCATAATAAAGTTTATACGATTTCTTCTGCTTCTTTCTTTAATAATTTCCGTTTTTGTTACATTATAATATGAAAAAAAATTTAATGGTGAAAGATTTATTTGTATGACACGAACTATCACAATGTTGGTATTAAAATTTTTTTTTTAAATTACATCAGAAAACTCAATATAAACAACCTCTTTATATCTAAATAAGTACACATTTACTAAATCTACAAAAAAATTTAGTTTCATTTCTCAGTTTTTTTTAACCTAAGAATCTTTAAAAATAATCTATGCAATAATACAAAATTAGGTTGCAACATTTAACAAAATACTTACTCGTAAAATTTTACTTCTATAGCAGCCATTCTTTCGAAGTATGTCATAGCAGAAGATCCATTTAGAGGGGCATACTGTATCTTATATTGCTTCGAGAGATCGTCGAGAGATTCAATAGGTGTGTCCAGTCTTGACACAGTCAAAAATGCTGCCAAATTAGCAGTATACGATGCGATTATGATAAAACTGTGGAACATGTTAATTTTATTAACAATCTCAAAGAAAATTTCGTTTTTATTTTATCCGAAACCCATTACTGGGTGGTAATGGGTAGTAATTTAAAAGATTTAAATAAAAACTATAAACATCTGCAAGTTTCGAGTGTAAAATATAATTTAAAATATGTTTTTATTTGAAAACTCTTTTCAAATAAACTTAAACAATGTAAAGCAGTGTTTTTTTTTTAATTTCACAAAAGGTATAATCACTTAGCAACCGCGTCGCTCTAGTGATTTCATATTCATAACACTCAATAATATTATGAGTTTATTATGATTATTATCCATTATAATGACTTAATATGATTTAATATAATTCGGTATACCTTGAAAAGTCAACAAAGTTTATAATAAACATTGCTTCTTTTGATTGCATTTGGAAGAAAAAAAACGACTCAGAACCTTGAATAAAGTCGTCAGTATTAACAAGTTCTACAATGCAGCACTATTATTAAAAAAACAACTGCTTTTATACATTTATAGGTATATTTCAATCATCTTTTTTGTTGTATTTTAAAAGGTGAACTAAAAGAACCACCGTTAGCCTTATGCTCATTTTAGGAAACTTTAAGAAATGATAGGGTAAATATTTCATGGTTTTTTGGATCTCGGTCTGTCATGTAGCGGTTGTTTTCTTTAATTCATTAAATTTGTATATTTGACTCTATATCGAGTAATCTTGTTCTCCTTTTGTGTGATATAGTTTGATTATTGCGTACAAGTTAAATTTATTATGGAAGATAATCCGTAGCATTTATTCTGAGGTGCCGACAAAGCTCCATGGAAAGTTCTAGCAGGATGAGTCACAGTTTTGCTGGAGCTTAGTAACGCTGATACATGATTGAAAATACATCTTACCTGCATGACACTGGCACAAATTATTTATACACAAATTGCCATTATCTAAGAAGAAGAAATATTTAATATTTTTGATCTAAATGAGTGAGTTCTGACAACAGATAATCACCGTTCCAACTATCCATAAAATCTAGTGCATTAATTTTCAAACTTTATTTTATTAAAGGCGGGAATATAATGCGGTCAGTGAAGCTTGCAAAAGTATCTAAGTCTACAAAAAATAATAATGATAAAACAGAAATATAGGTTGTTTAAGCAACAGCTTCTTCACGTTTATAGATAAAAATGTTTATGCTTGCAAAATAATGTGTGAATTCATCGTCCGCAATTATTTAATATACATATGATTCATCGATAAATCTCTTTTGTTATTTATTTATTGAATATTTTTAACGTTAGTAATCTCACGTATTAATCTTTTTCGTGGCTACTCTTTAATTTTGGCATTTGTGTAAAAAACATCCTGTTACCTTTTATTTTTCCTATGCCGACGTTTCGGCTGCGTTTCACCAACCGTGGTCACGTGACGTCACGAAACGTCGGGATAGGAAAAAGGTAACGCGTGAAAACTCGTTTTTTTTTCAAACAAAGGATTTTTGTTTCTCATTTCATCAGCCATAGTCTTGTTTACCAGTTTCCACTCCTTGGTTCATGACTCTACCTTACGGATACTGGCTGAATTGTGGCCAATAGCTACAAAGGCCAAAATCTAAGAAGTGAAGTGAAGTGAAAACCCGTTGTCAAATAATTGCATTTAAATATGGAACGCGAAAATTTAAAATAGTACGTGACCAAAGAAAAAGCATAAACATGTATTCTACCGTATTATATACGCAGATTTTTTTTCTAATTCATTACAACCCTGTAAACAAGTTCTTTAGGTGCAACTTCGTGTTATTTTTTACAAATGACACGCGAAAGAAGTCGCGGGCACAGCTAGTACGTATTACATAAAATACCACCTAAATTACACAATATAAAACTCATGTTAATGCAAGTTAATAGATTAAAAACAAGGACTAATACATAACAGACCAAAATCTCAGAAAGCTTTGTACAGAAAACAAAGTCCGGAATTAAAAGATTTTTTTTTTTTTACACATGTCCAAATAATTTCTGCTAATAATAAAAATGTTTTGTAGACTGCTTTGTCGTTTATTTGACGAAACAACCTCTTGTTTACAAAAACATGGCTTAAGGTAACTAATTAATTTATTTCATTACAAACTAATACTAATTGTAAACACAGATATGGTTTTACAATGTTGCGATCTTCGTATATCTGTCTGATTTACTCTTTAATATAACAAATATATGTTAAATTATATTAAACGCGCCCCGCGACCCGTGCTACTAAAACTTCAGTTTTTGTCCCGAAATTCGAGTTTAGCAGAAAACATACAAGTCTTCTTCTTAGTTTGGCAATCTGTGTACACACAAATTGTGCCAATGTCATGTAGGTAAGATGCATTTTTAAACTTGTATCAGAGTTACCAAGCTCCAGCAAAACGGTGGCTCATCGTGCTCGAACTTTCCATGGTACTTTGTCGGCACCTCAAGAATATATGCTACGCGTTATCTCCTATAATAAACATAACTTGAACTAAACTAAATCACACAAAACGCCACCAAGATTACATGATATAGAGTGTTAAATACACAAGTTTAATGAATTAAAGAAAACAACTGCTACATGACAGACTGAGATCCCGCCAAAAACTAGACGAAGAACACTAGAGCGATTGTTACGTTTATTTTTTAAACAGCTCAATTAAACGTATAACGTCATAGAAGTGCGTAATTTATCTCATTCACCAATGTAATTTTTTAAAACAATATAATTTTAATCTTGTATTTCGTTATTATGATATGATTGGATTTTTTTTGTAGTTTTGTGTTATTGTAAGATATCGCTATATTATGAATGGTTTTTTTTAAATTGCCCCTATAAAGAGAGAGAGTAAAATGTATGAGACTGTTTATATTCTTCAAAATAAAAATGTTCGGAATCACCGTTGTACATACAGTCTAAATTAAAGTGAGTAAGTACATAAATATTAATGTAACTTATACATGTTTCTACTACCATAGTATTACGGCCATACATATTTCTACCAAAGGGTATATATAGTTGGCAACACACAATGACGCACGAAGCGTTTCAACTCTGCCCTAAAAAAAAGAGAGTCATTATGAGTGGCCTCGTGATTACGAGACATTTTATGATGTTATACTGCACACCTTGTCCACATGTTTTCATTTCAACATTCTCGCCTTTCATACATATAACATTCATCACACAATCCATTCATACCTTCTTCGGTCTTCCTCTACCTCTCTATCTATTCACCTTCATTCTTAACTCTCATTTAGATACGTGGTTTTCATCTCTCCTAATGACATATTAAACAAAGATGTCTACATCGACCGATCTTGCATCCAGTGAAATCTCGCGACCTTCGCCAGGTTGTCAATCCACCTTGTAGGGCGTCTTACCCTCGCTGCGTCTTCCGGTACACAGCAGCCATTCGAGAGCCCGTTAGCCCCATCAGGCATCGGTTCTACGAGCAATGTGCCCAGCCCTTTGCCCCTTAAGTTTGGTAATTTCGGACACTTTGGTTCTTTTACTGATCATACCATACCACGCTAACCTATTACTCTATACTATTGTCCATTGATGGGAAAATTAGTCATCGTTTCAATAAACGTTAACACACTCACCCGAAAAGCCACCACGTGGCCGCCAGAAGTCTTCCAGATAGGTTCTTCGGTGCTTCTCCACCGCCTTGAGGTGTTAGGGACGTCATGCAAAACCATAAACACTCCTTCAAAGTAAACTCTCGTTTCTCCTCGTCATCTTTATATTTGTCCCTGTTGTTCTGATAGCTGTACGGGCTCCATTTGTCAAACACCCACATTAAAAAACTGAAATGTTTACTCAAATGCATTGGCGTGGCAATAATAAAAGAGACACCTTGGCAGATATTTACTCTAGACACTGTACAGATAAGGAAAAGAGATACAAATACGAATCTACTTATAGAATTAAGTTGTCAAGTCTTGCGAAAGGAAATTATCCCTGGCAATTTCTTGTACATGGTCAAAAAAGAATCCGCCGTTGTGTTTCATTTTTGAGTTTTTGCGCTATCACAGTCTTTCACAAAGTAGTTGTTATTTTTCATTGAACACTAGTGTTATTTGACCCTTTTTGTGTAATTTTGGTGGCGTTTAATGTGATCTAGTTTGGTTTTTGTGCACAAATGAAGTGTATTGGAAATTATAACACAGATCGTTGATTCTAAGGTGCCATCAAAACTCAATGGAAAGCTCTAGTAAGATGGTCATCGTTGATATAAGATTAAGCTTTAAAATTGTATGGATAGATAAATCCTTTGCCTGTATTTGCCTTTGTTGTTCTATTGGACGAACATTCTTACTACCTTTTCTGTTTCATGTTTTCGTTTTATCTATAAAAACATCTTTAAAATATTTCATGTGATATATTTCTGATTATCGAAAAATTTTCAAAAATAAATAAAAGATTTAGTAATTGTTTATTTTAGCTATTTTGTGTTACTTGGCGTGTATTTCGTTTAGTGTGAATTAATTATATGTAACTACTGTATCTTACTTTGTGTTTAACCGATGCTAATTTTTTCATTATAGATATGACAAGGGAAAAAAGTTACCAATGCATCGAACCACTATAATGCTGCATCTGTCGTTGATACATACACTTCAATGGCATCAGCATCCAAATAAATAAATATTTCATTACAATTATATTTTTTCATTGATGTAATGTATAATAAATAAATACATCAGCCTTCAAATCTACCAAAAGTTTTATTTTAAAACTTGTGTTTATCGTCAATTTTAAATAACGTGGATTCCTAATGCGTGCGGTTAGACGTATGTGTTTTGTTATTTAAATTTAAACCTTAATAATAAGTGTATGAAGGTTTAAAATTCGCCTGCAATATCCTGTTGCTATGAATATTCATAGCCATTACATTTTTCAAGTAGTGAAGAACGTGTGTTCTTCAGAGTGACATTCAGTGTCAATACATAAAATTATATCGAACGACGAACGAATAAACGACAATATTTTACACGTGAAAAATTAGTACGTATCCGTACATTTCAGTTATAATAAAACCGAAAATGGATTTTACATTTATTAAACAACTAACCTCTAACCTTAATTGAAGGTACTTTCCAGATTAATTTAAAACTGGATCCGTTACGATCTAGAATTTATTAATTACAATGCTCTATAGTATAAAGGTTAAGAAGTAAAAAAAAATATGTGCACATAAATGCCGGGCTAGGTAGTATTTTTTATACTTTTCTAACCTATCTAATGCTGTTTGACCGGAATGGCATGTACAGCTTCACTGAACTTTTTGGGCGAGTGCTGAAGGCATCAGCAACAAGAGGTAACTAGCACAAGGGTTCGAACCTCGGTTTGGTCACTATCTGAGCGTGAAAATTCCCGCGGACTTTTAATTCTAGCTAATCCCTACATTTTTTTATTTTACATAAAGGAACCTTTCCTTACAGGAGCTGCGTTAGCGTGCAGGAGTGTGTGCGAGGTGTTGTGCGTGCAATTTTCAATGAATGGTTAGTGTCACTGCATCGCTCTGGCGGCGAAGTCAAGAACCTCCCCAGTTGGGGAACGAGACATGTCTTGGGTCGCCGCCGGAGGGAGACCCGGAGAGTGTGCGGGAGCAAAGTTAGCCGCCTGTCCCCGGCATCGGGAACGGCGGTTTCGCGGACGTGGGAGCGGGCACGCATATTTCCTCAGGTGATGGGGAAAGATCCTATTTGCGGCGGTGATTTTATCGTCGGGGTCGGTAAGGACGTTTCGCGGTCTCCGAAGCGATTTCGGAGGTAACGGATCGGTGGAGTACGCGACGGCTCTCGCTATGAGCGGATCTGGGTTTGTCTCTGCGCGATCGAAGAAGGCGCGACACTGGAATTTGATTACGGAATGAATGGAGGGCAGGTTCAGATCTCTGTGAGTCCATATTTCTCTGATAGCGCTATATAGTTTTTGAGAATTTTATTTATGCGTATGCACTGTGAAGGTGTGGTGAAGTTTCGAGAAACGTCCTTCGCGTAGCGTCTTTAACGTCTTTTTCGTAATGGCGTTCGGAATCGTACATGATTCTTTTAAAAATTCATTTAACTTAATTCAAATATCAGCGTTTTTGTTTAGTATATATATAAATACATTGTAGATGTTGTAGTGACTTCCCTCGAGCATATTTTCTAAATGTAAAATTAGTTAGTGCATTTCTAAAATATTCTATTGTTTAACTAAAGTATTTCAAGTTACGCAATTGTCATTATTCTTTTATAATTCCATTCAATATCATAAAATTCATTTATGATTACATCTAGGAATCATGTAAATCGGTTCAGTGGTTCTCAAGTTATAAGCCAACAAGTGAACAGAGAGACAAAGACGTGGTCTTTCATCTATATCTATACTAGTAAATAATAAATAAAATTTAAATGTCTGTTTCTAACGTCTAAATATTTTTTTTTTACTAAATAGTTATTAATGTATATACAATACCTACAACAAAAATACAATTTTGTAAATTGTTATTGTTGTTTGTTCCGGGTAATCCGGAACGGCAGAACGGATTTTGACGGGACTTTTTTGGTAGATAGCTGAATTTACTCCGGGTAACTTAGGGTACTTTTAATTTGCGAAAATAATTAGGGTTCCTCGTGAAAAAGTTAAAACTCATAAAAAATTGAATTAAATCCGATTCTATGCACAGTTTTACGGGTAAGTGCTTGAATTTATAAGAAATATTTTTACTTTATCTTTGTACTAAAAATAATTTTGGGTTCCGTGTTAAAATAAAATTGAAATACTGTGAAAAATATATAAAACGCGAACGCAGCCGCTGTCATACAGCTGGTAAATAATAATACATAAGGAAATGAAAGTTAAATCTTTTACGGCCCCTAAAAATTAACCTCAATATAACACACTATTATTAGCTGGTTTTGACCTCGTTTCATAAAATTAGATAAGAAATAATAGAAACAGGTGGGCATCAGCCATCGATCGACCCGTGTATCGTAATGAAATATGTCAAAATTGAATTAATAATATCCACACGATATTTTCAAAGAGAAATGATATTTTAAGTTTAAATGTGTGTGTGTGTGTGACATGTATTAGATATACGTACGGCGTAGATTATACATACGAGTATTATAAAACTGTAACTAGGCCAAATCTGTGAATTAAATATTTTTTGAAAATTACAATCGGAATGAACTTTTTTATAGATATATGAGCCAAATATTAATTTATTTAGAACTAGCTGTGTGACTGCGGCTGCGCCTGCGTTTCACATATTCGTCACTACGTTTTATTTTTTTACGCGAAACCCTAAGTATTTACCAAAAATTAAAAGTACCCTAAGTTACCCGGAGTAACTTCAGTTATATACCAAAAAAGTCCCGTCAATATTCGTCCAACCATTCTGCAGATTACCCAGAACAACCAGATAGAAAAAAAAATAAACAATTGTATTTTTGGTCTAGGTATCGTCGTATGTACATCCATTTCTATTTAGTAAAAAAAATATTATGTCATTATAAACAGACACTTTAATTTTATTTATTAGTAAGTATAGACTTTTGTCTATTAGTTTTGGCTAACTCCGGAACGGCTGGATGGATTTTGACGGAATGTATTTTTGGTAGATGGCTGAAGATGGTTCTTTTAACTTTTGTTAAATACTTAGGGTTCTGCGTAAAAAAATAAAATTCATAAAAACTTTAATAAAATCCGATTCAATGCACAGCTTTACGAGCAAGTGCTTGAATTTATCAGAAATATTTTACTTTATCTCAGTAAAAAACTTTTGTAGGAAATTACTTAGGATTCCGTATATAAAATGTAACAATATATAAAACGTGGGTGCAACCGCGGACACATAGCTAGTTATTAATAAATAACAATATATGCACATGCAACATTAACTTATAATAAAAACTAGGCTGTAATTAACTGTTAAAGTAAACTTCTGCGTCTTACTCTGACCTATATTATATGAAAGAGATGGTAAATTATTTGAGTCATAGGAATTCGGATATTAAAAAGTCTTTAGTGTACTGCCAAGGTGTTTTCCACTCAAACTGGTTTCGAAGATGCGTACCTATTAAATCGGAATGATGTCATGTAAGAATGCATACCTGGTAAAGAAATACGCGGCCAGTATCGACAACCAAACGTCATGTTCTAAAACCGTTAAGAATTTAAACAAAGAGGTTGGTGTCCTAGGGAGTTTCATCATTATAGTTATACCGACAAGATCGTAAAACGGAACTGTGAAATCGACCACGTTCTCTCTCTCAGCCATCACGGATAAAGAGGTCAATCCAATATCCGCTCTCTTTTCAATTAATTCCTTTATTATCCCATTCCAGTTTCCATTTTCGTCCATGGTACCAAAGTTACCATCTGGCGATAGCATTATTTCGTAATCGAATTTAACAATATTACGTATCTCCTCGATCAGATCGATACAATAGCCTTTAAAACCTTTAGGCGCATCATCGTCTCTAATAATAAACGGTTGTTGCTGAAACAAGAATTATTCAAGAAATTGTTATACGTTTAATGAGACAGAATTTTTTTACAATAGAATACCAAAAGAACGCAATGACACTATTGTTTGCTCAATTGTATCAGAGTAAACTGACGAAATTTTATCAAGTTGCCAACTGAATTTTAAACAAAGCCGAGTTCATTTACCCACCTCGACTGTTACAACTCTGTACACAAGTTGCGCCGAATAATCGCTCATATTATCGGGGTCTATCAAGGTCACAGGGTTAGAGAGGCCGGCTTTCCATGTTCCTAGAACTTTACTACCAACCGATGCACCGTCTTTAACCGTCACCGCTGAAAGATCTGTACTAAATTCCATTAAACTTCTCCCGTTCATTGATTCGTCTTCTGGGATGTAAAAAGGTGCGTATGTCGGTGTTTCCTTAACCTATAAAAAATCAATGGTCTGTTGTGATAAAAAAAACACCATAAAATTCTATCAGTTGCTAATGGGTCCACAAATTTTTATATAATATGTCAACACACCTCTCGGAATGCTGTTTTAAGATCCAAGGTCCTGTTAGGAGTATTCTTACCGTCGTAATCGTCACATGTGATATATTTCATGTCGTTTGGCCACTTGCCAGAGTCCAGTAGGGATCTGGAAAATCATAAACGGGAACTCGCATGGAATAAACCGAGCTATAATTAGACAAACCACATGGCACGTACTACGCTAAAGTAGAGATTAGTAGACTAGTACTAGAAATAGTAAAGGTCATTACTTGACGGCTAAAAATGTCCTTAAAGATATGTCGAAGTAGAACGCAGATGTGATTTCCGGTTCTCCATTCATACTGTAAGTTGTTTTTATTTTTCCCAAACGGTCTCTGCTTTTTGCATCTGGAGTTGGTCTCAAGTAAATGATAGTGGCGTCTTTACATCCACAACTTATATCTCCCTTATCTAAGGTCAACGCGAACCAAGCTGTTTTTCTTCCAAAATATTGATTTTCGTCAGCCGCATCCAATACGTTTTTTATCGTCCTCAATCGGCCGATAATAAAAAAGTTTACAATATCCAGCTCACGTAAACTTCTTAGTTGAGTTTTTATTTCATCTTTACCATAACTTTTAATTGGAGTTATTACGTGTCGTGCCGGGATATTTTGTAGTAGTGATTTATATTTGTGGTCCATTACTGAAAAACATCGTAACTTTTTAGATACTTTAATATTTTCTATAAGGTTTTTGTTACCTATTCGGCAGGTAAGAAAATAAATAATTAGTAGTGCGGGCCTTATCATGTTTCGGTTGTTTTAGGTCAATGAAAACGAGGGAATATTCTAATAATGTATTTGGTTTCACATATCAACACTTACCGAAATACTCATCGAATAGAATTGCAGCGTTAGTGATATCCTGTTTGGTGACAATAGCCCTTATAGACTCCGGCAGAATATCAGCTGGAGGCATGACTTGTAACAAAAATTTCGTTTGATTTTCGTCTAAAAATCGCCATTGCCGTAGATCACCCATTTGTCCAAAAGATCCCGAGATTGTAGGCAAGGCCAAAGCGGCGGTGAAAGATTTTATCGTCTCTGAACCAACACCGGTCATGGTGAAATCTAACACAACGTGAGGTGTCTTCTTTGCCGATAACATATCATTGTATTTTCTACAAACTACAAAGTAACAAATTAGAACATTAGCAATATTATAACGCATTTGTTAAACTAATTATCGGTTTTTTTAAACGGCTCGTTTGTAGAACAAGGAAAAAACCTTGAACCGTCCGCGTCGTATGGTTTCGAGAGCCGAATGTTGAAATAAGTTTTTGTACGTCTGCACAAGTTGCCTTGTTTAAAAATTTACTATATACAGTTTTCTTGTGCATAATGTAACCGTGCGTCGAATGTATTTTATTTACTTGATCTTACCGTTTTCTAAGAATGATTTTTGCATCGGATCTGTTACCAACTACAACAACTGGCTCCACCGCTAGTCCTAAGCTTGGGTTACGTCTCACATACTCTTTCGCTATATCAAATGATTTTTCTGCTAATACATTATACTCTTCGTTAATTAGCACTACAACAAAGATTAATAATTAATAATGCATGACATAAACATGATTAATTTTACCTGCTATTCGTATTTTGAAGTATAGTAAAGCAAAAACATTTGAAATAGATAATTAAATATTCTACGAAGTAAAATGAAATAATTAGCTTAATAAAAATTACATATATGTGCATGTTCGTTGCTTAACGCTAATTACAGTTGTTACATTTTGTTAAGATTCTCTATACTAAAGTATGTAGTGCGGTGAATAAACTTACTAAATTGTATTAAAAACCGTGCGCGTTGGGCCTTAGCGACTCACCAGCCGTAACCACACAACACAATTATACAAGTTTACTTACAAACGTTAATACTTTGCGTTGTCTGTGAAGAAGCTTGATTTAGAATAAATGAAAACAGAAGGAATAACGTAAGCGACATGTTCGTTAAAATTTTATTTAATCGTGTAAAACAGCAGTAAAAATTACTTACTGTTACATGATTCAACGACTTACTGGAAGATGATATATACCCCTTGTTGACTGTCTAGTTGCCCTGGAAATATCTGACCTTGTTTCACCCTACCCTTTGATAGTATCATAGAATGTAATGATTGATCGATGTACAAACAAAGAATATTTACTTAATTTACTATATTCGTTTACTTCATACACCCATTTTAAGACAATGTATTGGTGGAATTCGCATTTAATAGTAATAATTTTAGTTTAAACTTGTTTTTTTTTAAATCTGTTTCAAATGTTTATTATAGTCTGAAAGAATCCACTTTAACTTGTTTAGTTGGAGGTGCAAGATAATACACAAACCACTTAGGCTTAGTCAAGTAACAATTATATAAATTACCGTTAAAACATCTGAAATAGAAGTGTCAGCGCCCACGCCGGTGTAACCGCCGTCGGGGACAGGCGGCTAATTTTGCTCCCGCACATTCTTCAGGTCCCCCTCAGACGGCGACCCAAGAGGTGTCTCGTTCCCCAATTGGGGAAGCTCTTAACGTCGCCGCCAGCGCGATACAGTGACACTGTCCATGCATTGAGCATTACACGCACAATACTGCATACACACTCCTGCACGTAACACGCAAGTACATAGGTCTTGTAAGGAACCTTTTTTTAAATTATTATTAAAGAAATAAAAAAATGTAGGGTTTAGCTAGGTTCAAATTCCGCGGCAATTTTATAATATAGGAAGCGGCCAAGCCGAGGTTCGAACCCTTGTGCTAGTTACCTTTTTGCGGCTGAGTACCTTCAGCACTCGCCCCCAAATTTCGGTGAAGCTGTAAAGGCCCTTCCGGTTAACAGCATTAGCTAGATTAGAAAAAAAAAACTGAAATAGAAACTTTCTGTTCAATCTATACTAATGATTAAAACTGGATTGTCTGTTTCTAATTATATTTTTTTATTACCTTAATAAATGTGAATGTATATACGATACCAATACCAAAAATCAATTTTTAAAATTTTTGTATGTCTGTCTGTTTGTTTCGGGTAATCTTCGGAACGGCTGGACGGATTTCGAAGGGACTATTTTGGTAGATAGCTGAAGTTACTCCGGGTAACTTAGGGTACTTTTAAATTTAAAAAATAATTAGGGTTCCCCGTAAAAATAATTAAAACTCATAAAAAATTGAATAAAATCTAATGTATGATGAATAAATAGAATGATAAGAATTATTACCATGTAACATCATTACGGATTATGGAGAGATAATTGTATCAAATTTTAATCAGTTCAATCATTCATTCGGTATATTCATGACTATGCTACAATTTACTTTTTTCGTCAACGCTCTCAGTTATAACCTGACCTACTTTGTCCATTATCAATATTTCTGGGTAGAATTTGTCCTTTTATTTGTTCCTACTCACGTGATCCTGATAGTCATGTAAATGTGTGGATACAAATTATAATGCATATTACCAGCTGTAATTTAATTATATGGTTAATAGAATTCTGAACTACTCGTTTTAATGTAGATGAAACTTAAAACACCAAATTCAATACTTAAAACTACATCTAAGTATGGGTTTTTTTTTATCTCAGTCTATCATGTGGTAGTTATTTTCTTGACTTTATTAAACTTGTGCATTTTTCTCTATATCAGTGGTCGTCACACTTTTTTGATCATTGGCCACATATGGCAACCTGAGGTAACTGCAGGCCGCATATTTATGGATTAGGTAGTTGACATTTTTTATATAATACAGTCGAAACGCAATTTTCTCCTAGTTTTTTTATTTATCTGTCCAATTAACTACCATTCATTTCAAAGTGACTAAAAATATAACGTGCATTTAGCTGAAAATTTATAGGGCTTAAGTAAAGTTAAGATATATCCTGGAATTACTGGTCAATGGCGGTTAAACTACCCAATTGAATCATAAAGTATATTGAAAAATGATAGTTAATACATAATAAACTGTGAGCAGTCTCGGCACATATTTCCAAAATTCAATGTTACCCTACTTTTGAAGATGTTCAGTGAAATGATTATTGAACTCTGTACCGTATTTTGGTTTCGTTTAGAACCATTAATTTGCTCAACCGTCTGACGGCAATGTGTGTAGGGTTATATCACCATAATTAACTTGTGATTACTGTAAATTTTATTAATAAAGTTTATTGCTTTTTATATGTAACAGAATTCATTGTATCCTTGAATTTATTATTTGACTGTATTTCAATAATGCAGCAAACAACAAAATGCCAGCAAAATATAATCCTTGCCCGCAGTGACAGATTAAATAATGAAAGTGGCAAAAAGAGTCACCTACCTGCACAACATGCTCAGTTACTTTGTCTATACTCGTCTTCTCAATGTCTATTAAAATTATTAACTGTGCCCGTGGACGAACAAATGCCGGCAACGGGACGCTGTTTGACAACCGCTGCTCTATATCATGTAATCTTGGTGGTATTTTGTGTGATAAAGTTTGGTTATTATGTACAAGTTTATTATTGAAAGTAACGCATAACAATTATTCTCAGTGACGACAAAACTCCATGAATAGTTCGAGCAGGATGGGTCACAATTTTGTTAAAGCTTGGTAACGCTGATACAAGATTGAAAATACATCTTACCCACATGAAACTGACACAAATTGTGTGTACACAGATAGTCATTATCTAAGAACTATTACTGGAAGTAAAAAAATCTTACAGCTTGAAATGTCATTTCTTCAAAATGGCTATTTCGCTAGAATTATCCTGGTAGTTTCTGTAGCACAGTGGTCGTCAAACTGCGGCCCTTTGTCGGTATTTGTGCGGCCCACTATGTAAACAATTATGGTAGATAAGGACTAAAAATAGAGTTTACTTATAATTAGTGAATTAGGTTATCTAAAATGACTTATGTAATATGTTGTTATCTATGGGGAATTCGCATTTAATAGCTCATAAAAATATGTCAATTAATAAATGGTACCAAAGACTATCTCATATTTTATCTATGATAGTATTAACTACCCAATCCATAAAAGTGCGGCCCGCAGTGGTACCTCACATTGATCTTAAACAGAACAGTGTGACGACCACTGCTTTAGCACCTCAGAATTCATCTTCCGTATTTCGATATACTCTGAGCGAAATATAATAAAGTACCAACAAAATTACCTAAAATAGTATACTATGCGACAAACAAAGACCCTTCCAAAAAAGTATTATGACCAAGTTTTTGTTAAATAAAAAAAATGTAAATAAAAACAACAAATCCTTCATTGGACTCTATTTATTGCCAGAAATGTTTTACAAACACAAACTCCACTAGTGCGTGAACTGTGGAGAGAGTCAAAGTTACACGCAACTATTATATTTAATAATTATTAAATGTACTACAACTTACTATTTACCAAAGTTTGAAAAAATATAAGTAGTAATAGTAGTTATAAATCTGAAAAATGTTAGTCGTAAATTTTTTATTTTACAAATATTTATCTTATTAAGGAACACAGTGTTATTTGTAAAAAAGAAAATGTAATATTTCGTATATCTTACATTCGAGGTCTGTTAATTATCACATATAGAATAAATTAAATAAGGTGGAAAAAAAAAAAACCAGACACATATATATGTGTGTATACAAGAAGAGAAAAATAAAGACGTCCGTAGATAGGATTTATAAACAAAATAGCACTCAAAAAATTAACATATTATATCAAAATATTAATATTATGAAAAACTATCACCTTGTCAACTTTGAACTTTAAATTTCAATTCTTAAAATTATTACGTTTTACAATGTGAACAGTTTGTACATACATTTAAACGCGGCTTTCATCGTACGTGTCGTTTCGACCAGTAAATTTAGGACAAAATCATTATTAAGATGAGTTTGTAAAAAATTAATTTTAATATGCCATAAACGAACGACAACTCGCAAGGCGTTCACAATGTAACTTTACGATAAGTAACCGAAATGTCAAAGGAATGTTTTTTTTTTATTTTATTTTAATTAAGTAATAATGCCTATATGAAATATTACATAAATGTGCTGACATTTATATCTCTGCGCTAACTTAAAAATTTACAACTGACGCGTAATTACCTAGAACACTTTATTATTATAATAATAAACCTCCATTAAGACTTTTATCTAAAATCGCTTGTATCTCTTCTCGGCCCGGAGTGCGCTGTTAACCGTATTCCGTTCACAGAACGGACTGAAAAGAATCGATTTTAACACATATGAATCACTTTGGGGCAGTATATTAATTTATTTTTCTTAGTTAATGGCGATCTGTGGTACCGCACAATTTTGTGCCAGTGTCATGAATTCTCAGCGGTGCCAACTCCAGCAAAACGGTGGCTCCTCCTGCTCGAACTTTCGATGGAACTTTGTCGGCACCTCAAGAATATATGCTACGCGTTATCTTCTATAATAAACTTGCAACAGATTAAATAAACTATATCACACAAAGCGCCACCAAGATTACATGATATAGATTGTCAAATACGCAAGTTTAATGAATTAAAAGAAAACGACTGCTACATGACAGATAGAGACCCCGCCAAAAACTCCCAGTTATATTAAACAACGACCAATTCAACAGCATTCAAACATCCTAGGACCGAATTATTATTAGGCATATTATGATCGGTTCAATGCGATGCATATTATAAATTCTGACTATATTAAATTCACAGGTACAAATTATTAACTTAAGGAAGCGATCGATCCGCAATTCTTTGCGAACGTATCGTTATAATGGTTTTTGGGATGATATGTGCAAATGTATATGGGTGTGGTCGGTCGACGCATTGCACTGAACCGAGCGAGGTAGTAAGGTTGCGTAGTTTTAAGCGGTCGCTTCTTCCGCTTCAGCTGGTGGGGTTTCCTCCACCACTTTCGCCTTCTTTTCGGGAGTTGTCTTCTCTGTCGCCTCCTCCTCAACGACAGTGGATTTCCTCTTCACTCCTGTCTCTTTAACTTCTGTAAATACATGTTTACAGTAACAAATATGTCTTGTTTATGTGAATATTACTTAAATTAATCTTTAAATAAAACTAGAAATAAACTGAAATCTGTCTAGTTGTTCTTGTGTAATGCTCTACACAGACACCTCTATCATTGTATATAAAAAAACATAAGCTCACGCCTGTTATCCCCGAAGGGTTAGGCAGAGGTGAAGTAGCGAACTACATATCGGGCACAAATTCCAAACTCCGGGATGATATTGAGTAGAAAAACCCAATACCACTTGACCCGATCCGGGGATCGAGAACCCGGGACCTCAGAACGCAGTCGCACCGTAATACAACTGCGCCACCGAGGCATTATATATATATATATATATATATATATATATATATATATATATATAGGCAAAATCAGCAATTTAAAATATTGTTTACAAGGAATTCTAAACGTGACTTATAATAAAATTATCATTTAATCTATAGACTAAAACAACATATATTTTTTTTTTACTTTCTTTTAAATTACTATTCCGTTTTTTAGATATCTAGATTATTCAATGGATAAAAGAAACCCCAATGACAATTTTATTATTACTTCATCCAATATTATCCATTTAATTGGCATCACTCTTTTCTATATATTACTTAATTTAACAGAATATATGACCTGATAAAAGATAATATTTATTATTTAAAATTACGTAAATCCAGTTGAATGGGTTCTGGAGAAATGAATTTACTAATAAAAGAGATGATATGTGATGATAAGGATTTTATAACTAATTATAAACAAACAAATGGATCAGAGTTCATACCTGTGACATCACCATTCTCAGTGGCATCGTTACTTTCTTCGGCATCGCCATTTTCTACCTGTTCCTCATCCTCATCCGCTACTTCTTCTGTGCCGTTCTCTTTACCATTGCTCTCAGGTACTTCAGTTTTTTTGGTGGGAGATTTCTTAATTGGAGATTCCTTGACTTCCGTGGAAGTCACCTCTTCGGGTGCGGCGTCTCTGGAAAATTGCATATGTAGTTTTAGATATAATTTAATATAATAAAATACTGTTATATATTTTATAAACTAATTTCAAACATTCTGAAATCTCAGTTATCATATTATTATTATTGTAGCTGAAATACAAACAACTATAAATATGTTCAATACTTCATGTAGCTTACGTAAAATAACTAACATAACACATAAATATTATTCATATTCAAAACATTATTTTTCCCAGAATTATTATAATCGAAGAACGTGCTGTGTTACATCTGTCGGTACAAGCGACCGCGTCACTTGGACAGGCTTATTGAGGTCGCGGTACATTTGCGATAAACTGACACAAGATAAAATGAATGAAAACGATAACTAATATTGCACTAACTCAAGATTTAATGTGCATTCAAGTAGATTATATCTCCCGTGTGACCTACAAATACATTGCACTACCACGACGCCCGCTAAAACGTACTTGATGCCCTCCCGGTCGGCAATGATATAATAACAATTCCCTTGTAAAAAAGTGGTACCGCGTAAAAAGAAAAAGTACCGGAACAAAACATAGTACTGTTGCGCAAGACTTGCGTGTGGGAAAGTTGCAACATAGGAAAACTGAACGTATCAGCAGTAATAGTAATCAATGGATGCATAGTCGTTACGCAGGTCAGCAAACTGACTCGGCGAGTCATGAAGCGTTAAAAATAACTAATGACAACATACGACCGTTGGAAATATCCTACCTAACCGAACCCACACTGCAAGACTCGAGGACTCGATAAATTCAAAAACCGCGCGCCGAGACGATGCCGCGCCGGCACGCCGCGCATGTAACGCCATCTTGGACAATGTAAGCAACCTCGGTCGCGCCCGACCGGTGTGCTTTCAATTTCTTCATTTATTATATGTACGCTGCTCCCGTTAAAAAACATGAATTCTTAACTACGTTCATATCTACATAAGACTTTATTACTTTCAGACACTAAGTTGCGTGACAGAAAAGTTTATAGATTTCGTTTCTAAAATAAATTTTCCCGCGTCTTTGTTAGAGTTTACAAAACAACCCCTACCGAAACTATCTATAACTATCACAACAATGATCTAGAAACTTTTTAATAATACTATATAATGAAAACATATTGAATTATAAAGGAAAATAATTGTAAACGCACGTAAAACACGTATTTTAAAAATAGGAAGCCATTTTGATCACGTTTCCAGATACCGCCAAAATTTATTTATCAAAACACTTTTCGATTATAACTTAATAATTCAGAAAAAAAACTTACTGCTTTTCAACTGCTGCGTCTGCCATTATTATTATTGAGTTTCAAAAAGAAAATTAGAAATAAAGAATTAAAATTACAGCACGTGTTACGCACAACGCAAAACAATGTTCACCGTACAAACACCGACGACCAAATGAAGGAGGAAGAAGGAAAAAATATGTGCGTGACGCTTTGCGCGGGGCTGTGCACCTGGCCTGAAGTTCGTGCGTAGCATCAGCTTGTTGAAACAACTGTATCGACGATACACATTGTCAGAAAGAGATGACTATGTATAATAATGCCTACTTTAACAACCTTGGATTCTACTTGGAATGATCAATGAGGAGGGCGCCCATTACTATAACTAGCTCTTTCTGGCCTATTTGAAAATACAATCGTTAAAGTGTTTATTCCAATTTTCATGAAAGAGAGTTCATAATTAAATGCATTTAATATATTCGTATTTCGTCGTTATATTATAAATTATAACTAAAATATGGTTGTATTTTTGCCGAGAAAAATAAACCCATTTTAAGATGAATCTGTTAGATGAGTAAAACGAAAATATTCCATATGGATATTGGTTAGATAGGTACACGAATTAATCAATTTATCAATTATGTCCCTTGTAAACTACAACGATTATTATCGAGTAATTATGCACAATAACGAACTTATGCTGTTGACAAAATTATCTTACAAATACCTTAGCATTTTTATATGGTTTAGTAATAATGCCATGAAGGCCGAAAAGCTAGTAGATACTTTTTACTACACAGAAAAACTCCATCGTACAAAATCAACACAAACATCTAATTTTAAAACATAACTACCTAAAATAATTATTTAACTCCAAGCAAACAGTGTCTATGTGAATATCTTCATACATATAACACTTTACATTATCTATTAAGATTACAAACCTAATAAAATAAAAAAAAAACGTGAAACAGCTTACTATCACATATTGCCTAGACAAAAAAACCATTTTTCAATGTGAAAAAATTATAGATGAATTTTAATAAAATAGTTACTATCTGCTATTTCTTAAACTGATTGTGAGTTATATAAAAAATGTAGTATAGTGGATAAATAAATCAATTATGCGCAATTTTCATTTTTCAAAACAAAAAAGCGTTTTTAGCGATTGATGATAATTTTAAAAATCATCAAAAATAATTGTTTAATGACATTTTGTATAGAAACGCCTTTTAAGATAATTTTTAATTAGGTAACCGATTTTCTGTTGTATAATATTTATTTCTTGCACAACAGAAATTACTACTCGTTTTTTCCCAAACGTGGTAATGTAACTCTTAGCCAATAAAAGCACTATTTATCGTTTTATCTATTCTACGAATTTCTGTTGTTGAATATGATCTGGCTTTAACCTTCGCGTATACGGCATAATACAAATGCCTTGTAGCCTTGCTAATAAAGTTCATACCATAGCAACATGTATAGAGCGCGTATACCCGTATAGATACATAGATACATATATAATATACGTAGTGCTTTTGCGTTGCTCAAATGTTCCTATCCATAACAGTGCGTGTAGAATTGAGAGGACAAAAGTATTTTATTAGATATGTTTTGAATAGTTAAGTATGTGACTTAAATTGATATTTTTCCTTTTTCCCTTTTTTTGACACTTCTTATTATTATTTTAACAGTTAATCCATATTAAACTTTGAAGATACCGATTAAAGAAAAAATAATTGGTTATAATATCATAAATATTCATTTTTTATCTATCTATCTTAAGAAAGAAAATATCTGTAGTAGGTACCTATGTGTCTTTTTTAAAACCCGAATAGTCATTATTTAAATGTAAAATCTATGCTAATAAAATAAATTAAGATTAAAAATGCATATAATTAATGCGAAATTTTAGCCTCCATGGATTTTATAATACTTACCTATTCTGCGATTCTTCTTGAGTTCGTTGACCGATTGTCGTATTCATCATGCTATTAACTTACGTAAAAGAGTTTTAAATGAATGTGGAGTTTACTTAAATGAAAATATTTATAATGATGAAATAACTTTTATATACTAAGTTTTCCGGTACAGTAGTGTTCTATCTTATTTAACCCTAACTCTATTACTTAAAAAATATATATTATAAAGAGTTAAAAAATATCACATGACTAAGAGGTTATTTCCCGCCAAACTGCTTTACCTATTCATTCGAATTAATAATCACGTTTCGGAACGACAAGTTGTGAGTACATTTTGGATTTTATTGCATCGGTTTAGAGATGCTATTCGGTAAAACTCGGCGTAACTGTCCTTTTGGCAGGTCGATGGCTTAAAGAAATCTTGGCAGTGGTTGGTGATTTCATCAGAGCGTGAATTTGTCAACCAGAAAATCATGATTCGCTTCCATTACAGCCATGTGTCGTTCTTAATTAAGTCTTAAATTGCTTTGTCATGTCTATTGCCGAAACACATGTTCCATATTTAAAATAATTATGTATTTTTCATCAACAGGATTTTCATAATTTTAAACACAAAAAAAAACATTTGCTGTTGTTAATTCTATGGATTTTATTGAATTCATAACATTTATAATGTATTGAAAACATTGCCACTGATTATACGTAAGTAAATACACTGTGTTTTCAACACCATGTCATTGTACCTTATCGTATTATTGATTCTATTTCTACTTCTAACAACTATGCATAACACTTAAGAAACAATTTAAACAAATTTGTACTTTATTGTGAATTAATTGAAGTTGAGTTTTATTCAAACAATAAATTCTTACGTTACAGAATAAAACCTTGTAGTAATTCGTAAATTGTTACTATGATAACACTAATAAATAAATTACAAGTGACATTGAAATAGAAAAAAAATTCTTTTGTAAAGTCGGTCAAGTCACTTTTATTTAAAATGAGTGAATTATTCGTATATTTTTGTATATCTTCGCAAATAACACCTTGCTTTCTATATTTTTGAACTCACGTGTACCTGGATTTTGTTTATAGGTACTGGTCAAATGACACACAACTGTTATATAAATAGGTAATATATTATAATTAATATTAATATTCCTCGTGTTAGCTAACCATGACATAGTCTGTTGCCAAGCGCTATTATTACTAATGGATATCTGTAAGTCTTGTAACAGCAAAATTGTACGTAGTGTAGGTACCTATATAAAATGGACGTTCAATGTACACGGTAAACTTGCAACACTGGCCACGTTGACCGCAAAGCGCAAATGCATTTGTAATTACAATTAGTGTGGACGTTGTTCAAGTCCCTTCTTAGTGTTTCTACACTATGTTAATTTTGTAAATCTGTACAAATAAGTATTTGTATTTAACGTAAATATAATATTAAAGTATACTAGTTGTTACACGACTTCTTCTTTGAATGTAAATGAAAGATTTATATACTAATTCTTTGGAGTTATAAAAGTTCTTTTAGGGCGTTATGAGATACCGTTGTGAGTGAATTTGTAGCTTGCGTGCGCACGCAGGTAGTGACCGACCGAAAGTCGATTTTTGGCCGAAGCCAGAGCTGAAGCCGAATAACTTTCGGCAGGATCCGAAGGTTCAGTAACCCTAATAAATATGGTCCATGATTGTATTTAAACAAGTTATGTTTGCTATATTAGCTGAACAAGATGATTAAAATTACCTCCAACTGGTTGAAAATAATAACACTGAAATAATATTATTTATAATATTTATTTAAGTAAAAGTCATTGAACAATCACTATCAGTTCCAGCTCTGTCTCAGTCTCTCTTTTTTCGCCTAGTGTCAAACTCAAATAACAAATATAATGTTTAATCAAAATTTAATATTTTTGGGTAATTAATAATTATAAATGATGAGGTACTGGTTATTTTATTGACAAGTTAAAGTAATGTATGTTATAAAATTAGGTGAAGTTCACTAAACCAATCGATGGCCCTTAATGGGGCTCCCATGTGGGTTGATGACCTGACGACCCGCAACATTGCAGGTCTGTAAAACCCGTTAGTGCGACAGTGTTGTTTGCCTCCCCACCCTGGGACTTGGAAGCGAGAGCTCTCGCCACATGTGTCGAAGTACATAAAGAGGAATTCGTCCTACGTTACGAGAACTGAGGCGCGGAGGCTTGAGCTCCGCTCACTAATCATATCAGAGTGGTAACTGCACCTGGATCATCCCAGTTTCGGCGCAGCCACTGTAAAGGCCGTTCAACCTCTACTACAGGTTTGGACTGGGTGATGGAGTTGCGACTTGGCTTTTCATCTGACACAGGTATTCTCAGGGCACGGGTGCTTCAGTGGTTACCTGTGCGATCACAGATAACCTGTGAATGCCATCACTACTCTGACGTGCACGTGCACGTGATGACATACATCACATGGTCGCAGTTTGCCCGGCATAGGACATTCAACATAGTAACCTAGTCTCTGCGGTGGGTCCCGAGCTCTCGCTTCCGTTGCTCGTAAGGGCGATAGTTGAGCTTGAGGGCCTGGGCAACTTTGTCCTTATTTTGTGAGGCAGTTCTCGCAAATGAGGCGGCAGAGAGAGAGAGGAAGCGGACCAACCTGCTTCCCTCTCGCGGTCGACGGACTGGGAAGCGTAGGGTCAAAATCCACCTGCACCCGCCATAGAGTGGCCTGCAAGCACCGGGCTTTGGGCGAGTCCGGTGCAGTGCACACTGGCTTAAGGCGGTATGAGGCGGTGTACTTTGCGCACGCACGTCTCAAGTCTGTCTCAGAGCTCGAGCTTTGACCGCAGTGGGGCCCCGCTCTTCGGATCCTTCCGAGATCGGAGCGTCGAATGCACTCTTCTGTGTGCCCCGCTCTACGGTCGGTCTAGTCGGTAGAAGTCTGACATAACCCACCCACCGTTGCCCTAGGGAGTGAATATCCTAAGAGGACATCCCAATTTTAAAAAAAAAGTTCGGTAAACAACATTTCTAATTAGCTTTATACTAAGGAAAGTACGTCTACATTGATTATTGTTTAAAAAAATCACATAAATAACAATACCTAAAGGAAGCGTTAATTAATATAATTATTGTTTTAAATATGGTAGGGTACAACGGGATATATATTTTATTTTAGTTTTCGTAATTAAATAATAATTTTCACAATTGTATAATAAAAATAAACAAATAAATATCAAAGCAGATAATCCTAATGCGCTTACGAACTTGTTTTATTTTGGTTATTTATTAACTGAGAATTTTTATTATTTATCTCTGCTGACAATAGCGGATGGCCGTCGGCCGTTAACGCAAATATAACTCCTCCCACCTACGCGTTTCGTCTTTCAAAGCGCTCTCGAGCATTCTTATCGTTATAGATCGTTTAATTAAGGTACATGCTAGAGACCTTCAGCTTCGGATAAAACTTCGGCGCATTTTGGCCGAATCCGATTATTTGATCGAAGGTGTTAGATTTCGGCCGAAGGTGGCCGAATCCGAAGCCGGAGCCGAAGCCGACGTTTCGATCGGACACTACACGCAGGTAACGGTCAAGGCGAGGTTCGTACCACTTTGGTAACCCTTGTGCTAGTTATCTTTTGTGGCTGAGTCCCTTCAGCATTCACCACAAAGTTCGATGAAGCTGTAAAAGCCCTTCCCGGTCAACAGTATTAGTTAGGTTTGAAAAAAAAAATCTGTGGTCGGGAGCCCCTCGTCAGGAACGAAGTTCTTAGTTAAAACATAAATTGTGACTTTTTAATAGATTCATTGAGGAGGCCGTCTATGAAGGAACATTTAAAATTTGATTTTAAATACGTTTTACGTACGTAAACAAATACGTATTCACGAAATTTACACGTGTCTGTACAATCGTGCGTTGAACTCATATGTTAAAAATTAAATTTTAAATGTTCCTTCATAGACGGCCTCCTCAATGAATCCATTAAAACTCATGTTAGATTAGCAGAGCGCACGCGTATGATACGGCATTTCGTTACGTGACGATTTCTACTAAATGGCAGTACCCGTAACCCGCGTTAAAGAATACATTTTTATGTAACATTTCTTTTGTTACAAATTAAATGCAAGTCACAGCTGCGCGACTAGGTATGAACGCGAAAAGACTTGTTTGATTGACAAGCTGAACACCGATGAAAATAATGTTTTAATAGTATAAAATTTAATTCAAAAAAGTTAAATTTTATTTATTTCTCTAAATTAGTGTTCGCCCAGTGGTCGTCATTTGTCTATAATCCTTAGAACTAAAAGTCACTAATAGCTTAGTATTAAACAACAAAAAAAGAAAGTCGGTTGACAAACATAAGAAAAAAAATGTTTTGAACTGTGTTATATTTGTGCCTCTTGGGTAAACTGTAGGTAAAACATCGTTTGGGGAGTAGGGGTGAGAGGGATACTCTCTACCCGCTCCCGGATGTGAGTAGGTTGTGACTTCTTGGCGGTCACTGGAGCACTCGCGGTGCATGCATAGCGATCCCGTGTTTGCTCCTACTAGGTGGCGGGAGATACCGGGGGGTTTAGTGGGTAGTGGTCAACGGCGCTTCTCGCCGCGAGTCCCACACTAATCCTGTGTGACAGACATGCCTCGAAGTAAGCACCTTTTTCCAGTCCACATTTACAAAGGGATTGATCCCTAATTGTTATCAAGTTCCAAGGGAAATCTTTGTAAACACATGAACCCTACTGTAATCAACATATGGGAAAATTAACACTAACTTCTCTAACTAGGGTATCTAAATTTTAAAGTTTTAAATGAATTTTACGTTAATATTACCCTCATACTAGATTTATTCATATTTGATTAGACTTAAGACCAAGGGCTGTACGAATAAATATATACTAATAAAAGGCTAACGAGACGAAATCTGTACATTGAAGATATTTAAGAAAAGATACTATGCGGGGCTTCAGAATCGATTACAAAACACATTACGATAAATAAAAAAAGTTTCTCTGTCTGTTTATTAATTTGTTCGCCAATCACGCAAAAACTACTGAAGTGATTTCGATGAAATTTCGTATGGTAGTATTTCACACTCTATAGTAACATCTAAGATACATTTTACACACTTAAATAATGTATGAATAGCGTTTATCTAGATTAATTTAAAAAAACAAAAATAAATTAAATGTATTCATAATAACATAGTAAAAAGAATAGAATTATAACAATTTTAAAGCAATATTTTATTTTCAAGTTATTCCAAAAATCTTTCTTGTATATATTATATTTCATTCTTATAATAAAAGGCTAACGAGACCAAATATGAACATTGAAGATATTTAGGAAAAAATGAAGCGGGAGTTGACACTCATCACCACATGGGTAGTATAGTATGCAGGCCGCCATTCAGGCCTATTAAGGCCAAGGCTAAGCGCATACGGTGACTCAGTCCGGACAACGCACCAGCGGGGATAGGGACTACCGAATTGCCAAACCATGATATAAAGGGGCGGGGGCTCTGACCTTCCATTGCACTTGGAGGACTGTAGGCTGTAGGAGAATATAGGCTGTCTATTAGAATATACTTAATTGTCTGAATTCCACGCGAGCGAAGTCGCGGACACAGCTAGTTGAAAATAATTGTCTGTCCATCGATAGTTCTACAGTCTAATTTCAAAGATGTTTTGGTAAAAAGGAATAGTAAGAATTATGAAGTAATCTGAACAGGCATCTATCAAATAGATATTGGACATATAGCAAAGAAGAGGGTTCTACGCACTGTACCTGCATCATATAAATCGAAGAAGACTTCATTGTGACCAGTATAATTGCAGAAAGAGCACCCGGGAATGTACGCAGTTAGACTGTTCGGTTTGAATAATTCAAAAAATAAACTTTATTCTCTTAAGGCAATGATACCCTCTTTTTTTAAAAAAAAGGAGAAAAGCATTAACGCATCCCCCTCTCAATTACGGAGAGGGGGTATGTGGGACTCGCCCGGTTTGAGGTAGACGCCAGGAATACCCACTAAAACTCCTTGGTACCTTCTCACATCTTTTTAGCCGGAGTGCGGGAATTGCAATCTTTACTGCTACCGCTTGACCCGGCCGGTGTCGGCCCGTCAAAGCGGCCTCTTCAACTGTTAGAGGGGTTAGTTGCGCCCCTCTTTACCTCCTTACTGGGAGGCGCAGGGCACAATGCACCTCCCCCATTTCGTTTAGTGGTATGGCTGCAATGGGCGACCAACCTACGGTGTTGGCCGCCTGCAGATCCACCTCATGGCGGCCTTAGATCGTTGCCAGTATATAGCCGACGCCGGCGCCCGGTCCGCCTTGCACGCGCAAAGAGTTGAGAGGTTTGCTCCCGCTCCCTCTTTTGCGAGCATGACCGTGTCGCATAATGAGGTGACGGAGGTCCATTCTGTTTGGCCTCTCAGCATCCCCGCAATGAATGATACTCTCGGGTCTAACCAACTCGAGTACCTATTCGTTATCCTAAGCTACCGGATGTCGTTCAAAAACATCACGTCATGAATGTTAGGATCCAGGCCGCCATGATTGAAGGTTATCTACACCTTTTTAAAATTCCCCGAGCTGAATGACCCCTTAACACAAGTAGCAGCTCAAGCCGTAGTTTTTAATATTTTGGTGTCCCTGTGCTAAGATTTGCGGCTGAATGCCTTAAGCGCTCGCCCCTAGAGTCCGGTGAAGCTTATTGGCTCTTTAGTTAGTTAAAAAAATTGCCAAAGCATTTGAATTGCACTTTACAAATTCTCTCCAAAGCGACTATATTACATAGGCTCAGTGTAAAAAAATACATAATCCATATAATTACGTGTAATGGACCGATGGCAAAGTAAAGCAGTTTTCGTGAAAAGAGATGAAGGATTTTGCTCACATTTCTTAGCAACATGGTCAAAGTGTAGAAATTAAGTCTGAAGTCAACGTAAGATCTAGAAAATTAACATTTTTTTTTCCAGAAAAAGATCAACATGTTAATTCAATTCTGTTGATAGTCATAGGCAGGTACAGTATATACTTAGTCGTCCAAGTAATACTGTGTATAAATTAGTGTAGAATGAAATACCTGGAATCATTGATGACAGATTCAGTAGATGCATAGAGTATGATGTCAAAATTCTTCCAGCCGTTCCGGAGATTACCCGGGTCAAATAGATAGACAGACAAAAATTGTACACAACAGACCAATACCTAGACCAATCTAGATATTGTACACACATTCATATCCATTTAGTAAAAAAAAAAAAACAATTTTAAAATTACAAACAGACACTTCAATTTTATTTATTAGTATAGATATTGTTTCGTTTTTTGAAATATGAACTACAAATCAGAATGTTTAAAAGATATACACAAACACATTTTACTTCAAAAAGCAGAAAACTAGCAGATGACTCAGCTGTTTGTGAATGGCCATCGTTTCCTATGGATAGCCGTGAATTATTTTTTCTTTACCGACTTTGAAAAGCGTTTTATTACTCCATACCTTGATCCTGGGAGAAAATTGTGGTGGACAAATTATAACAAACGTAATAGAAAAGGCCTAGAGATCCTAAGATTTGACAAGGTTTATGGGTGAGTAACCATTCCACGGCAGAAGGTTTGGAGCATTACATTTGAATGTATTCAATCGTTTAAAAGTATTTTTTTATCCGCTCAAACACTGTTTACCCGTAGGCCTTGACACCTTCGCAAGAGCCTTTATGCCACTCAGCCTAAAATGGTAGACAGCGTAAGGGCACCAAAATGGTACGAACCTCGGCTTGAGCTGTTACCCGTCTAAAGTAAAGCTCCCATACAGAACCCATGTACCTTGCACGTAGTGTGCAAGATGCATGATGCATGATGCATGATGATGCATGTCTGATGCTATTGCATACAGTGTCACTATATCGCGCTAACGGTGGCTACAAGAGCTTCCCCAAATGGGGATCGCATCACGTTTTGTGCCGCTGCCGCTTGTGAATCCAGAGAAATCGTATACATAAGCACCATTATATTATGAATATAGTACTTAATGTGTTTCTTAATGTTGTATTTATTATAGGTAAATATCTGTGTCTGTTTTTTACTTTTATTGTTGTTTTAATCTTTTTATCGAATTGGTGAATCTTAGATGTAAAGGTTAAGTAGGTTGATCGCTACGACATTGGCAGCTTTAATACAAGTATAAAGTGGGCTAAGTTCATGTCAATGCCATAATATATTTTAATTGGTAAATATATATGTTTATATGTTATATGTTTTATCGTTATAGGTTCTCAAACGAAATAAAATTTGGGTAGTACGTAAGAAGTATTGCAAATTGTCACAGTTTTTTTTTTTCTACTCCGAATTTAGCTCAAGTAAGCACAAGCCTAAGGGGTAATATCTGTGATATTACAGATGTTCTGTAGCCTCATTTGTCTTTAGTCGGTTTGCCGAGCGATAAGTGGGATTTCAAAGATCGGAATGGCGAAATGCAGTCGATGCGTGTGTTGCAACTTTTGACCGCACCCGAATTAAAGATCTTGACGCCAAACGCCAGCTCAGAAAAACTCGATCAAAACACTTTGAAATCTATACATACAACTCTCAGTCAACTTCACTGCGCTTTATGCAACCGGATTTTAAAAACAAATTCGGCTTTGTAAGTCACATTCGTATTTTCCGACACCAATAAATTATAATAAACGAAATACATAGTTAAATAACGTTGAATAAATGACCGCTACGTAACCAAATTCAAATGTGCATTTTTATTTTTATTACAATATATGTATAGACTTATTCCAGCTCCCGATCGTGGTATGCTATCATTATATTGTATTTCTATAGATACTGTTTACTAAATTGTGCAAAGTTTAACATTTGAACAAATGTTGGTGGCAACTTTATCACCTTTGTAGAGAAATATAATATTGTTTTCAATAAAAACGAGACGAGGAATAGGAAATGTTAACTTTTTCAATGCCTTTTAAAATTTATCGCATAGTCTTAGGTTAAAACTAGTAACGTTGCTTATTATTATTCATAGGTAGTTGAATTACCATAGAAAATATAACCTTCTCTATGCTAACTTGTTCTTTTTTTTTCAGTAAAATACTTTTAAATATAACAGTACCTTTTTTTTTTTTTTTTTTTTAAACCGTCCGCCGCATTTGGGATGGGGGCGATACGGGATGGCTTTCGCAAGCACCGCGTCGCCCCCTGCGGCGAACCCACCGGGCCTCGTCCGTGCACCCCTCCTCATCTCGTCTTGCAACGGCAAGACATAGCGAGGAGAGGCCACCACCAGCCCCCCATCACCCAGCCTTCGCCATTACGGCGGAATCCGCGAAAACGGTGCCCTCATCGACGGAGGCCGGCAAAACACCCCCCCCCATGTGATGCCGGTCCTCCCTCCCAGCATCAGCACAAACCGCACACTTCGGCGTCTCCGCTGCGCACTCCACAGCCTTATGGCCGTGGACCCCGCAGCGGAAACACTGTTGCCCTCTATCTACAACCGCCGCACACAACGCCCGTGTGTGCCCCAGGCCCATGCACCTAAAACATCGCATGGGCTTTGCCTCAAGTGCACAGACCCGAGCCACACTCCAGCCAACCACAACCTGCCCTCTCTGTATCAATCTTAATCCTGCCTCTACCGGGAGCGATATAAATATCGCCCTTTTTTTTTTTTTTTTTTTTTTTTTTTTGTGGGGGGAAATGCATTTACGCACTACCCTTATCTATTGTATTTGGAGGATCAAAGTCCCCCAAATATAATAGATAAGGGGGCACGGAGTGACGAGCTCCGTGCCAGTGTGGGACTCACCCGGGCGAGAGTCGCCCGGAAATACCCACTAAAACCCCCCGGGGCCGTCCGCTGCATTTGGGATGGGGGCGACACGGGGTGGCTTTCGCAAGCACCGCGTCACCCCCTGCAGCGAACCCACCCGGCCCGTCAGTGCAATGGCCCGGTGGGGATGGAGGAGAAGAGTTCCCCTCCACCTCTTAGCCCGCCTCAGGAGAGGCAAGACATATTGTCAAACATCCAGGGAGCGGGATAAGTTCCCGCTCCCCGTAAGAAGAAAAGGGAAGTGTTGTAGAGAGCAGTGGCGGGCAAAGGGATAAATGGGGAAGAAACCCGCCACTGCTTTAAGGGAAATAGGTCCCTCTCCTTCACTCGTCTTGTCTTAGTCGACAAGACGTAGAGGAAGGAGAGGGATACCTGAAGAAAATGAAAGAAGAAAAAGAACGAAGAAAAAGAGACAGAAGAACGGCACAAGCCCCCACACACACACAAAACCCCCTACGGCATACACCACCAACACTCCCACGGCACACGCCACCAGCCATCCACGGCACACGCCAACAACGCTGCCCCCCCCCCCCCCCCCGGGCACGCCTACATGCGGAGGAAGCTCCGCACGTAGCGTGCCCACCGCCCCCTGGGCCTCTTGCGCCTCCGAGGATCCGCCCCAGGATCCTCTTCACGGGCCCTCTCGGCTGCCTCCTTCTGCAACATAACTTGTTCGCAGAAGGAGGCAACCACTCCCCAGACCTCCTCGCTGCCGACCATAGCGCTGACGACGGTCGGCAGCGAAGGCATCCGCACGCTCCATGCCACAGGGACCCGAGATCTCCAGGATCCGAGCCCCTGTTGCAGTGGGGCGACATGAAACACCCTCAATCCCCAGATCATGCAATCCCACCTTCGACTTGGCATCAGCAAACACCTCCTTATACGTAACCCCCCTCGCCACCGCGTCCGGCCTCAATGTGACGACCACCGCTGCCGTCCGTGGCGGCGACGGGAGTCTCACCCTCCTCTGCACTCCTCTCGCAACCCCTGGCTGCACCGTCCTGTCCCCCGAAGGAACAACCACCTCACCACTCTTCCTCGTCCTCTTCCTCCCCTCTACCCTCACCCAGGGATCCTCTGCCCGCTGCACTCCCACCTCCACGGGGACTGAACCCGGCAAAGGTGCCCAGTCCATTTCCAGCGGAGGCCCCCCTGCAGTACCCTCCTGCACACTCTCCCCCTCTACCCCCCTCCCACCTGCCACCCTCGCACTCATACGAGGCAAAGCAGCAGTCGGGATATCCCTCTCTTTCAACCTCTGCTCCACTGCCCCCAGCCTCGCACTTATACCCTCCAAGACCTCTTTGAGGGGTGAGGCAGAACTTGCTGTTTCATCCCTCTCTGAGGCCACCTTTTCCTTCCTCTTCATCGCCTTCCCATACTCCTTCCTCACCTCCACGACATCTTTCCGCAACCGCATCGCCTCCTCCTCCAACTTCTTATTCCTCCTCGTCATCAACCTCAGACGCTTCGCCAATTCCAGCGCAAACCTGGCCAGCCCCCACGTAAACTGCCCCGTCCCCCTAAGTCTATCAAGTCTCGTCCCTTTCTTTTCCGCCATGGCCATGGTCTTCACCACATTATCCGCCGTCACCATCAGCTGTTTAGGGGTCATGCTACACACTCCAAGAGAAACAGACCCCTCCCTCTTCAACAGATCCTCCACCAAGGTCCCATCCTTCTCCTTTATCCCAGCGTAGTACCCCGCCGGATAGCAAGAGTCCCCCAGCCCCTCATAGTCTGTTTCCTCCTGAAGCACCACCACAGAAGACCATCTCTCATCTTCCTCACTACCTCCTGCATCATCCATCACTTCCAGCTCCTAGACAAAGTCGCACTATTCGCCCTCCTCGACGATCTTGTTGCCGCAGAAAGCGCCCGCGCTCGCCGTGAGACAGTTGCGCTTACGTCCGTCCCGGACGGCGTCCAGCACGCCACCAAATATAACAGTACCTAACTAGAAAATTAACAAATCACTAAGGGCGGGTACAGGCGCCTCTCTAGTTGGAGATCGAAACACGTCCTGGGTCGCTGCTAGATGGTGCAAAATTGGATGTACGTCCCCTGCTGCGAAAACGGTGGTATCGCGAACGTGAGCGCAAGCACGCTTTTGTTTTGGGCTGTGGCGGGAGAACTAGTTTTGCGAGCGTTGACGTACTATGGCTATATATACTAAGCTTAAAGCATTGGATATTCAAGAAATATGATACACTGAACATTTTTGATGAATAGAAAATATTATATACGCGAGGTATCACAGGGCACAACTACTTGTCCATGCTGTGAAACTTAAGAGGACATGCATTCGCAAAAGTAGGTATTTCAGAAATCTATTGCTATCGCGTTAGATCCCAAAGATTGAGTTATAAAACACGAAAGTGACAACTGCAGCTCGGGCTGATTTTACCGTATGCAAAATAGACGAAAACATCACTTCGTAGTACCCTGTTACCTCATCCAAAACTGAACCGATTTTTAATTTTCTTTCAGTTTTAGAATAATAAAGACTTTTTGGTTATGCGTGTACGTTTTGCTTTTTTTTTAAATTAAATTAATCAAATTTATTTGCCGAACGTCTGGAAATGATGGTAAAAGTCGAGCATTTTTTTCATTTTCAAAGGCTCCTAATTTTTGTAATAACTAATATATGGAAAAAATCGAAACGTACGGACATGGCGGTGGTGAAAATATAATATTTAGTATAAAAATATGTACCATCATGCCATATTATACAGGGAGGAAACGGGGGACTAAGTTTGTATGGAATAAATGCCGCAAGGATATTTAATATCTTATTTACAACATTACCTGCAGCTATTATTCTGCAATCTGTCTGACCGACTTTTTTTTTTTTTATTATGTAATAATTATAATCAATGAAATTGATATTCATATTACATGTATTATATAACTATTACGTTATATCTGACTTTTATAAATTGCATATGAAATGATCGCAACATTTATGAAGTAGTTATATTTTGTATACCATAATTGTTTTTACCGACATCCAACAAAAAATATTATTTCACAACAACAAAGTTAAATGTGAATAATACCATTGGCCACCGCCGCTTAATATGTTTTAAAACTGTTTAAAAAGCGGAAGTTATATTTAAATTAATGTGTATACGGAAAACTATAACGTCGAGTTAGTTATTAATCTTAACAAAGGCAATATAAGTAAGATATTTATTTCAAATTGAGAACGAAATAATGAAACTTGTTATTTTTTATTAAATAAGTCGTTCCAGTGATGAACGTTGTAACCTCGAAAAACATTAAAACTGTTTTGAACCTCGTTGGTAATATCACACATTATTTTATTCAGAGTTCGACTTGGAAGTTTACTTTTTGAATAGAATCTTTAGTATTTTATAAATAATTGTGGACAAATGGAATAGTCAAATAGTGTCTAATAAAACCAAAATAAAAAAATAAAAACTTTATCCATTCATTTTTAATTCATTGAAAAAAAAACTAGAAGCTAATAATGTTAATTTCAGCAAATGTGTTCCATCTCTTTTTTGGTTTTTCATGCAGTACTCATTCTTTTTAACCGACTTCAAAAAGGAGGAGGTTATCAATTCATCTGTTTTTTTTTTATTACTCGATTTCACCGTCATTAATGGACCGATTTAAAAAAAATGTAATTGACTGAATATACTTCCGAGGTGGTCCCATTTCCACCAAATCAGGATCTGATCAGTGGAACTCAGGGAAATTGAGAAAAACCCTCGAATATTATAAACACTTACACTAAGACTACTTACACTTACAGCTAAGAAGTAGACTTCACAGCTATACTTAAATTAAAAAGTAGAAAAAAAAAAACCGAATTCAAAAGAATAAACTATAAAAACTATATATCACAATTACAGATAAGCTAAATAAATGAATAGGGTGATTTGAAAGGACAATTAATCAAAATCGAATATAATTAGCGACGTACGTTTACACCACTTTGCTGGCACCGATTTCAAAATTAACGAAGCAGATTAATAAAGTAATTATTTATTGACTTTTTAGTGCATTTTTATCCTTTTGAAGTAGGTTTTGTTTTTAATTCAAAAAGTTTTTATTAATTAATTAACTTGCAGTAGATAACTCTATACTACGTAACATTAGTGGCATTTAACTTCATATAGTTTAACTATTATGCTTAAGTGCGGTGTATTTAAACTAATGACACGGAGCGTTAGATCTAACAACTCCCTTGAAACGTTGTAACAAGTAACCGTCATTTTGTCCGAACGCCAAAGGCAAATCAAAGTAAAATAATACGAACTTGTGCATAAAGAACTTGTATTCAGGGCCGTACTAAATTATAAACCACAACGTCATCATGCAGTCATGCAAACATGGAGATCGGTTCTGTGGTTGATTCTAGACTTATCAACAAACAGATAAATATACTATAAGGATATTCCATATATTTTTAAATATATGCCTGTATAAGTGTAAATTATTAACATGATTTTACTTGTTGCTATGCTATATCCTCAAGGTTGTCTGTTCTCGTGACTATTAATACAGGCAGTAAATAATTAATTTACGCTTGTACACAGTATATATAAATGCACGGAAACAGGCAGTTGTTCGCAATTGTATTTAGTTAAAATGTATTCTTGCTACATATTTACAAGGTTTTCAAAATTATTAAACAATGTCTGATTTACATCGTAACATATTTATGTAAAAACTTCACACTGACAGTTTCAATTGAAATGCTAATGATACCTATATGTTAACAGAGGTAATTTAAATTATATGAATAATTTTTCAGTTCAGTTTCTGGATACCTCTCTATAATAATAAATTAACACATAATGATCCCTCGTTAGTTTCGATTATCGAACGTAAAAAAATGTTCGATTACTACATACGACATTACAATACAATTACAATAATAACATTATAGCAACTATGGAATACATAGTACGTAACACAATGGTACATGCGTACTCTATCTTTATTATACATAGCTTTCCCTAGGCCCATAGAAAAATGTATTATTATTTTAATCTCTGTTGTTTAGTATAAAAAATAATGTGTTTTTAAACTTTCTCTGTTATTATTAAACGAATAAACTAAAAAAATGCTGCCATCTATGATTTCCAGAAGACTTCTTTTTGGTGTTGCTCGTAACGAATAACTAGAACTATGGTAGTTTTATAAAGCGCTAGCAATTGTTCTGGTTAAGACATAAATGAAAAAATGTAGCTAATACACATTTATTATCGCTTTTGAAGACATATCTCAATAAAAACCAAATTATTATTGTAAATAATAAAAATCATGTGCAAAAAACCATGGGACTGCTGACAAAAGTGAAAACTCCAAACTTGGGAGAAACTGTTATTTAATGTTTAAATTGTATAATTTGTTAACTGAAATTATTAAAATAAGCTAACATTAACATAGGTATAACATTTGTCTGGGTTTTTACATCTATTGGCGATCCGAGCAATAATTATGTATATTTTCATATATTTGATTTCGAACTAAAATATGCAATACGCTGCGTAAGTATTCATTTCATTATTTTTCTCTAAGTACTTAAACGCCATTTTACTTTACATACTGTAGCATATTCTTGACAGCTGACGTCATAGCATTGTTGACGTGATCTGTAAGTTTTCCCCTACCGAGAATCTGAAAACTTCTTTAGCGGTGTTGAGCAATTCTCGGTAGGGAAAAACTTATAGATTCGCGTTCCTAATGAAATGTGACATTAGCTGACAAATGTATTATTTATCGCTGATGGAAATCATGAAAAAAAAAAACAAAATAAATTGCATATACAGTAAGAGTTATTTTCGTATAGCAGTACATTGTATGTTCAATAAACTATATAAAAATATACATAATTATTGCTCGGAGAGCCAATAGGTATAAAAACCAGACAAATGTTAATAATTGAAATGATGAAATTTTAATTATTCGTGCTATTATTTCTAAACTATAGAAAAATAGTTTTTTCAAAGTTTTCAATTCTGTCGACAGTACCCATGGCTGCCTCGTTTTTTTTTTAAATAAGTGAACTTATATTTCATTTTAAAGATTTATTATCTTTATACATATAAAATTAACTTTCTTGTTTGACTCATTTTTAAACGCCAATTCCAAACCACTGGACCTATAAATTTGACATTTTGGCACGAATGATGAAACTTTTCATGGTGTTAGCATCCATTAAGAAAGGATTTGTGGAAATTTCACACCTAGGTAGGTAAAGGTAAGCCATACCTTATGAAAATTTGTAGCGAATAAAGGGATTGGATATGCGAAATTTTCTTTTCATTACTGAAATTTATCATATTAATTCGAGGAATGGGGAGCAAAGCGTAGTCTCCCACTTCCATTAATGCTTACGTAATTCTTGAACGATCCTTATTATCGTTATGTTTATATCATTTCTGTTAGATGTTTGAAGCTTTAAATTCATAAAAATTAATTTTACTTCGCCTTTTAAAGGTTATAAGACTCAAAAATTAGTAGTAGTAATTTGATGCGACGTGTGTCTTGACGATGTGTAACACTTAAAAAAGGAGTAACTATAATTCAAAAATTTGTTTAACCAGCTGTGTCCCCGCGGCTGCGCCTGCGTTTCATATATTCTTCACCGCAATTTTACGCAACCCTTATTTTTTTTAGTACTAAGGTAAAGTAAATATATTTCTCATAAATTCGAGCATTTTCCCGTAAAACTGTGTATTGAATCGGATTTTGTTCAATTTTTAATGAGTTTTTTTTACTCGAACCCCAATTAGTTTTGAAAATTAAAAGTAAAATTTTAAGTACAGTTTAAGTACAGTCAAAATCCGTCCAGCATTTCCGGACATTACCCGGAACAAACAGACAGACAGACAAAAAATTTGAAAATTTTGTTTTTGGTATAGATATCGTCTACACATAAATACACATAAAAAATAATTTTGACATTACAAACAGACACTCCTATTTTATTTACTAGTATAGATTAAGACAATATTTCAGATTGTCTATGGTACCTATCTATTATGCTTATTACTTGTAACGTGACGTACATTTTGGTACAGTACGTGTAATTTGAATCTTTTATAAATGCTCATTTTAAAATGTAAAATACTAGATTATATTAATCAGTAATTACTACATGGTAGTCATTTAATAAAACTAGTAGTTTTTACATACAAAACTGGTAACATTTTTTAATTGACTGCCACCCGTGAACGAATCGTTTGCTCGGTCTCGCTCTGCTGTAGATTGAATCGAGTTCGGCTGTGGAAGCCATTTTATCCTTGTGAATGTGACAAAGTATTTTCTGGTTCTTAGTATTCAAAATAATTGTGTAAATGCGTGCCTATATTGTATATGTTTTGTGACGTGTCATTGTGCATGAAAAATAAGAATGAATGTGTTTAAAATCGGTATGTGTTGACCTGCCCTGCTCGGTCCGTTTCTCACACGGTCGCACAGCAGGCATCGATTAGTGCAGCGAGGCGGCCTCTTATAACGGCACATCTTTGGCGGGGCATTGGTTTGTGGTTTAAGCCATGGGCAATAATGCCGCCACAGCCAACAAGAAGGTGGACGCCGCCGAAAGCGTCAAGGAGTTCCTCGACCAAGCAAAAGAGGATTTCGAGGAGAAATGGAAGAAAAATCCTACTAACACCGCCGGGCTGAACGATTTCGAGCGAATAAAAACCCTAGGTACCGGATCATTCGGTCGAGTTATGATAGTCCAGCATAAACCTACAAAAGAATATTATGCTATGAAGATATTAGACAAACAGAAAGTAGTGAAATTGAAGCAGGTCGAGCACACGTTAAATGAAAAGAGGATATTGCAGGCGATAAATTTTCCTTTTCTGGTGAGCCTCAGATTTCACTTCAAAGACAACTCGAATCTTTACATGGTTTTGGAGTACGTACCAGGAGGCGAGATGTTTTCCCATCTCCGTAAGGTGGGGCGCTTTTCAGAACCGCATTCACGCTTTTACGCTGCGCAAATAGTTCTTGCGTTCGAATACCTCCACTATCTGGACCTCATTTACCGAGATCTTAAACCTGAAAACCTACTCATTGACTCGCAGGGCTATCTCAAAGTCACCGATTTTGGTTTCGCGAAGCGTGTTAAAGGTCGTACATGGACCCTGTGCGGTACACCCGAATATCTCGCGCCGGAGATTATTCTCTCCAAAGGATATAATAAAGCCGTTGACTGGTGGGCGCTCGGCGTTTTGGTTTACGAGATGGCTGCCGGTTACCCGCCCTTCTTCGCCGACCAACCGATACAGATTTACGAGAAAATAGTATCAGGCAAGGTTCGTTTTCCTTCACATTTCGGTTCGGATCTGAAGGATCTGCTCCGCAATCTACTGCAAGTAGACTTGACCAAGCGTTACGGGAACCTTAAAGCGGGCGTCAATGATATTAAAGGCCATAGATGGTTTGCCAGTACTGACTGGATTGCGGTCTTTCAGAAAAAGATTGAAGCTCCTTTCATACCACGTTGCAGAGGTCCTGGTGATACGAGCAACTTTGATGATTATGAGGAGGAAGCATTACGTATATCATCGACAGAGAAGTGTGCAAAGGAGTTTGCCGAGTTCTGAGCGCACAGTTGGTGCCTACAAATGGAAGTTCCCATTGGTAGGTGTTTTGTAACTGTGAATGTTCCTTGATGAAGTGGTCATGGAATTGTGATGAGCGTAACTCATTGCCAGTGGTTCTGGTTGATCATGGACGCTGTAGCTCACCAAACCAGCATACCAAGCAGATCAAATGTGGGATATAGGTATGATTATAGTAAAACTAATTTCTGATATTTTGGTGACATTTATTTTGCTTAGTGCTCTTTCAAGTTTGACTAAGTTGACCAGATGGAGTTCAAGTGATCCTTGTGGTGATATTCTCTATTAGTCAGAGCTGCCACTACCTAAGTTACACCAAAAAGTTCATGTTGGTAAATGGTAGTTTTACTATTGAGCACAGGTACGGTGAGCTGCATACTTTTTTTTTTTTAAATATTCTTGATGAAATTTAAACAATATTATAATATATTTTATGTATGTAGATAATTAGGTATTTATCAATGAAATAACACTCTATTTATTTTCACAATGGAATTTCTCAATTTTTTATATATTTTAACCATACACCATTTTGTTAGTGGAATTTGAGGTATATTTTTAATTATTTGGTGCATAAAATTTAATTAAAATTACATATATATATAAAATTATCTCAATGGAATGTTGTTTACAATTATATTATATAGGTTTTATTGAATTGACATGTCTTTATTTATTTCTAGTTTAACATTGTTGTATCACTTGATATTTTATTTAAGATACTTTGTATACATCAAATTATTCAAGAGATTGTTTTAGTTAATCTATTTGTATAAAAATGTAGTTGTGTTCACTCATGCAATTTGACCTATATGATTGTGATCTGATGTGAGGAATTATTTGAGTTTAAACATAATTATATTAGTTCCTTATTTTGTATTTGTAAGTGTAGGTAATTAATTACATTATTGTAAATCTGTACTAGTATGTGAATAATAAATCCACTTTAAGCCAGTTTGAATAACCGACTAACTTCATGCTGTAGTCTTGAACTTATTGCTAGCATCAGCCATAATAAATGTAATAACTCTTTAGCAATAGTAAACATATTATCAATCTTCTGGTCAAATCATTTTTCATAACTATCTATATTATATTTCTCATTAGAAAAATTAAGGAGAGAATTATTGTAAGTAATTGATTTCAATTACTTTACAAATATATTGAATAGAGAATGCCCCTTATTGCGATATGTTGTCATTGAGACTGGTGTTACCAATAAGTGAGTAGAAATTATGAAACAATATATTATTATCACATATGAGAAATTGTTATCAATCCCACCTTTCTCTGAAGTGATGTTACTACAGTTAATGGTATTAAATTGGCAAAATTTACTATAAACTTTGTTAGCTATTAGATTTAGGATTTTAAATCCAGGCTGTACAAAAAAATATCTAGTAATTTGTAGTGCATTTTACATTGTGGACATTATGAGAGTCTGTGGTAATAGGTATTAGGTTGATATGATGGGATTAACAATTCTGTTCACATATTAATATTTATATTATTAATGTGACTTAATAAAGCAAATAAGCTATATATATATATTCTAGTAAATAAATTACATATTATAATATATTACATATATATGTCCTATGATATATATAAAAACTGTCCCTATATAAATCAAAGTTGAAGTTAAATGAAATCATATCAAATTATTTGTACAAGTATTGATGTGTTGATACTGCATCACAATCCTTTTTTTAACCCTTTCAGGACCATAAGATATCGGAGAGTAAATATTACTATTCAATTGTTTTTTTTTTAAACATAGATTATATATGAAAATGCGTAAATACATTCCTCCACTTAAAAAGAGGTGTAAACGTTAGAAACTATAGCTTATTTAGAATTTTGTGGGGAAATTTTAAAGTCAAATAATATTATAATTAAATATACAGTCACCAATATTCCACTGGGGAAAAATGTTTCCCTTGGTCGTGAAAGGGTTAATATGACATTCTAGTGTTGTTCAGTGATCTATTATATATTTCTTTTTTTACAAAAATGTGTGTTTAAATATTTACAGAATAAATATGGAAATACTTTCTGTAATGATCATAAAACAATGTCTTTATTGGTGCAATGTTTTAATAATATTTTAATTATATTTGGTGCCATATTTAAAATTGGATGTGGTCCTCTTGTAAATATTTTTTTTGGATATTTCGTTTTAAGTGTTATATTAAATTGTTTTCCTTTCATAATTACTAAGTATTAGATGTTCATTGCTTGTTTTGTCAGTATTGAGTAATTAACCTTTGCACCTTCACAAAGTCCCCTCAGAATAATAATAATTGAAAGTTGATCAGCCTTTAAGGAGTAGCTAGTCACTTACTCATTATTTTTAAATATGCGATGAAGTGACACTATAAGGAATAGGTCAGTGTCTAAACGCTTTAGGATTAGCTTGTAGATTGATTAGGTAATTAGTTTATTTTCACTTTTCGTAAGTAAGTGTAAACAGTTTATTAATTAAAACGGCACGTGTTTCTGCAATAGAGATTTTCTGATTCAATAAAGCATGCAAGTGAAAGAAATGTCACTAGTCATATTATTTTCCATTTTTGTACCCAGCGGTTTTTCTTTAGGATCATAATATCTATTGTCTTGCAAGTATATCATGCACTGTATAGTATTAAATAGCTTCTTTGTATTGTGACATACCATACTGCATTCACCATTTGGACATTGATTGAGAGCTTAGTTTGCGAAAGAAAAAGAAAACGACAGTGTTGTTCGCATTACACTTTTTAACACAATATGGACTACAATTATAATGTCGAAATTATATTTTTTAAATAATTGTATGTCAAGAGCAAGTTCTGATGTGTACACTAATAAATAAAGTTGGTTAACATGATTGTAAATAATTATAAATGAGTGATCAACGTTTTCCGTTTCTTCGGAGTAATAAAAAGAGCTTGGATATATTTGCATTCTTCATTCCAATAGCTTCAAAACTTGCTTGTCAACTCTAAAAAAAGGAATAATAATATGGACGTTTCTAATGTGAACATTTTAAACCGGATTTTGAATATTGTGTAATAGTTATCGTGTATCTGAGGAATATATCGTCTTTTTTATATCTGACCTGTGTGCGTATTTGATATTAAAATGTTCACATATAGATCTATTATATCGAGTGCCTATAAAATGAGAGTTCATTGTGTAAAAAGTCAGTTAAATTCGAGATAATTATTTGTCACCATGTATTGATCTTCCATAAAATTACGATGAAATTAAAAATATCGATGTAATAATAAAAAAAAAATATTGGTTTCATTTTTAAATTTATCACAATTTTTATCATTATAACCTATATTTTATATCCAGGAGTTATTTTTTTTCTAAGGTTAATTTTCAAAGATAGACAAATCTTTGAGGTATAATTTGATGGAAAGTGTCATGTTTTTGTCAAATAATAATTAATTTATTGAATACAATAATTTATTTTTTTGTTTAAATGTGTTCGAACATTTGTAAATTCATGTCATATAGTAAGGTGCTTAAGGTGCAATACGTGGGCTTCCTAATAAAGTTAAACGCTCCAACAACCGACGTCATAGTCGAACAGACAAGTTTATTATATTATTACTCGGAGCTAACTAGAATTCTTTCGACATAACCAACATATTTCTTTCCTCTATTTTAGTGACGAGATAATTTAGAATTATTACACAAGTTACGATTAATGAAACTATTAAGAGGCTAGCGGCATTTATTCCATACGAACGTAGTCCCCTATTTCCTCCGTGGATAATAACATTATGGTAAATATTTTTATGCTAAATAATATATATATCCACCACCATCATGTCCGTACGTTTTGATTTTTTTCATAAATTAGTTATTTTAGAAACGTAAGAGCCTTTTAAAAAAATGCTCGAATTTTACCGTCATTTTCAGATGTTAGTCAAACAAATTTGATGTATAAAAAAAAAAAAAAGCAAAACGTAGAGGCATAGCTAGTCTGTTTTATTCTATAAATGAATGCAAATTAAAAATCGGTTTAGTTTTTGGAGGAGGAAACAGGGTACTATTAAGTGATGATTTCGTCTATTCTGCATAGGTTGCTGAGCTGCAGTTGCACCTTTCCTCTTTTTTTTTGGAGCGCAACGCGATAGCAATGGATTTATGAAATACATTTTTTTTTGACGAGGGGAATGCATTACGCACTACCCTTACCAATTGCAAAAGGAGGATCAAATCCCCCCAATGCAAATGGTAAGGGGGTGTGGAGGGACGTCTCCACACCAGTGTGGGACTGACCCGGCGAGAAGCGTCGGAAATACCCACTAAACCCCCCGGAGTCGCCAGCCGCATTTAGGGGGGCGATACGGGATAGCGGTAGCATGAATCGCGTCGCCCGCTGAGATTTATGAAATACCTACTTTTCAAATCTGTTGCCAACCGCATGTCCTCTTAAACATGTTGTTATAAAAGGACACTATGATTTTAATGGTTCTTTTTTTATAGGATATAGCTCAGTGCTTTGACCACAATCTAACCTGATGTTAAGTGAAGATGTTCAGGATGCTAAACACACTAAGTGTAGAGGTACTGGTTTTCAAGTGATACTGCCGGAACACACCTATTGGTATTTGGCGACAGGTTTTCCAACTTGAGGGTGGTAACTATCCAGGCAGGCATGGTTAGGACATACCCTACCACCATGCTATGGTTTCCTCACGATGTTTTCTTTCACCGAAAGCTCAGGCTGATTTTAGAGTTGGATAGAAGGATTTGAACCCGCGTCCATTGACGCGGAATCCGGCCGCGCTATCCACTGCGTCATCATCGCTTCAATCGTTAAATTTTTTTTTTACTAAAATGTTGAGTGAATTCTATCTTTTTGTTTAGTTTAGTTTGTTAAGTACGTAGAATATGTGTATTGTATGGAGTCAAATCGTAAGCTGTCCGTGTTATATAGCGGATCACTTGAAAAGTACTGAACCAATTTGAGTGTAGTTTTTAGATTTATATAGGAAGGGAGAAAAATTTAGATCTTTCTAGATATATCACTTTTTTCTATAATGGCAAGAGAGATAAAATTACATTAACCAAGGATTTATTTTTAAACCGGGTAAGATATGTAATAGCCCTTATATTATCAAATATATATTTACTAAATAAAATCCGGGCTAGATTATAATGAACAGTATAAAATATGTTTTGTTATTGTAATTTATAATTAAAGCGTCAAGTCACACGTAAGTACCTATACCATTTATTCTGATAGGTATGAGGGGAAAACACCTTCCGTATATTTTCGTATTAAATTGGCATGGTCTAATTGAACGTTCGACCTTGGAATCGTATACAATAATAATTATGCTGTTTTATTTCCAATTTTACCGGTATATTAAAACTTGGTTACCGGTTTACCGGTTGACGGTTTAACTGCTCTTATATTATCTATAGTTTCGTTTATTGTAAAAATAAAATACTTTCTTCTTTCTCGTTTCCGCAATGCTGAGGATCGCGATCATGTACGAACGATCTCCATTCGGAGTGGATCCCATGATATTGCCGCCTACATCTTTATTGTTTTAGCCCTTTCCTTTAGCTCTTCTGCCGTCAATTTTGCCAAAAATAAGTTCCTTATCTAGAGAGTCTTGCAGACCGCATAATATGTTCGAAGAAGCAGAGGACTCTTTGTCGGCAGATCGTGGAGAACAGTGCGGTGATATTGAGCTTTTTTTAAATGAACTCGTTGGTTCTCACGGAAGCAAAAACGGACGTTTTTTTTTCTTTTTTAAGCTTAGTCGCTATAACAACTATGTCGCCATTGTATATTATCCTTACTCATACATAAATCAAAAAACAACTTTCAATTTACTTTAATTATTCTCGTTAGCTTAATTTTGTACAGTTCTACAAAAAGAAGACATAAAATAAAAAAAATCTTTATACAATTTAGACCCCAAGAAAGCGCATATGAACGTCTAAAACAATACCACCGGTTCGGAAAACAACCCAGTCGAGAAGAGCCGGTAAGAAACTTGATTTTGTTTTTTTAAAATAAATATGTCATGTTTTTTAGGATAGGATAGGATCGGCTAATATGGCATTAAATGAACCAATGTGAAACTTTCCAAATGCATTATAAGGTTAATTTCATTACTTCAAACACATTCCAACAAAATATGGTGCACATCAGGTAATTTGGCGATTGCACCTTACTTCGTCATATGGGCAAACTTTTTTTAATGAAATGTGTTCTGAGCGTAGGCTTATATCAGTTACAGATTCTTGGCGATTAATGGGGTATTATCTATCCAAGACTAAGGAATGTGTTTGAATCGTTTTGTACTTTCTTTAGGTACCTTCTTATGTTTTGTATTTATTTAATACTAGAGACATGCTCGGGCTTCGCAAATAAAGCGATGAGGTTTCAGTAGTTAGTGCGGCTGGTTTCCACATTAACGTATGTGGGTTCGAGCCCATCTGCTTAACTCTAAAGTCAGCCTAAGCTTCCGGTGAAGGAAAAACATCGTGAGGAAACCATAGCATAGTGGTAGGGCATTTTCTAATAATCTCGCCTGAGCAACTACCACCCTCAAGTTTGAAAACCTGTCGCCAAATACCAACAGGTGTGTTCCGGCAGCATCGCTTGAGAACCAGTACCTCTAGGCTTAGTGTGTTTACAATCCTGGACCACATCGTCACTTAAAATCAGGTTAGAATGTGATCAAATCCCTGAGCCTGTTTTCTAAATTTTGAAATCGGTAAGTAGTTTTTGATTCTATCCATAACAAACAAAAAGTCAATATTACTGCTTTATTGAGAATGTTCTGGAAAAAGGCCAGGTCAAGAGTATCCTTAACCGAAGAGCATGTATGAAAGCGCTTATAAAAGTAGAAGAAGCGAAGGACGTGTGTCAGGATCGTAGTGGTTTCGGTGGAAGGATGTCGTCTCTGCCTACCCTAATGGGAGAGAGGCGTGAGGTTAGTATGTACTGATATAGAAAATTTGTTTGAGTTATTTCATTTTGTCATCGTTTCGTGAAGCAATGTTTCGCATTAGCTAACTAAAAGGTACTGTGTGTTGTCTAGTGGGTGTGTTACATATATGGTCGGCTTGTTCGCGCAACTGTCTGCCGCAACCTTGAAGAATGCGAGAAAGCATTCTCGTTATGTTTTTCTGTAGTATACGTATCGAGCCAGTGCTGAATAATTTTTAAAAACGTTACTAATAAGTTACGTTCACAAATTACAACATCCTCTTTAAATTCTATAATAAATGAGCGTTCGTCTAATTTATTCACTTCTTCATTTATATTACAACGAAATACAATTCTTGAATTTCAATTATATCTATACTAATAAATAAAATTGAAGTGTTTGTTCGTAAATATCAAATTAACAACTTTTTACTAAATAAATTACATATTATCTGTATAAGGCAGCACATATGAAAAACAATTTTTGAAAAGTTTTGTTTCAGTTTTTGCGGCAAATTTCTGGAACGGCTGGACCGCTTTTGATGGGACTTTTTTTTGGCAGATAGCTGAAGTTACTCCGCTTGACATAGGGTAGTTTAATTTTTCGAAAATCGTTAGGGTTCCACGTAATAAAATTATAACTCATGAAATTGTGAATAAATGCACCGTTTTACTCTCAGGTGTTTGAATTTTTAAGAAATATCTTTCCTTTCTGTTATCTGTATCAAAAATAATTTTAGGAAATTTAAATATAATATTTATTTGGGTTCCGCATAAAGGAAATAAAACACAAGACATTGTAAATAAAATACGTTTCAATGGACTTTCATTAAAAAAAAACTATATTACGCAGTGAAGAATATAAGAAACGCGGGCGGACCCATGTGCACACAGCTTGTCTTTAAATATAGTAGTGTAGTAGTAGTATTACTGTGAAGAATTATATATTATCGGCCGCCCACGTTATTCTTTAGGGGCCTCTCGGTCGTGCATGACGACCGGTCTAACGTTTCTTAATTGCCGCCACTCATTTTCAGATGTCGGCGGCTTTTGTTATAAATTGTATTTTTTCCACAAAACTAGAGGATTTATTCTATTTTTATCGTATACATTCTTTATTTTTGTTGTCTTGTACTTATTCACAAGGCATGTTATGCTAATTAGGTAACTTGTTACATTGGAAATTATAACTCCAAGGTCTTAAGGTGTTCTAGTTTCATCTTGGTTCAATGTTTTGTTTTATTTTACATGTACCTACATTGTTTTTTTTTGTTCTAACCTAATTATAATTTCCATATCGACATTTATTTAATTTTCCTCCAGATAAGGCTATTAATTTAGCTTATATTAAATCATAAGATAATAAACATCATAAATGAATAATATCTTCGGTTTTTACTTTGATGATATGTTCATAGTGAGTCCTTATAATATAATACTTCCAATTTGTTTAAAAGTTACAGGAATATGAATTATTTTCACTGTTTGAAGATATATGTTTGTGATTTGGCTTATAGTGATAATATTTGCAGCAATAAAACGAAGTCATTTTGCAAAGCTTTACAATAAAAAGGTCAGCAGACTTTTTCCAAGGTTCATAAGAAATAAGTAAAATACCGTTTTATGTCAGCGCCTTTTTTCATAATAATATAGATACATTTTGAAATTTTATTTTCGTTTTATGGGAAATATTATCGATTAATCTAGTGAAATGTTTGCATTACTATCAAATTTGACATTAGTATTCATGAATACTTTAGCTAGAGAACAACTTTTATAAATGGTAAGTTCTATTTTTACTAATATGTACACTTGCTTAAAATAAATGTCTTGGTTTTATTAATAGCCTCATGTTTGGTTACAAATTTATACGAAACTAGGTGTTCTCCTGGATCCGCTCACATATAATATTTCACTAATTAATAAATATAAGAGAAACCTATGTTACGGTTTATAACTTCAGCTATCTACCAGAAAAAGTCCCGTTAAAATCCATCCAGCCGTTGCGGATGTTAGCCGTAAGAAACAGCCATACAGACACAATGTTTTAAAATTGTGTTTAAAGTATTTGGTGTTGATATTTGTTATTTTGGCTTTACAGGCTCTTCAATTTTATTTCTTTATAAAGATTATAAAAAAAACATTCCAGGTTGGTTAAATTATTATGGAATTCGCATTATGCCTAAGGTTACTGTTCTAAATATACGCTTTAATAAAGGGTATTATATCATAATGTACTAAAGTGTAATCTGAGGAAAATAAAATTGGTTATAAGTATTATAATGCCTGGTTTTAGGATTCAGGGATTCTATATTATTGAAATGTTTGTTCAATGTATTTTTAGTAAATAGATGCCATTTTAAACTTAGATGTAATTACAATTTTCTTTACTGTTTTTCTAAAAATCTCCATGCCAGTTCTTTCAGACGAATATGAGGAGGTCCTTGCCGCCAGCACTTGGTACTTTTCTAAAATGCCTATGAGTTCTTAGATAAGTCATTTAGGAATGACTAAAATGAGTAAAATGAACGTTTTTTTTTTTCAAATTTTCCATTGAAAAAGTTGTAGATGACCGTCAGAGTATTTGCTATTTTGTAAGACTATGCTTGGCTAACATCGTCACATCTACAGTAAATGTTTATAATGTAACGTATCTGACCAAAGGTCAACCGAGACCGTTCTGCCTGTGCTGCGTTAACAAAGAGAAAATATGTTATTTTAGCAGAAACATGTATTTTATGTGTGATTTACTACCAATTTATTTTTTACTTTTGTCTTTACTGTTACTTTTTTCAGTTTTATGTTCCTTTCTTTGACTTTTGTATCCCAAAAAAATGTAGTAGTTAGAATTTTTGATTAAGATCTCTTTATTATTTGAAATAAATACAAATTTGATTGTTTTATATAAAGAATTCATTCAATTTTATTCTAATTATTTCGGTTAGTCGCAACCAACCATTCTACCGAAAGACGTCCACTGCTGGACATAGGTCTCCCCCAAAGTTCTCCACGGCGGCCGCTCTTACAACACCTATATCCAGCGGATAGTTAAGCCAGTATAATTTTAAAATGTATCATTGCACAAACAAGAATTCGTTTGCCATAAACATCGAATATTTTATTAATTAGCAACAAAAGTAAACCTGGTATTTGCCTCGTCCTTGCTTTAGAATATGTAAATTATAAAAGATTCAAGTTGAACGTTCGAATTTGTCAGATAACATGTAGAAACTCAAAAAATACCTTTCGGCTTCTTGTCTAAAGACTTCGATATCTTATCGCGCGTGCGATAACAACGGAGCGTTCATTTTGGAAGGCGTTTGTCGAGGTCATTCATAATTGAGTTCATAACAATTTCGCAATAATATCTTGATTCGGTTATTTCGTCTTATTAATTTCTTAAATATAACACATAATTTTACATTTTAGTGATACAACTTCGCATATCAAGACTAGTTGATTGTCGTAATCATAATAAACTTACATAATTGCTGTTAATAATTTTCGGAAATTATTTACTTAATAAGTGAGAATTATATAAATAGTTCGATTTTAAAAGACATATTTTTCATAGTCTAGTCTCTCATATCAGTAAAATTAAATCGTAAAATACATTGGCGACATTCTGAATGGTGTAAATATATGACGTAAGTTGTGCGAACAAATAACTACACCTCATTGGCTTGTTCTGTGAGGCATACATTTAGTAGTGTTTGAAACTGCCTCCACTACGTGCGATCACTAATCTCACATGCCCATGTAATGTCATATGTTGTCGTCATATCTTATTTTTTGGGCAATTATTTTGTTCTTTGTTGTATTTTAACATGTCTACAATTTTATTGCAATATATTTCTTTCGCGGTCTGCGTACTTCGTTTTAGTTTATTGATATTTCACATCTAGATTTTGAGTGTACTAATAATGGGTTTAATAATTTTGATCCTTCCCAGTAACAATTCAATCTGACGTCTCTCTGATATCTTTGAAGGTGACATTGACTATTTGATTTACGTAATTGCAAAATGATGAAAATGTTGTAATGGACTTTACAGAGTACTCGTCAATGTAAATTCTTTCTACTGGCAGAGCTCTCTCTACTTATGTGCATTTAGTATTTCCAAAGGTATTTTTATAAACAACAGTGCGTGGTTTATACTATTCGAAAGTAGACTCGGGATAAGATGGAAAATAAGCATTGACACAAATGAATAATAATTTAGGTTTTTACCTTGATGATATGTTAATAGTGAGTATTTAAAATACTTCCAATTTGTTTAAATGTTACAGGATTATGAATTATTTCCACTATTATTTCCAGCAGTAAAACGAAGTGGTTCTACAAAACTTTACAATAAAAAGGTCAGCAGACTTGGTTATGTCAGGTTCAACATTCCCCGGAACGAAATTAAATTTTTACTCTGTTTACCATATTCAGTTAGACCTTACAAATATCTATTTATATTGTTTAAGCGATGATTTGGTTACGTAATTACTTATAAAAACAAATGGACCAGTGTTTTGCTGATAATCGCGATGCGATAAATTTTGTATTGTGCATTTCATTATTTATCTTTCCGGGCATCGTTCATTGGATAGCGCTCTGCATGATAAATTATTATTTTTATATGATTATTTAATGGGAGATTATTTTTATTATTAGACGTATCTCACGGCTTCATTCAAATATACAATCTGTGTACAATTATCCACTGCAATATTCCTACCTAACAGATAAACAAAGTCTCTGATTACATTAGAGATTGCGGCGGAAATGCCTTAGGGTGTATAATTTAGAAAAAAATCCTTAAAATACTCAGCATACTTGGTTATTGTAATTATATTCTAATGATTTAACAAAAGAATCCTATTTTCTTTCAAAATGACTAAATGCTGTTGATCTGAGATGCCATGCTAACTTCTCTAGAATTTTGAGGCCAGTGCTTAGATGATAGGCACATTAATGGTAACTAACATAACAATCCTCGTACACGTCGGTTAATTCAAGGGAATGTACTGGTGGTAATATAATTGTCGCTTCATTCACAATTATCTTCACAGCATAGTTCGCATATTACATATTGTAATAAAGTATTATACATATTTATTAAAATCTCGCAAGGAAATATTTTATGATTTAAAAAGAGAAATCCGTTGATTGTTGCCTTTTATATTATACGTTTGTGTTATGCGGGGTGGTAGGGCTCATGTGCCCGTATGCGTCACCCGCTTTATGATTTCGTCACACAGCGGGCGGATCTGGATGTCTCTATAGAAGACATCGTGTCGATACGAACCGAACGCGAGTCATGCGCGATCTTTTCTATAGTAAAAGACCCGCCCACTGTGTGGCAAAAACATTAGTGACACAGCTTGACAACTTTTTGGGGCGAGCGCTAAGGGCGCTCAATTTGAAGAGCGGTAGCTAGCATAATAACATAACATAAGCTCACGCCTGTTATCCCTGAAGGGTTAGGCAGAGGTGAAATAGCGAACTACACCACCCACATTTCGCTGAGCTTAGTTCCGTCCCAGATGTGACAGGGAGCGAGCCTGTCGCCACAGCTAGCATAAGAGCACTAAAATATTACGGACATTGGCTCGTGTTGCTATTTTAGACGTAAATTCCTCCAAATTGTCAGCAGTGTGGGGTGTAGTGCAATGACTGTATGCTAGTGCATGAAAATGTCACTGTATCACGCTGGTGTCGGATACAGAATCTTCCCCAACTGAGGATAGGAGCACCTCTTGGGACGCTGCAGGAGTCGGCCCGGAGAGTCATGCTGTGCCTGTTAAAAAAAGTAAAAATTATTTGTATAATGAACAATGCCCAGAAAGAATTATGTATAAATATTTAATTATCTAGTTTTATTTGTAGCTTGCTAATCATCGTACTGAGAAATAACTTTGCGAATAGGTATCACTAGTCATTGGCAGTTTTTCCTGATTGTTTAGTTAATTTGATCGTTGTGTAACAATGATGAACGGTTCTCTCGCGCATGTCACTGTTGAAAATGTTGGCATAGTTTCAACGGGCCTTTCAGTTACGCGATTCCATCTATCTATTCCTGTATGACATTGCTCTTCATCTGTGACCACAGAGAGGTTTAAAACCTATCGTTTTCTCGATTTTATTCCTTTGATGATATTTCAATGATGGCACACTAAGAAGTGGACGTTATATGAAGTCTGAAACGATCTTGTTCTTTCGGCTTAGAGAAAGGTACGCAGAAAGTAATTGGGAATTTTAGTGGTCATACGGTTAGACACACCACTCTGTTGAATCTCTCTCTCTCTTGTTCCAGCAATTATATTTAATTCTAAGTCTTCTCCATTCTCTGTTTATTCTCTCCAATAGAGGGGCTATTTCAGTTTACATCGTCACCCGGGATTAGGTTAAGTTTTTGGTAATCTTATTAACAACCGAGTAGATATTAGCACGGCTAGTGGAGGAAATGTGGGTGAAATGATATTTTAATAAATTTTCAATAAAATTAATACAAAACCGCTTACTTATTTTAGTAGCATACGGATATATTATGGAGGAGCTGATGATAATCAACGAACTAAATGGAATGATTATTTATTTAAGTTATATAATATTTTTAGTAAACTAAGCATATGTGGGAAGATTAAGAATTGGAAAAAATAGCAGAAGGTAGCAAAAATATAAGCAGAAAAGCAAAAGTAGGACTGCTTTATGTAGTCTAATCTGTGATAAAATCTCGACTTAAACCGAATTTTGATCTGAACCGAAACGCTGAGTTTTCAAACGAAAATGCAATTAAATGAAACGTGCTGATTGATACCAATCAGCGATAAAATATCATACAGAAAAATTACATTTTTTTCGTATTACGCTCCATAACTAGAATGTTTCTACAACTAGTTACAAGAATGTTAACATTGTAGATTAGTCTCGGGCTATGTATGTATCACGATAATAGTCGTTCCCACACTGCGAATTTTTTAACGCACGTAATTTTTGCCCACAGCATTTTAGGGGGCCGTTCAAATATTGCCTAAGCATTAATAGGGAGGAGGGTTATGTTTATTTTTGATGAGGTGGGAGACGGCCAATATAAGCAATATCCTTATTTTTTCACCATTTATTTGCACAGGGCTTTTACACATTAGTGTATGCCAGCCCTATCGGAGCAAACCCAATATATACCGTTACAATCTATTATAATAACAACCAAATAAAATTATCTCTTAGCTTACTACTAGTAATAATAAATTTCCATGACATACTAGCAGAATCGGACGTTGGTTCTGCTAGTACAGCATCGAACATAGCAATAATCGCTTACTAGCTAAAAGCCAAATATTTTTCATATGGAACCCTACTGTGAACTGTGCATGTGAAGCGGATTTTATTAAATTTTTATGAGTTTTTTTTTTTACGCAGAACTCTAATTATTTTTCAATACTAAAAATACCCTAAGTTACACGGAGTAACTTCAGCTATCTACCAAAAAAAGTCTCGTCCAGCCACTCCGGAGATTACTTAGAGCAAACAGTCAAACAGACAAAAAATTTAAAAATTGTATTTTTGTTGTAGGTATGATAGATACATTCATATGTATTTAGTTAAAAAAATTGACATTACAAACAGACACTTCAATTTTATTTATTAGTATAGATTAGTCTTCGTTTTTGTTTAAAATTATGACAATGCTTTACTTAGTATTACTGACAAGGTTTAAAAAATTAATCAACATTTTACTATCATAATACTTGAACGGGAAAATGTGTGTGTGAAAAATCAATGAGCTTAAAATCGCGATATGTTCATAATAAGTGAGAAGTGAGCTGCTACATTTGTTAAAGGTTAACTGAACGAAAAACCCAAAATATCTTTGCGAAATTTTATTATCATTACGAATTTGATGTATGGAAATAATACGCGCGATGCAAATCCGGCGGTCTGTGCCGACTTTTACACGTGAACATGTTGGTACGCGGCGTATCATTAGCGTAATATGACGTGTACACCTTGAAAACAGTCACTGGTATTGCTACATTGGCCGCATACATAATGTATGATTGATATCGTATACGTAGAGTTTTATTACTTAATCAAAATGTATAGATTTAATATAAAATTGGGTATACGATTCGTTATGATCTATATCTTGAGGTAAACTATTATCATTTATACTATATTAGCTGTGCGCCAGCGTTTATTATGTTCTTCATTGGGTTTTAATTTTTTTTTTCAACGTAACCCTAATTATTTCCCTAAAAACAATTTAGTACTAATATAAAGTAAATATATTTCTCATAAATTCAGGCACTTGCCCGTAAAACAGTCCATTGAATCGGATTTTATGCAATTTTTTATGAGTTTTATTTATTTTACGCGGAACCCTAATTACATTCGAATATTAAAAGTACCCTAAGTTACCCGGAGTAACTTCAGCTATCTATCAAAAAAAGTCTCGTCAAAATCCGTTTAGTCGTTCCGGAGATTACTCAGAACAAACAGACAGACGGACAGACCAAAATTCTAAAAAATTGCTTTTTTGATATTGGTATTATATAGACACTTCAAATGTATTTATTAGTATAAATTAAAAAATAATATTACACATATAGGTGATATGTACATTGCAGTCATAAATATTATACTAACTTTAGGTATAGAAAGCCATATTGTTTGATTTTTTTAATTCATTGACACTTTGTTTAACTTAGTGTTATTAAGTTTCTAATTTTCATCCTTACATTATTTAAAAGTCAACGTCTGTCTATTTGTGTATCTGTCCGTTAGTTGGCTCGAGAACCAATTAACCGATTTTCATGATTCTTTTCTTAAACAGTAGATATGTTATCTGGTCAGGTTTTAGTATCTACTTCTTATATACATAAGAGACGTAATTTGAATAATATAAAAAAAATATAAAAACTGATCACTAGCGTGTTCCTTCTATACATCTTTCTTTATCCTTGCATTATATAAAAGTTATTTTCAAAAAGCTGACTATAATTTTATTATTCACACATACGAAGCCGCTGGCACAGCTAGTATAGTTTATACGGGTAGAAATGTTTTTTTTTCTTTTTTCTTACACGGAATAGGCTCAGTGCTTTGACCACAATCTAACTTGATGTTCAGTGACGATGTGACCCAGGTTGGTAAATACACTAAGCCTAGAGGTACTGGCAAGAGCTTTCGGTGAAGGAAAACATTGTGAGGAAACCATAGTATGGTGGTAGGGCATTTTCTAATGATGCCTGCTTGGGTAGCTACAGCCCTCAACTTCGAAAACCTGTCCTCAAATACCAAGGTGTGTGTTCCGGCAACATCACTTAAGAACCAGTACCTAGGCTTAGTGTGTTTAATATCCTAGATCACATCGTCACTTTTTTTTTTTTTTTTGACGGGGGAAAATGCATTTACGCACTACCCTTACCCATTGCATTAGTGAGACCGAAGTCCCCCAATGCAATGGGTAAAGGGGCACGGTGGGACGAACTCCGTGCCAGTGTCGGACTCACCCAGGCGAGAGTCGCCCGGAAATACCCACTAAAACCCCCCGGGGCCGTCTGCTGCATTTGGGATGGGGGCGACACGGGGTGGCTTTCGCAAGCAACGCGTCGCGCCCTGCAGCGAACACACCAGGCCTCGTCCGTGCAATGGCCCGGTAGGGATGGAGGAGAATACTTCCCCTCCACCTCTTAGCCCGCCTCAGAAGGAGGTACGACCGTCAGGTCGACAGTCCGAGGACATCGTCACATAGCATCAGGTAAGATTGCGGTGTACCGTGTAAAAAAATCATGTAAAAAAATTATTCCTAATCTTAGAAAAACTACTCATGTATTTATTTATTGTTGTTGATTTTCATAAGTAATTACGACAGAGTTCGTTTATAAAAACGAATGTAAATCTATGTATGTAGGTAAGTAATGCTTCCAATTGACTTTCATATATCTTTCCCGCATCCCAACGCGATATAGCATTAACATCACAAATACGACCCTTTTGCAAGTCATGCATTGTAATTTATTAGGATCACACGCACACACATTCGATTTTTTGGATTCAAATCTACAAAGAGATTAAGTATTTATTCCGATTTCTTAATATTAACAGTTTTAAACATTCGCCTAAAATCTTTTATTGATGTGTACAACCGGTAAAATAATGATACCGTTCGGTGATAAGTTTTTATTTGCGTAGGGAAAACAAGTCCAGCACCATTTTTTTTTTTTATTTCAATGGGGTGAAAATCCTACATAGGATACCCTTTCGTCGTCGAGGGACGTCAAGACAGTTGCGCTGGACTTCACGGCAAAAACTCCTCGGCCGCACAGCGCGTATGTGAGACAGGGTCGCGGGATCACGGCTAGCATGCGTCGTAATCCTGCTTACTAGCTCTGATCCCCACAGATGTGAAACAGAGTACCATCTGGGTGAGGGTTCTCCCCAGCTTCTGAATGTATGAAGCCTGGAGGTTCAAAATCAAGCACCTATATTAAGTGACGAATTGATTAACTAAATTGTTACTTAAAGTTTAGGTAACTTTAACTAGGCGACCGTCCAAGGGTATATTTGATTTAAATTTTAACTAAACCGTTAACTAGAATGTTTAATTCATAAGTCACGGCTACCGAGGGGAATACGCGTGGTGAGGGAATAGAGGTAAATTAGTGAAAAAAAAAAAATAGATACAATCCTATTCTACTTGTCCACTAAATCACAATTTAGTCAACTTGCAACTTAAGAATAAAAAGCTTTAAGTGGTTGTTTACACGTGTTTTAGTTAAGATTAAGTTAAGCACTTCGTCGCTTAATACGTATGAACAAGAGTTAACGTGTTACCATATTCAACCACATATCAGATGAGATTGAATACATCTACAAATATTAACAAAATTGTTTTTTTCTTGCAAATGTATAAATTCACTGAAGCGATTTTGTTTTAATTTTTAAATCATGTTATAATATTGTGAAGTATGTGGGCTAATTTTTTTATTAAACCGCATTAGACATTTTATCAGATTAAAAAAAAATAACCGTTAACTTTACATATTTGGTAGTGTCAATATGTAATAAACTTTTGTATTATTTTCTGTACATAAATGTAACCCTATAAGACAAAAGTCGCCAACAAAATAAAGATTTTAAAAAATGTAACCTAGCCAACATCAGTTTAGGGTAGTTAGTAAAACTATTTAAAAAATGCTAGGTTAGGTTAGCAGTACTTTTAAAATTCTGTACTGCTTGATTTCTATCCGCTATTTAGTTCTTATGGAGAAATAAACGCCAGTATGTTGTTCCGTCGACAATAATTCGGGTTTCGCATAAAATATATTTATTATCCGTGGCAGTTTATGTAGTAATGTTGAAGATATTTTAAAACTATATGTCCGTCACGGCCGGGGCGTCCGAGTGCAAGGTCGACGTAACTGGATAATTTATATTTCTTTACAGATCCGTTAGATATAACTCATCATCCTTACTATAGTTATTATTTGCTTGAAAATAATCGGTAAGATGCTGTCCGGCATTTACCTTTTTACGTAATGTTTTTTTTTATAGTGGTAATGTCAAATAAAGTATGGGCTAAAAACAAAATGCAATTTTTAAAATTTTTGTCTGTTTGATATAAATATTTTAAAATTGTAAATATTTGTTTTGTACTAAGATAAAGTAAAAATATTTCGCATAAAATGAAGCACTTGCCCGTAAATCCGTGCAATGAATCGGATTTAATTCAATTTTTTATGACTTTTAATTTTTTATGCTGAACCCTAATTATTATCGAAAATTAAAAGTATCCTATGTTACTTGGAGTAATTTCAGCTATCTACTAAAAAAGTTCCGTCAAAATCCGTCCAGCGGTTCCGGAGATTACCCGGAACAAACAGATGACAGACAGACAAAAAATTTAAAAATTACGTTTTTGGTATAGGTATAGTGTTTACATGCATATCTAGTTGGTAAAAAAAAATAATTTTGACATTACAAACAGACACTCCAATTTTATTTATTATAGTATAGATTATTTTATATTAAAGGTCCATAAATTTAAAATCCTTGAAAAAATCAAATACAGATTTGGTCGGTTTCTGCTAGGGGCATGGTAAGTCGTAAATGCATTTCCCCCCGTAAATGCATTTCCCCCCGTAAATCCATTTCCCCCGTAAATACATTTCCCCCCGTAAATGCATTTCCCGCGTAAATGCATTTCCCCTCGTAAATGCATTTCCCCCCGTCAAAAAAAAAAGGGGTTTGGTAAGTATTGGTTAGCAAAAGAGTAAAGATAAATTCTAAATCTATTACAAAAAATACAACATACAAAAATACAAAAAATACATATCTTATGATTCAAATCTAAAAAATAACTTGTTTTTTTTTATACAAATGTAATTGCATTTTTTGTTTAGGGCAAAGTAATTATTACAATACATGTAGGTATAATAAATGAAAAAAAATGAATTGAAAAGCCTTGTATTTCTTGCAATTACATCTCTTCATATTTTTACTTACATGAACTCTTTTTTTAATATTTCTATTTCTGTTATTATATTTAAAAAAAGTATTTTTAAAGGTTGTTAGTTGCAAGAAACCCTTCCCAGGTGAAGGCCTCCTTCATAGAATTCAATTTGGTTCTGTGCCTTCTGCATCCATTGTAAGCCGACCGTTTCTCTTATGTCTTCCCATCTCGTGTACGGTCTACCTTTTTGTCGTTTCCCTACTGAGCCTTTCCGCGATATGACTCTTATAGTCCATCTCTCATCTCTGATATACATGTAGATATCAAAATAAAATAATTTAAAATGGCGAATATCTGGTTCACATAATCTGAGAACGAATTATTTAAATATATACAGGTGATATTTTTTTCCAATGAAGTGGATTTCGTTTGTTTTTTATTTATTTTACTAAACGATATAATAACCAAGCAGTGTCTGCGATTCGTAACTCGTTCTATATATAATCTGATGTAACAGAAAATGTATTAAACCTGATTACAGAAGACTTCAATGATTTAATTCAAAATATTCTCTGGTTCTTGATTTATAAGCCAAGTAAGAGAGAGATTTACGAGAGGCATTTTGTAATATCTAAGTATAAAAATGTATTATATGGTAATTTTAATTATCGCTTCAAAATTATATATATAGAGTTACCTATCTCACGAGATATAAACTCAAATCAATCAACAGGTTCATATCCATTCATTATATATAGAGTCCATCGAGATAGTTTGTTCGCGTAATAAATTGATTATTTCTGGAACAATGCCGAGACGAAAAATTTCCATGTTATACAATCTATTGTGAGAGACGTTTCATAGTCTTTTTATAAAGTAAGTATTTATTGACTAATGAAAATTGATAAAATAAATTCTGTTGTACTCACGGGTGATATAAAACTAGAATTCATTCAATTTTTTATTGTTATAAATATACCAGTTTCTCAACTTTATTTTAAAGATATAATACTCTTTGAAGATATGTTTCTTTTTCTAGAATCGAGGAGGATTATACGCTATCTCAATCTCTAATTTTGTCTAGGTCTTCTACTTCCACAAGCGGGCGTTATCGCCAACTTTGATAACCTGACTTAATGTTTAAAATATGCAGTAGGTATTTCAATTGTTTACTGTAATATGCTATAAGATATCAAGTTACTTCTGTAACATTTTAATCTAAATCTACTTAGTCACGAATATATAACGTAACCCTTCCTACTATATTTCCAGATCGGCTGGACCGATTTTCTGGCAAATAGTCGAAGTTAAAAGGTGTAACTTTTAAGAAAAAACTTAGAATACCGCGTAAAAAAAAAAAACTCATGTAATTGTGAACATAATCTGGTTTAATAGACAGTTTTGCTATCAAGCGTTTGAATTTGTGATAATATATGATTTCTTTCTGTTAGTACCAAAAATTATTTAAGACCTGTATAAAAAATAAGTTCAATTCTTTTTCAAATTATTCTATATTATTAAGCAGTGGAACAATGCTGCGGAATGGAAAATATGAAACGCGAGTGGAGCCGTGAGAACAGCTAGTCTTTTTGTATATATTTAGTAATTACTCAGCTTCACTTAATAGGATTAGGAATACGTATGTTACCGGCAACAGATGTCTTCATTTCGCGCATAAATTTCGTAGGTATATGCAATTAACCTTCATTTGTGCTTAGACGCTTGGTAATTTTCCATTAAAGTCTTCTTTACGGTTACACGTGATAGGTTTTCCTTCCTCGTCACTTAACAGAATATAATATTATTACGCACATCCAATTTTAGATATTTTTGACTTACTTTTCCCTTTGTCAAAAGTAATAACCTCTTACCCCCCACGGTAATGTAAGCATTAGTATTTTTTTTTTCTTATAAAATCTGCTAAGTTATTAAAAGTAAATAAAAAAAAAAAAATGTTACGTGAAAACCAGTATGGCTACACCGTCCTGCCCATGTCATCAAAAATAAACAAATCATAGACGCTCTGCCCTCAACGCGATTTAATTTTTTTTTTATACGGAACCTTAATTATTTCCCTTATAATTTTTATTATAATATTATTTATAATTCAAGGGCTTCCCGTAAAACTGTGCGTTGAATCGGATTATAGTCAAATTTTTATGAGTTTTAATTTTTTTTTACGCGGAACTCTAATTATTATCGAAAATTAAAAACACCTTAAGTGACGTGAAGTAACTTCAGCTATCTACAAAAAAAAGTCCCGTCAAAATTCGTCCAGCCGTTCCGGAGATCAGACTGACAAAAACGTTATGAAATTGTATTTTTGGTATATATATCACATAGTATACATTCATATCTATTTAGTAAGACAAAGTATTTTGACATTACAAAAAGACACTTCAATTTTATTTATTAGTATAGAAATTATTAGTATAGAAAATCACAAAGTATTATAAATCCGTATTCATTTGAATGAATGTGCACTCTTTATTATTATTGTATGAAAAATCTATGAGGAATCGAGTTTCATAATATCATTTATATTTTGTGCGCTGTATGTAACAGTTTGGAACATCGCCACATTCTTATGTTTTTTACGTCATCTATTAACGTAACATCATTCATGCGATGATATCAATCAATGCATATTGTTTGCACAACGTGTCACAGTTTAAGCGGACCGAGCTTGATCACTTTGTTTTTATAAATAGCGACGTTTGACGTAATATTCATTAAGTACGTGAAAACCTTACATACGGGGACGTCAACCATAAGCCGAGTTTTACTAATGTAGCTATTTAAAACACTAAATAAGCTTGCATCTCTTTTCGCGTAAATAATTATTACTACAATACATTTATTAAATATTTAATGATTTCAGTAAACATTGACAGATTTTTTCTAGATTTAATTCACTAATATCTGCTACTACCGTTGTTTCATGTGGCAAATAATTGGCAACCAACGGAAAGATATAGAACGTTGCATTTTGAATATGAACAGATTCTTATCCAATTCAGATTAACGAATGGATGATAACGCGTGCATGCGGCGGGTGCAGATTTTCTCTATTTACTTTTGGACGTATAAAAAGGAAGAGTTATAGTATCAAAATAATCTATTAAAACTTAGTCAGTTGTAACCACAGATAAGTGAACAAGAACAAGAAACTTATTCACTTATCTGTGGTTGTAACGGTTCCGTTGATTCCTTTTTATGGAAAAGGCAAAGGTATGTAAAAAGACTATACAGCCAAGTTTGATGTTCGAAACCCTTCAAACAACACCAAAAAATGGCGGCTATTTGTTAAAGCTTTTCTTCCAAAGGAACTCTTGGGAGTTTTCGGGATTTGCGCTGCGTGTTTTTGCGAGGATAATTTAATAAAAATTTAGATTCATGAAATAAAAACGAAATGGAAATATGAAAATAGTATAATACATATAAAAAACGAAGGTTCTCTTCTACATAAAATAGGTATAAAAATACAAGTAATAAAAAACCTAGGCAGCATAAAAACTCGTCCCGTATAGCACTGCAGTATTTATACCAAAATTTGTTGTTAGAACTGTACGTCTGTATACGCTTACCTAATTTCAAATATCTTCACGGTATAATGTAATGGTGTTGCCGGATCTTTTATTGTCCAATAATTAACAATATCTAATAAATTGCCTGTTGAATGTCGCGTAGTCTTCATGACCCATAGTGTGTCTAATAACATTACTTTATATAATAATGTAAAATTGGTCTAAGGATCGCTTCATTATCCAATATTGCACGTCCTCTCCCACTCCATCGTGTTATATCTGATTATTATATTTTATGATATTTTCACTTGAAATTTTGATGATGACACCATCTTTCCTTTTTCTTTAATCCTATTAAAATTCTATTGTTTCTCTACGTTCCAAATTTTGAAATTTTAAATGTTATTTCTTAGACGGTCTCCTCAATGAATCCAATAAAACTCATGTGACATTAGCAGAAGACTGACAGTTGACATGAATAAACTAATAGAAAACTTTCGGTTTTTTTTTTATGAATTTAATGAATGAATATAATCAAGAATATACATAATATATAATTTAATAAATAAAGTCATTATTTTTAATTAATTTGGTTACAACAACCTAACTAAATGCTACCAGAATTAGATAATATATTATCAAATACTGCAAGTTAATGAATAAAAAATAAGGACATGTCGAGCTAATCTCCTTTTCTTCTGTGGTACTGTGTGAACTTTGTGCGGATCCAACTTCACTTCTATTTACGTTTCTTTGGGAAACATACAGCAGGGTAATTAGTTTATTTTATATTCGATATTGTTGATAAATTGATTTTAACTTTTAACTATTTTTTACAATTAACGCTTTTTTATCAAATGTAAACGGTAAAAAGCAATCGACCTATTAAAATGACCTACTAAAACATACCTATTACGTTCAATATTAATCTGCAGAAATTACGTCATATTTAGGGCGTGTTGTTTCGAAGTAACATGCTATTCGCAACACATATTACTCATTCATTGATGAGTTTCATTCATGTATACAAACTGATTACTGTTCATAAATTATTAAATTAACTATATTATAATCATGACTGAATCAAAACTCTAAATTTATTCACCGATTACATGGTCTGTTTAATTATGGAAGTAGGTAAACAACGAATAAAAGGAATCCTTAAAAACGAAGGAAAGTTTTGTTAAGGCAAAAGCTTGAAGGACGTCTACACTCTGTAACGTTTATAAATACACACATTTTGAAACAGTTGAAATACATGAAATCATGACCCTGATTTTGTAGTACCTATCTCGCACTATCATACATACAGTTATTGTGTTAGATAGTAGAAAGCGACTGAATAATAAGGTGTCATTGCGTTGAACACTTTTGATATTTTATTATTTGAACGATAAGTTAAGCGATTTGTACGCAATTAACGTAGCCATTTATGTCGTATTTTGAGACAGCGATTACTCTGTACCAGACGGACAACAAAATTGTCACAATAGTGATCACAATAATTTGTTATATTGGCTTACGTTATGGGGCTGGTGAATTATTAGGTAAGCAAAATTTTGTTCCTTGTTTGTTTGTAGGTCTATTAGTTGGCATTTAATTTGAGTACCATTGAAGGTGGTTAGAAGATTTTGATTATTTGTTTGATGTACGTTCTACCCGTATCGGATAGAACGTACCATCGGGGTGCGGTAATATACGGAGTGGACCGTACAGTAGATTCTGTCTTCCGCCGGCTTAGTTACTGTATGAGGCCATCTTGTAGGCCTTTGTAATGCCTTTCTCTGCGCATGTCAGCTGTATATTTAATTCACTTGCAGTGGAGTCTGGAGAAGCTGAGGTCTAATTGTTGGCAGATTGTGAGAGAGTAGTCTGGTGATTTTAAGATCTGTTAATATGCACTCATGGGAGTGTAAGGTAAAAGGAGCAATTTTCGCAAATACTACGCCTTAAAGGCATTTTACTGCTTTCGCGATGTCTCGCGAATCCAAAACCAAAATGTCGAAATCGTGTTCTTGGGAATATTTTAACTAAACCACTGGGAATTTCAAACCACTGGGAGAATCAACAAGTTGTTACTACGTGTGTGTGTTACTTTGTATTATCAAAATGTAAATTTCAATGTGTAGCAATAGATATTAAAATGATTAATGAGAATTTTGTAGCCAGAGTGTAAACACGTGCGGTACGACCTTCGGTTGATGCGAAAATATCTAACTTTAATACCGTTCAGGCCAATCATGATGTGATTTTAAACATGCGATAACAGTTTAATATGGGAGCGAATGTTTCGTTTTGTTTGTTTAAAAAAAACATGTACTGATTGTTCCCCTAGTCAGTGGCGTAACTATAGGATGGCGAATCTGGCAAAATACCACGAACCTCGGCCAGATAGGGCCCCGGCCCGCGAAGCCGCGAGTTCAGAAGAATCCTAACATTATTAACAAAGATCACTAAAAATTATAAATACAATCAAAATTAGACACGACTCAATATTTAAACGCCTTAGTTTGAGCCTCATATTATATAATTACGCCACTGCCACTAGTAGAAACGCGTATGAAATAAATTAAATATTAAAAAAAAGCGTCTGTTTGTAATGGTATGAACTATAATTCATCGCAATCACCACCGCGCGCTACAGCGACAGAGTTGACAGCATGCAAGCTCCTAGAAAAAGCACGCATGTACATAGGTTCTGTTAGCGATCTTATTCTATTTTGTTAACACAAAATATATAGCGATTAGTTATTCCGCGGAATTTTTAAAGCAGGTAACCTCCAGCCGAGATTTCTACCGTTTTGATGATCTTTTGCTACTGACATACCTTTTTCGGCTGACTGCATTGGGCGCTCGCCGCAAAGATCGGTGAAGGTAAAAAATGTTTTGTCTTTAATTTCGGAACAAATTTTTTTCTTTACGAAAACACGGTTTTTTAATAGTTTAACTCCAGGTAACGGATATTGGTGGTTAAATGAGACGAGTGATTTCTTAGTGCCTTAATTGTTAGCGATCAAGTTCGGTTAAATAGCCTAAGCTATAAATGTTCGAGTCAAGGGAATAGTTAATCGGAAAAGAAAACCCTTTTTGATTAACCCAGTAGGGACCATATCATAATTACAGTTTTAATTTGACTAACTTAAGTAACTAAATACATTTCAAGGGTTGTTGGCCGATGATTACAATTAGGTACCCAATTTATAAAACTTAATTTCATCCATGGCCTCTAAACCTTATTTCAGCCGATCACTCATTCAGGTTTGTTTGAATACCATTGATATTAGAGATGTAGCACTATTACATCGGTGGTCGTTGCTGTTAAGTGTCTGTAGGTTAGATTAAGAATTACTTCGATTGAAATGTTACCTTCTTTCTTAGACAAGGCTGCTGGTAGAAAACAAGATAAACTCGTAATAAAGTTGAAATTAGAACACATAAAGTTCGCACTTAATGGTAATGAAGACGTATTACAGTAAAAGGGTAATAAACCTCTTTAATGGATTGTACAATATGCTAATTGGACATTTATTGAACACAACATTGAACGAACGAACGTAGCGTATAACTTCATAAGTACGTGATAAAATTACGTAATCAGGAAATTCGACCGGACAACCTTTAACAAAATTTTGCATGACGATTTGAGAATTCAATGCATTTTTGAAAAGCGATACTTTTGTGCATATAATAATTATCTTTTTATCATATATCCGTTACATTTCCAGTTGAGTGGTGGTGATAAGTTTATACACTTCGACATTGTAAAACGTGATACTACAAGGGATTCACCGGATCGTATCTCACGATGATCTAAACTCTTCGTTCTGCTCAAATGGACAGTCCAGATTCCATAAGATAACCCAAGTTCCGTGTGAAGCCTGCTTAGAATAATACCATTCCATATTTTCCTTGGGCGTCGTAAAAGGCGACTGAGGCGATTATAAACATCTACTGTGATCGCTATCCCGCCTGCCAAGCGTGTCGGTTATGACAATACCCCCTTATGAACGACACAATAAAATCCAATGGACGCGAGTCGCGCAAGACCGGTCATTGTGGAGATCTTTGGAGGAGACCTATGTCCAGCATAGGAGGTCTTTCGGTTGAATGGATGAATGAAACCCGCGAATTACCCAATAAATTTGAGAAGTTTTATTTAAAAATAATTAGAGTCAGAACATTCGTAGATGGGTTTGCTGTATAAGAAATTGATAAACAAACTTTGTTTAACGTACAAAGTTTAGAATAACTAAAAAAAAGTACGTATAAAATAATAACAACATAATAATACAAAAATACCGCATGAGTTGTATCGTATCCGATATTATGAGATGTTATCAGTAGATATTCGGCACGTAATCTGTGATTAGCCGGCGCTACGTAATGTCCAACAGTACATTATGAATTATCACTGCGAACGATAAAATCTATGTTTGCGAAAGTGACTGACTGATTGATGGACTACTATGCTGTAACAGGATTGGAATCCTTTATCATGTCGCAGGTCATCACCCTGAGGCTTAACGTAATTATTGAGACAATTTTAGGAATGTCGATGTTGCTTATTAGATAAGAGATTCTCATTTTTTTAATAATAATTTAGATACTCAATTTGTTGATCTTCGGATATCTTGAAATAGATAAAGACGTGCGATCTAATATCTTACGAGATGTGCAATAAAAGGCTCATGGCCTTAATTTTTTGCAAGTAAACAAAGCTATTAGATACACGTCTCAAATGTACTTCAGAGATATGTTCGGAAAAACCAAAGTTATAGGTGCACTACTGATTCTTGAAGGCTTTTCTTGTGTTATCATTCGAGGGAAATTATAACAATTGTCAGATATTATTTGATATTCTTTTGTATTCAAGCATTAGTACTCATAATGGCTAGATTCCACGAAACGACTAAGGTTATGTACCAGTACAAACTTGTTGACAATTGATATCTGGGATAGAGTAGTAAATATAGTCGTCTCTCTTACGTCGTGAACACTAGAGTAGTTAAAATATAAAATACATAACACCGCTTTTAAGTTAAAAGGAATACATATATGGAGGATGGTAGTAACGTAAATAGAGACTAGATCATAAAGAAGTTCAAGAGCATTATGTCGTCAAAATTTTGTTTTAGGCGATGATGCAAGCGCTGTTCTTTGACTTCTGTTTCCAATTGATTTGGAATTGCCGCCATTTCATTTGAAAATGCTCCTGTTACTTATCGATTAGATAGGGCATGAAACATCACTAACTTCAAGTCTAATTTCATACACCATCTGAATTCAAATGTTGTGCAAGTAATTCAAGATAATTATTATTCGCAGTATTTTATCGTTGTAAAAACAATTTTTTTTATCAAAGTTCCGTGAGAATACATCCGATTGATAGAGTTTTATTCAAAGCGAAATATTAAGGTAATCAGATTTTTTATGATGAATTTATCGACGTCCTGAATAAAATGCTAGCGGTTTAATAAATATTTATTGTTCGGAAGAGTGTTGCAACTTTATTCCTGGATGAGGATGGATTGCCGGTATTACGTGTTTGGGCATATTTTAATATGGTTTACCCTTTCAAATGAATAGAGTTGCGAATCGGTTTCATAATCGATATGTTGGTTTTTATAACATAAAATATTAACCTCTAAAGTGAATACATTAGTAATCTTTGGTGGTGTTAATCTAGGCTTCTCATTCGAAAATCGTCTTAGGTATCAGCTCAAGCTGGGGTCAGTATCATTTTGGTGGCCTTGCGCTAATTACCACTCTGACAGTTGTGCGGCTTAAGTTTGGTGAAGTTGTGAACGTCCTTCCGGTCAACACGAGTCGAGTTTAGTCAGTTCTGTAAAGAAAATACAAACCAAATTTCACCTTTTAAAAAAATTATTATTTTACCAGATTTCATTGAATAAAGTCGACGCAAATATACCACTTTTGTGGTAATTGTAATTCAGTGATTCGTGAATATTTAATAGCTTAATTTAGTCAATGATTATAAAGAATAGAAACAAGTAGACCTGCTGTTACATCAAAACTAATAAAGCGGAAAGATTTGTATTTTTGTATGTAACGAATAAACTTAAAAACTACTGACCCGTTTTTTTTGATGAAATTTGGCATGGAGATAATTTGAAATTCCGGGAGTGACATAGGGTAGTTTTATTTCGTAAATCCTACGGGAACGGGAGGTGCGCGGGTAAAATCGCGGAGAGCAGCTAGTATAGTATAAAAGTAAATGGAACCGTTTTCACCCCTGGTTAAAGCTCCAGGTTCGTGAGATCCATCTAACTAATTAATATGAAATTGCAAAATGTACGCTACATAAGAGGCGTTTTAGAGATTAATGAACGATGTTTCACATCTGACTAGTTCTTACTAGAGACCAGCGGTGGTCCGAGAGAGGGGGTTCGTAGGCGTCATAATCCTACCAAAAATCATCCACGTCAAATTGACATTTTTTTTAAAACTACATGCAAAATTTACGAATGCTTTGAATAAATAACTTCCAGCTTAAAACGTCTAAACAAAAAAGAAGTCGGTTAATCAATAATAGGTTTGTATACAAAATAATTTTTAAAAATGCTTAAGGAATTAATTCGTTAATCCAGGCCTCCCAAATAACCCTTTTTTTAACGTGGTTGAAATCTGCTCATTGAACGCACGGATGTATGCACTAACCGCAGTTTTTTACACACACTGCTCCGTACGACAGACAAGGCCATCTCTCGTGGTGATAACCCGCGTGCCAGGTTGATTTCCTATTGAAACCGACTGACTAAACAGTCCACGATGTCCCTAACCGGCGCAACAATGTCAGGGCTTCTGGAGGCGCATTTACATGCATTCTTCGGGGCCCTGACAATGCCTCGTGATAGGTCCGACGTCAAATTATTTTACGAGGCTTGGCGACCTCGGTGAGCGCCCGGACGATTGCGTCCGGCGCTACGGCGTGTTACTCGCCTCACACGGCTCGGGAGCGCTGCCCGCTCCCTCTCCCTCTCTACCTCCTCCTTTGCGAATATGATGGACTCGCAACAGGAAGAGACAACCGCCCAGACCATAGAACTCCCTCCCAAATAACCCCTAGCCAAGTCTTTGGCAGCGTCAACGCGTGCTAGAGAGTTAAGTATAACAGGAAAAAAAATATTGACGAAAAACAATTTTATAACAATAATTAACACATAGTATCTAAATTATTTTATTCAATAATGCATATTAAAAACCTGGCTATAGTTCAGTAGATGCATACTTTTAGAATTATTTCGTCGTGATTTTATTCTTTAAAAACTTGAACTAGATACTTGGCAGAACTTGACCTCAATAAGAATTGACTTTAATTATACATACTTAGTTTTAGGTAGATTATAATAAAAGGCATCATCTAGTGAATATTTCTAGCGCAAAAGTTCTACGTCAATCGTTGATGGTGTGGCATTTGGACTAATAGATAATTTCATATGAGACAGACCTTGCGGTTACTAATAAATGCCTATCTATTGTGACTGTCATTGGAAAAATATGACTGGTTGTTAATCCCTTTTTAATAATAGATTGAAAGTCATTTATGTTACCGGCATACTATAGTATAGGTATTGTGTACGGTTTTACTCTATTTCATTTGTTCATACAGCTAAAAATGAGTCAGTCTGATTACTAATCCTACCTGATTCCTTTCGCTTGTCACATACAAAGTCAAGTCACTGAATATAATAATTAACGCTGTGATCAAATATGGTAAATACGCTAATCCTATAGGCACTGAAGTAATCCTGCTGGAACATATCTACTATAATTTGACGGCAGATTTTCTAACTTGAGGATGGTATTTTGAGTAAAAAACGCCTACTTACATATAGTTAAATTTCTCGACATTTTCTGCTTGGTTACAGAGGCCGGAAAGCAGAAAAGTAGATATTTCATAGATCTATTGCTATCGTGTTGTGACCCAAAGAAATAATTAAAAAACACGAAAGGGACAACTGCAGCGCGGGCTGATTTTACCGTATGCAAAATAGACGAAAACATCACTTCGTAGTACCCTGTTTCCTCCTACAAAACTGAACAGATTTTTAATTTTCTGTCACTTATAGAATAATGAAGACTTTGGTTATGCTATACTTTTGTAAATTTCATCCATCAAATTTATTTGACGAACGTCTGAAAATGACGGTAAAAATAAATTTCATTTTCAAAGGCTCTTAGTTTCTACAGTAACTAATACAAAAAAAAAAAAAAACAAAACCGTACGAGCATGGCGGTGGTGGATATCTATTATTTGATATAAAAATATTTACCATAATGCTATTGTCCAGGGAGGAAACAGGGGAAGTACGTTTGTATGGAATAAATACTGCGAGCATATGCTTTTAAGTGTTATAATAAGGACTTTTGAATCCATATATGTATTGTTAAATTCTTAACTGTACACAAGATATTAATTAAATTAAAAATGTATTATTATTTTAAATGGAGCGGCTTATTTAGTCGTATATAACTGCAAACAACAAGATTTAATTTAATCGATTCACATTACTAAATCCTTGTCCGTTTTGCTCAAGTGTATTTTAGAGCTTTTTGCAGATATTAACAGCAGGAACTTGCTCAGAATCAGGTTGCGCTTGGGTCATTGTGGATCAAAAGGTGGTTTGGAGTTTCGCCCACATACCTAAGGAAAACTTAACAATCGAGTAACATAATTTAACAATATAATGCCGGATGTATATTATATAACAATGGCAATTTACCTAAGTATTTTCGATTATGGTAATATTCATATAGTGTACTAGCTATATGCCCGCGGCTGCGCCCGCATTTCTTATATTCTTCACAAAAATATTTCTTATAAATTCAAGCACTTGCTTGTAAAACTGTGCGTTGCATCGGATTTTATTAATGTTTTTATGAGTTTTAATTTTTTTTTACGCAAACTCTAATTATTTTTAAAATTTAAAGTACTCTAAGTTTCGCGGAGTAACTTCAGCTATTTACAAAAAAAAAGTCCAGTCAAATAGCGTTCAGCCGTTTCAGAAATTACCCGGAAAAAAAAAAACAGACAGACAAAAATCAAAACAATAGTATTTTTAGCATAGGTATCATATATCCGTCATACCAATTTAGTAAATAAAAATTAAGTATATTTATTAGAAATATATGAAATATTTCATACATTTTATTTCTTAATCGAAAAAATATTTATAATGTGGCCATAGAACCTTTTTCATATCATTTAAACGCAATCATGTTTTTATTTGTGTTTTTACTATCAATTAAAAATAAAACGTTTTTAAATTAGAAATATTAAGTTTACTCAGTTACATAGCTTATCAGGGCTATGAAGAATTGAATATATTAGATAAATTCAAGATGAATATAAATTATAAAAAGCATACCTTAGGAAACTCAATTGTTATCACTAATGCGTTCGTGATGACGCACTAAGCCCGTAAACATAATTAAAGCTGTGTGGACACGAAAGAAATTAATCAATGTAGAGGGAAAATAGACCGCGGTTGTTTCATTCTATATAAACGTTTGCGGTCTAGCCGGGCGTGGTGCGAGCACATTGGCAATTTTTAAAGTGAATCGGACTATGTTTGTTACAACGTACAGGAAAAAAGGGGAACAATTATTTTTGCATTATTTTCACATTTACAATATTGTTTTCATCGATTGTTGGCAATAGTATTTACCGCATGGGATATGTAAAGTTTTAACTTAAACAACATTCATTTAATTAGTTTAAAATGTTTGTTTTAATTTAAAACAGAAATAAACAACTATAATTGCACTGAGAATTAATTAACAAACATGTACAAATAAATAAAATTGAAATGACGATTTTTAATGTAAAAATAATATAAATTTATTACTAAATCCATATGAGTGTATATTCAATACCTATAACATAAATACAATATTTAAATTTTTTGTCTGTATGTTTGTTCTGGTTAATCTCCAGAACGTCTGAACGGATTTTGACTGGACTTTTTATGGTAGACACCTGAAGTTGCTCGGCGTAATTTAGGGTACTTTTAATTTTTTTCAATTCCGCGTAAAAAACTTAAAATTCATAAAAAAAAATGAATAAAATCCGATTCAATGCACAGTTATACGGGGAAGGGGTAGAACTTATGATAAATGTTTTTACTTATTCTTAGTACCAAAAATGTGTTAGGGTTCCGTATAAAAAAAATAAATGCAGTGAAGAATATATGAACGCAAGCGCAGCCGCGGGCACATAGATAATTTAAAAATAAATTAATGGTTCGAAATTATCTCGTTCTTTGCTTTAAAAAAAGCTATTGCCGAATATCAAATCTGAAAGCAAGCGTACAGTTCGTGCCACGTAAGTTGACCTTAATAAGTCTTTACACTCCGGTTTCCCCTCCGGAGGCGGCCCAAGACGTGCTTCTTTCCTCAACGGCTCCCTCGTTTAGCTTTAATTTTTACTCAGGTAATCTAGCAAAGCTGAGGTTCGTGCCACTTTTGTGTGCTTGTGCTGGTTAGCGTTTTTGGGTGAGTGCCTTTAAGCACTCAAATCAAAGTTCGGTGTGAAGGTCTCTCCGGTCAACAACGTTAGTGAGGCCGGAATAAAAATTGATATAGGGATTAAGGTTTGTTCCTTGTCATCATTCGGAGTAGAAATACTCCCCACAGTTCATACCTCACGTCGAATTAAGCCTAAAAAAAATGTATTATCGCTCAGGTTTATTTGTATAAATGTATTTTCAACAAGGAATACACTGAAAACGAATTCATGTGAAAACAAAGTTGTACAGAATATTGTGCTTCTCAAATTACAGTAAACTAACCATACTAAAAAAGAAGAAAATAATTTATGAATTAAAAATAATTGTGGTTACATCTTCAATAAATAAAGCTTAGTATATTACATTTTAATATTTTATATTAAATTGAGGTAAGAATGAGAATTTATGAAATATAATTAGGTTCTAGTTATGTGGCGCGCACTATACCTACTCCTAACAATCGAGGTCATCGGCGATTCGGCTATCGAAACTATAATGTAATCTTATATATCTTTAATACGTTTCGAAGCCAGTTTAAATTGCATTATTTATAAAATATTCGAGTTATATCACACAGATATAGTTCTGATATTTTTTTAAAAGTAATTCTCAAAAACAATTATGTTATAATCATAAAAACTACCTACTCGAAGTTTTGTTAGGTTAATTATTATAACAAGGAAAATATCGTTCAATATAATATGAACACATACACAGCAAAAACATATAAAAAGGTTTTATAATAAATAATTTAAGTATGTTTTAATTTTTGCCGTAAACTTTATTTGGTCATCAATTTTACTTATATTAGTTTAAAGTCTAAGAACGTAAACTTATAAAATTTAACAACTTGATGCCAAGCACCTATAGGTATTCCGGCAATTAACATTAGTTTTTTGTTTAAGGTGTCTATCTTCTTGGACCATATCGTCATTTAAAATCAAGTGAGTTTGCGGTCAAAGCGTAAAAACTCAATACTTAGTCAATGTATGTTAATTAATACCTACATTCGGTAAAAAGCCTTTGCGCATTAAAAACGTAGATCATCGTCCAGTGATTTATAGTGACCTTTCTTCTAGGCTCGCTTATGCAGATTCGGTAAATTTGGGTCCTGAATTGCTTTGTCAAATGTTTTAAAAGTTTTCCTTTTTCCTTGTGCTCTTTCATACTTATTTAACGTTTAAACTGGTTCTCTGTGAAGGTCAACATGTTGTGGTTTTAAAGAGTTCCAAGTAACAGCCAATATATATAATGATTTACCAAAACAAAAACACATTAAATAAATACAATAAATTACAATTCAAAAAGGCTTGTATTTGTTTTTCGAATTTGTTTACTCTATAATATCACTGAAGGATCAATAAATTTACAAATAATTTTGGTTAGTGTATTAGGAATTAGTAATAGGCACTGAAAAAACTTGGATTTTACTGTTGATTTTTTTAAAAGGCCTCAATAACTTCATCAAAATTTTGCGGTAACTGAGTAGGGCGCTCAGCCGAAAGGGCACTATTTTTTGTTACCCGTTATTATCCCTCTTTCCTATGACAACGGGATTTTTATCGATGACGCAAGCAGAGACAGGTGTACACGCTGTTATAGCAGCGGCTACTGACGATTGTCTGTCTCTCGTTGGTCTTTGTGTCTGATTTTAACGACTTAAAATTGATCATTCGCAATGTGTCACCGAAACCATTAAAGATTGCAAGAAATAAATTAATCATGTTAAGAATTTTGGCACTGATTTGTAAACTGTAAAAAGAATGTGTGTACAGAGCTCACGTGCTAGAAAAGCAACTTCTATTTTGTGATGCAGTAATAAATTCTTAATTAGTATTTTATGATTATTGTTTTTAAATAAAAATAGTACATTTAAAAATAATAATACTAAATTTTAATACACAGTATAGGCTCAGTGCTTTGACTACAATATCACCCGATGTTTAGTGGTAATATGGTCCTGTATGGTAAACACACTAAGCCTAGAAAGTGATGTTGCCGGAAAACACCTATTCGGTATTTAGCGACAGGTTTTTCAAACTTTAGGATAGTAGTTACCCGGGCGGGTATTATTTGAAAATGCCCTACCACCATCCTATGGCTTCCTCACGATTGTTTCCTGGTTTTGTTTCTTTTTGTTCTCACTACGTATTTTTATCTGTCTTATAATATTTACGAGAAAATCGTGGCGCTAATCTCTGACGCTTATATAATACTCTGACGTTCATTGTACACTAATTGGACACATAGGAGTTTCACTTCAAACATCATCTTTTAGTATTGTGATGGTTTGTAAAAAAAATTAAATACTGCATAGGCTCAGCGCTTTAACCATTTTCTCAACTGATGTTAATTGGTGATGCGGATGAGGATAAGTAGTTTAGGTGCGGGTTTAAGAGGACATGCGAGTGTCATTCATTCGCTACAAACGTAGTCCCCTGTTTCCTGCCTGAATAATAAATAGTACTATAGTAAATATTTTTATAACAAATAATATATTCCCATCCCTGCTTGCCCGTACGTTTTGATTTTTTTCATAAATTAGTTGTATTACGGTACGACTGTCGTTCTGAGGTCTCGGGTTCGATCCCCGGGTCGGGTAAAGTGATATTGGGTTTTTCTACTCAGTATCATCCCGGAGTTTGGAATTTATGCCCGATATGGCGACAGGCTCGCCCCCTGTCACATCTGGGACGGAACTAAGCTCGGCGAAATGTGGGTGGTGTAGTTCGCTATTTCACCTCTGCCTAACCCTTCGGGGATAACAGGCGTGAGCTTATGTTTTTTTAGTTATTGTAGAAACGAGGAGCCTTTAAAAATGAAAAAAGTGCTCGATTATTACCGTCATTTTTAGACGTTCGTCAAACAAATTCGAAAGATAAAATTAAGAAAACATACCTATGTACAGACATAGCCAACGTATTTCTTATCATATATCTGAAAAAAAAAAATTGGTTTAGTTTTGTAGGAGGAATAAGGGTATTATGAAGTTATGTTTTTGTTAATTTTGCATGGGTAAAATCAGCCCGAGTTACAGCTGTACTTTTCCTGTTTCATAACTCTTCCTTTGGGGTGGACCGCGGCGATAGCAATAGATTTCTTAAATGCCTACTTTTCAAATCTGTCGACGATTGCATGCCCTCTTAATAACTTGTTCTTATTTAATTTTGTTGTATTTTAGCGATACAGCGATGGCGGTTGCATCCATCTTTCTTCTTGGTGTTGTCAGTTTCCACACACACACACACACACACACACTCACAGAAGAGAACCAAAGGAACGCACCTCAACGTTAATTGACGATGTGGTCCAGTATGCTTAACATACTGATCTAAGTGATGCTGCCGGAACGTACCTATTGGTGTTTCGCGACAGGTTTTTTTAAAAACTTGCGAGTGCTAGCAACCTACTCTGGCATTATTAAAAAAAACTTTATCACCGTGTTATTTTATTTTATTTATTCAGTAAACAAACAGTGATATATAGCAGAAGTTAAAACAAACTTAAATCTATGCACCAATTACATTGGTTTCATCACTATGCTTTCCTTCACCGAAAGCTCAGGTTCATTATAGAGTTTTTTTTTTTTTTTTTTTTAAGCGGAGGCGGGCTCATTATTCTTTCTTCTGGCCCGTCTCTGCTCTGTCCCTTTCCTTTTTCTTTATGGGGGGCAGGAAGTATATCCTGCCCCTGGACTGTCGACCTAATGGTCGTGCCTCTTTCTGAGGCGGGCTAAGTGGTGGAGGGGAATTATTCTCCTCCATCTCTAGCGGGCCATTGCACTGACGAGGCCTGGTGGGTTTGCTGCAGGGGGCGACGCGGCGACATGCCTAGCAACCCCGTATCGCCCCCAACACAAATGCAGCGGACGGCCCCGGGGGGTTTTAGTAGGTATTTCCGGGCGCTTCACGCCTGGGTGAGTCCCACACTGGTACGGAGCTCGTCACTCCGTGCCCCCTCATCTATTGTATTTGGGGGACTCTGATCCCACAAATACAATAGATAAGGGTAGTGCGTAAATGCATTTCCCCACGTCAAAAAAAAAAGAAAGGTTCATTATAGAGCCGGATGTACCGTCATCCTCATGTTTACTTTATCCTATATTAAATATTTTATACTCTGCCATTTGTCATCTTAAAAAAATCTTCACAAAATCCATGTATGCCTTCTTCATTCTCCCTCTCTCTGTGTCCAATCACCTTCTTACTTGACATTCTTCTAGTTACGCGACTTTCATCTCCCCTCATGACATGCCCATAGCAAGCTAACTATTTAACTCCTCTGTCACTGGTTCTACTTTGTGGCTTCCTCTGATATAATCATTTTTATGTACTATCTATCATCGCGATAGTAAATTTACTCAAGTAGAACCAAACCAAAGTACCTTACTAAATAAATATATATATACAAAACAAACAAAAACCCTCTTTTATTCATAATAATCATTGAACATAAAACTGTGATGCGAATGTATGTTTTATACAGGTCGTTATTCTAAGTGCGATGTGTTTGATGGTCGGCCATGTTCACTCCGTGTTTGTCGAGTGTGTGACGTACAGGCTGCCATGTTTGCATTTCACATGTATGCTTGTTAATGACAAATTGATAATAATATGTATATGCTATAATAAGCAGTCTGTTAACTCCTTAGTTATATATTATTGCGATGCTTTTCTATTAAAGATGACCACGGTTTTTTAGCGGGATATGTTAGCTGTGGCTTTTTTTATTTATCATTCACCGATTTGCAGTGTTCGACATTACATTAAATAATATTCGGAGGATTTTATACGGTATATTTGGTTATTGTGCACAAATGAGTACTTGTGTTGAAAAATAATAAAGATATGAATTCTCAGGTGTCGCAAAAACTCCTTGGATCTAGCTGTCATTGTGCTTTAGCGCGAAACCTAGAAAAGTATTATACAATTCTATTACCATAACATAGGTGAAATTGTGCACCCTTTGCTGCTATCAATTAAGAACAAGGCAACAAAAGCAAGAAAATAAATATAGACTAGTTAGCTATAAAAATACTTGCTATTCTAACATATTAAACCAGCCATAGATGGTAATTCTGAACGTAAAATTATACAATTTGACTTAAGGTATAAACAACTTTGAAACGTTGGTCTAATAATTAATTATGGTGAATGTGCCAAAGTGATAATTTATTTATACGCATTCCCTACTGTTATCAGTTGAACCCCAAAGTACACTGTTATTCGAGGCCTCACGTTGAATTACTCTATCAAAGTCATGATGATTTGCAATTCTTCATAGCTCAATAATCATTCCTCCAATAGAATTTAATAGATGTAACGTTGCAAAATTGATCGTATGGTTTTTTTTTTTCTATGCCCATTACGGATCATGACCGTGGACGCTTATTTATTGGTATGAGACATTGCGTACTGTTTTTGTAATATATGCAATCTAAGCTATGTATCCATCTATCCATTCAACCGAAAGACGTTCACTGCTGCTGCGCCACCGGCATCTAGGAGATTCCCGCGACCTTCACAAGTATAATGTTTCATGATTGTGTAGACGACTTTTATTATGCAGTTCAACACCTAAGTTGGCTTCGATTGGACTAGATTTCGTTTAGATCGGAGTGGAACGCAGTAAGGTACTGCGATAGGAAGGAAATACGTCAGAGATATGTCGCCTTTTGTATGAATCTTAAAGAGTATAAACGTAGTATATTCTCGCATTCTCGGTGCATTAGAGATGGATTAGCTATGAAAAGTTTATTCATTACAAGAAAGGTTGCATGACGTATGTGTTGTTGATTTTAAATTTAGGAGATAACTTACATCGGAGGAAGCGATGTATTATCGATGCGTATGATAAATAAAAGTAGCATTTATATTGTAGGATACTTGAATATTTATATGTTTTTGGTTCCATGTTTATTGGTAGACATTTTCAGAGTGTCGCTTGAGCCATTATTTGCCGAGACTTCACTTTGTTTATGTTTCAATTCCTTTATTAAATACTTATTGCACTTTATAAAGGATACTGTTTAATGATCTACTTTAATTTTTGGCCAAGTTTGATAAAAATATGATAACTGTTGTAGAAGATTAATTATTTGTAGAAGAAACTGTCGGATAATAACTACCAGATGATGTTTTAATGATGATAATGTACGATTATGCTCAGATCCATCGTCAGGTGGACTTTTAGGGATTTAAAAACCACCTCGAAGCGAAATATTTCAGAAGCACTTCCACAAAGCACTATACTTGCCACTGGAGGGTTTTCAGTTGTCAAATAATGGTGGTATAAATAAAACAAACATAGATAGGCAAAAAGGACAATCGGGCATTGTATAGTCATGGGCTGAAAAGTGAGGAGGGGGTCATGAAAAAGCGAATTAAGTATAGGTATATCAAAGAAAAAATTTAAGCACAATCAGAAGTGTGAACGGTTTTAATACAAATATGATAAAAAAGACGTAATTCAGTCTGTTGCTACAATAAAACAAAATCAGTTTTGGATTTCATACAGCTCAAATGAAAAGAGTTTTAAACAAAATCCTAACTTCGGTTCTGAACGAGACTTATGATATTGCGAAAATATCAGATTTCAATGGCCATTATCATGAAAAGTTCACATGGAAGGTTATTGAAAATGGAATTTATTTTTCATGTTTTGTTTAACGTACAAAGTTATAGAAACATTTGCAAGTATTTTGTAGCATTTCTTGTTGGTGGGCTCCTGTTTCCGCACTTAGACACATTGGCGGTCCATTGTGCGTGCAGGATCAGCCAGCTACTCGAGCCAGCCCAGCTCCTTCCAGAAGCGCAGAAGCCTCCTGGGGCGATCACAGGCTTCCTGGAGCGACCTCATTTGCTTGAGGGTTTTTGCCCGTTGGTTGACTACTCCCGTGCATTCCAGGATCACGTGGGCAGCAGTCTCTTCTTTTTCCAGACATCCCCTACTCATGGGGTTATCTGTCAGACCTATGGTGAATAAATGTTTATTAAGTGAGCAATGTCCCGTCATTACACCCACCACTAGACGAAGATCAGTGCGAGATAAGCTGAGCAGTCTCCGGGCCAAGCTCCGTGATATCACCGGAACAGCTTGTTTAGAGTGTCTACAGCCAGGAGTGTTAGCCCATCTCTCACTGTGAGTGCTGTGATTTGCAAGTATTATTGTTGCGTGTTTTATTTTTGTAAGACACGTTAAAGCGCTTTCTGGTATGAGCACGGTATTCAAACCTATCTAGAGGTTCTAACCGTGGTTGATCTAGACCGGTAGAATAATGCCTACCATCATCTATCGTCATCATTTGTGGACTGTTCTATATTTAACATCAGTGATCAGACGAAGTGCAGTCATTTTACCGGACTCATATAAAATAAACCTTGGCAGCCATGGGCACCACCGGCAGAAGTGAAATAATTTCAATTATCAAATTTGAAGCTAACATTTAATATGTAACATTTGTCTGGATTTTACTTCTATTGGCGCTTCGAACAATAGTTATGTAATTTATTCACAATCTAAATATACGATAGGCTGTGTAAGTATACATTTATTACTTAACTCTGAGCGCTAGTACTTGAACGCCATCTTATACTTTACGTAACGCGAATTACTTCAAAAATTACTGCTAGTCTTAACATTGTCACCTGATATGCTTTATAATTAGTGTCAAAAGCTTTCACGTTAAATTTAGGTAAACACTCGGCATAGTATCCTCACATTGTGTACATAGAACAAAAGTAAACAGAACAAGACAAATGACAATTCGTAACAACCAACAACCAATCTAATTAAATTTTATTACGAATCATCGAAAACTTTTATTGCTCGATCGATAGGAACGACATTGGTTTGCTCGGCATTTCATTCAACTTAAACATTTATGGATGTTTTTTACTGAAGTTAACGTTATATTATTACACATTATATCAACACAAATAGACTTGTAAATAAATGGTAAAAATCTATAGAATGATCTACGTTAATTGCCATTATGGCGATTGGTAATGGTTTGTGCTGGAATTTATGATTCTATTATTAAATTACTTAGGTTATGTTTTTTCGCCCTCATTATGTTATTGACCTTTAGGATATTAATGACTTCAGAGGGCTTGGTGGCGAGCGCTGAAGAAATATAGCTAAAAAAAGCTTGAGTTTTAAATTTTGTAGAATTTTCGTAGCTAAATTTATCCGATCTATCTATCTATAGATCTAAGTATACTCGTATATGCATAATTGAATATGTTCAATTTTTGTGATACGTGCAACCCTAAATCTAAGAATCATGCAAGAAAATGGAAAGGTCCCTTTACAACATATTTTTTTACTCCGAAATACTTGTGTAATTAAATTACTACTACGATGTATTTGGTTTGATAATAGTTTACCCAATCATTTAGTATATTTTAGTATCAAGACTTGTTTACTATAATAACGACTACCTATGCTTGCGGCTCCGCTCGCGTCTATATAAAATTATTGTCGAAATATTGCAAGGTCTTTTTACAATATTTATTTTCCCGATTTCGGGTTGTCCGTCCCGTTGTGCCCATGAAGTAAAAATGTCCCGCTTTTGTAAACAGACGAAACATACTAATATTAAATATACATTTACTTTGGCCTTTGGTATAGGATGCTACTTGTGTCGATACTTTGGCATCGCCACATCTTCCAGTTACCTCTTTGAAGGCCGGCGCTGCAGCCACATCAGCTGATGATGTCCAGCGGCGCAAATATGCTGTCATTGGGGGGGGGGGGGGGGGGGGGTTACATATTTGTGCTGTGTGGGGTCGAGTGCTTCAAGGAGCTCGCGAGTCGTCAAGCCAATACGTCTCGCGACCATCTAGACGGCTGGTCAATATCTTGCAAAGCGTATAAGCTTTGCTATTCAACGTGACAATGCGGCCTTCTAGGATCCTTCCCGTCTATCTGATGTTTTAAAATAGATTTGCTGCACTCACAAATACAAACAAAATGTATCTTAACTTTAAGATTAATTCAATTTAATTTAATAAGTAGGTACATTGTTCTTCTTGGGGTGCGGTGTCAGACAGGGGTGCGGTGTCAGACAGGGGTGCGGTGTCAGACAGGGGTGCGGTGTCAGACAACCTCCTCGTGGTGCACCCTGGGCAACGGCAGTCCTTCTGACTGTCGGCTAATAGTCTGACCGGGCGGCTGGGCGAAAGCCCACTTTTTGGGGGGGGGGAGAGGTGATTACTGCGGTCGCAGTGATCACTCCTCTTCCCTCCGGAAGGTAATGCCTCTTTCAGAGGCGGGCGAAGAGGTGGGGTAGAGAAGTTCTCCTCCACCCCCGCTGGGCCATTGCACAGACGGGCCTGGTGGGGGTTTGCCGCAGGGGGGCGACGCGGTGACATGCCTTGCAACCCCGTATCGCCCCCTATCTCAAATGCGGCGGACGGCCCCGGGGGGTTTTAGTGGGTATTCCCGGGCGCTTCTCGCCCGGGTTTGAGTCCCACACTGGCACGGAACTCGTCACTCCGTGCCCCCTTACCTATTGTATTGGAGGGACTCAGGTCCCACTAATACAATAGGTAAGGTGAGTGCATAAATGCATTTCACCCCGTCAAAAAAAAAAAAAAAAAAAGGTACATTGTTCTTTATAGAAATAGTAGTTAATTTAGTTTTTTATTAAAAAAAATTCAGAAGTGTCCCGATCTGACCAAAATAATAGATGCTCATAATAGATATACGTGATTATTAAAAATTGTTTATGAGCCCGTAAATCTATAATCCTATAATGGTTACTATGATCACACGAAAATAGTTCGATACTCGTACTGATAATGTCTTGATATTCGCCAAAGAACGTCTGGACTATTAAAAAACCAGTAAAAACCCACCGAAACCGGTACGAGTGATTTTAAAATGCGTAGCGCTCGCAGACTGCTTCCTTTTTCGTTTCGTCTAGAATTAACGGTTAAGAGGACATGCGGCTGCAATATATTTGAAAAGTAGATTTCAGAAATCTATTGCGATGCTCCACATAGAAAGAGTTACACAAAAAGGACAACTGCAGCTCTGGCTGATTCTATCCATGCAAAATAGACGAACTCATCAGTTTGTTGTACCCTGTTTCCTTCTCCAAAATTAAACCGATTTAATTTTCTATTAGTTATAGTATAATAAAGACTTAGGCTATGCCTTTACGTTTACTTTTTTTTATTCATCAAATTTGTTTGACGTACGTATGAAACTGACGGTAAAAATCGAACATTTTTTTCATTTTGATAGGCCTGAAATAACTGATTTATGGAAAAGATCAAAACGTATGGACATGGCGGTGGTGGATATATATTATTAAGTATAAAAATATTTACTATTACTATTGTCCAGGAAAGAAACAGAGGACTACGTTTGTATGGAATAAATGGCGCTAGCATATCCTCTTCAGGTAGCGCTTGTTAAAATTTCGTACTGTATGAATGACGGGTGTTTATATTTAACAGGCGATGGCCAGCAATTTTACTTGGATATTTAAAGAATTGACAAACATAATTATACTGCAAAAGGCCTCTATCCTTATCTTTACGGTATATAAAAGGAAAAAGTCTACGTGCGTGTCTCTCCGTTTGTTCGTTTATAACTCGAGAAACGCTAAACCGATTTACATGCTTCTAATTTTAAAATCCTAGATATAAATTGATTGCCCAGATTTTAGTAATTTTATTTCGTTAAATTAAATGTTATGACAGTCGTATAGAATCATAGGCGGCAATCTACAATTTAGCTATCTACAGTCGCCAACAAAAAAAGTTAATATTGGTTTATTTTTAAACTTTGTGCCACTAACTTCATGTTGCCATATAAGTGAACGACCTATAGATTAAAATACTGTTTATACATTAACCATCTCTGTTATAATTTAGAAAAAAAATCATTTTTTCCATTTTGCCAAAAATTAGTTGAAGTGTATATAGCCACTTTTAATTTAATAAGTATATAGGAAAAGTAATCAGAATAATAGGAAAAAAACTGCACAAAAAAGACCATTATCGTTTTTTACATCCTTATCTTATTTACATTATATAAAACGCAACGTATGTCTGTCTCTATGCACGAGCGTCGAACACACAGCTAATTTCATAACACATGTTATTGACCGAGTAATATATGGGTCGCATTTTTTTTTTTACAAGGTTTGGGTCAGTGCTTTGATATTGTGATCTCACCTGATGTTAAGTGATGATTTGGTCGAGAATGATAAACACACTAAGTCTAGAGGTTCTCAAGTGAGTGAGTGAATTTGGCGACAGGTTTTCAAACTTGAAGATGATAGGCATTATTAGAAAATGCCCTGCAATTATGCTATGGTTTCCTCACTATGTTTCCTTCACCGAAAGGATTTTAGAGTTGGATAGGTGTCCATTGATGCGGAATCCGGCCGCACTACTCACTGTGCCATCATCGCTTCTTAGAGGATAAGATTAGATCTAATATCTTATAACATACAAATGCGTTACATTGAATCGAAAACACTTTATTGTAGTCTAGTAGGTCTACTAATAGGATGAAAAGTAGCTTAGATCGACGACATAACGCAGAATAAACAATGTTTTCATTTATATACTAGACGCATATATATTTACGTATATCCCTTTATGGAGGAGGTATCGCTGTGCAAAACACGAGGCGCCTGTTAAGCGTTGGATAATAAATATAATAACGTGCAGAGGTTTCAAGGATTTGGTATGTGAGCTGTTTTACTTTGTAAGTTATATAAATTTTGTGTTTTTGCCGATATAAATCTTAACTTATATTGTTTCGAGTAAAATATACAGTTTTATTATAATCGTATAATATTAGGTTGCCGCTTTTATGTCGCAACGTTTGAGATATGTAAAAGTGCAAAGAGATGCGCGGACCGGACTGCGTACGGTAAAAACTGATCGATGTTAAGCTCTTAACACATGTACGGACCAGACCGCGAACATGGTACAGCGGGGGCGGCCGATGTCATCAGTCGCCTAAGCGAACGTTCAATATTACGTAACGAATGTGGGGGGGGGTCTTCTGAAACATTACGATGCGTTACAGGGACTGGCGCGGGTTATTTTGAAGTACGCGTTGCGCAACATTGCTTTAACCCTTCAGAACGGTCGCGCAGAATTATTTTTCTCACGCAACTTTAAAATGATTTTTTCCAAATTTCAAACGAAATGACGACTTGAACATTTTTTTACCTTACAAAATTTCTTACTCGCTTTACAGGATAGTGAATATTTTCTTTTTAACTTCAAATATAAAGCAAAAAAAATATTTATCAACACATGTAATACTTTTTCTCATCACTCCAGTAAAGTCGGTAACAAAAAATACCGCACTTTAGAGCTGGCTCCGTTATACTTAGGTTTTTTTTCTAACCTTTAGCTAATGCTGTTGACCGAAAGGGCCTTAAAAGCTTCACCAAACTTTGCGGGCGAGTGCAGAAGGCACTCAGCCTCGATTATATTTCGGTCTAATGCATGTGAAGACCAATGTTGGATGAAGCAAAAATGTGGTAAGGACAGGGCTAAGTCAGGAAAACGACGTTATTAAATGTATGATTGGCAGTACAAATTTATTAGGACACAAAAAGAAAAAAAACATTAGAAATTATTTTAAAAACAAGACACTTTAAATGTTTATAAATATTAATAACGCGTTTAAAACAATAACATAGGTATATTAGCTATTTTGCAGTACTTTACGTTACATAATTGTGACTTTCAGGTAAAAATGGTCACTTGGTGGTGGTTATGTAACGTTTTACTAGGGTAGGAGTGGGGGTAAAGAAAAACATTACGGCTTTTTACATAGGGTCAGGGGGAGATCAAAAATCTCCAAAAATTGAGTTACGTAATAAAAGATTGATTTTTGAATCGATTCGAATCCAATGCTGATGAATCAGGTCACAAAACCTCGAAGCCCAAAAAATCGATATTTCAAACTAAAAAAGTATCGATTATCTTTTTTATTTCTATCATATGTGATGATCTGTAAATAGACAATAATAAAACAGCTCAGTGTCATTTTTTACTCAGTAGGTTAAGCGTTCTTCTTTTTTTTTTAGTTGCTATTGACGACATTTAATGTTATCATTTAAAAATTAGAAACAGTTTTCACAATTATTGATGATTATAGTCTAATTTCGACGAAAAGAAAAATACTATTTACGAATAAAAATTCAAATAAATCGAAAAAAAAAAAAAGGTTGATCTCTTGAACACCGAGGTTTTATGAATCGATTTTCTTACCGGCTCTTCTCGACTGGGTTGTTTTCCGAACCGGTGGGAGTGTTTTAAACGTTCATAAGCGCCTTCTCAGGGCCTAAATTGAATAAAGATTTTTTATTTTGATTTTTTTTTTTTTTTTAAATAAAAAATAATCGATCTTTTTGAAAAAAGCTTTTTCCCCACCCCAACTTAGACGTCTGATGACCGCCATACCATGTCTGCAGTGCGATTCGTACATGTGTTAACATCTTTATCAGTCGCTTTCCGTGCACAGTCAGATATGGACGTCACTATCAAGGCGCGAAAAAAAACAGAAATTACTACTTATGCAAGTAACGGATATACCGCTAAAAAGTTGTTGATTATTGTAATATGAAAGAGTTTTTATGGCAGCGTTAACTTTGCCGCTACAGCAGCAACGATTTTTACGCGCTTCGGAAATGACGTCCGTACCTATCTGTGCCCACAAAGCAACTGATAACTTCGGTAGTCCGGTGTACCATGTACACGGTCTGGTCTTCAAGTCTGTGAGCACTTTAAATGGAGTGATTAGGTAACTTTACCCGATTGGATCGTAACCTCTGCACAATTGTAAAAAAAAACCAGTCAAAGTGACACGTTATTATACAAATTAAACTTTTTAATACCTTGAAATTAAACCTTTTAATCAGTTCATTGGTTCACGTTCCGTTATATTTTATAATATGTAATGATTTAAAAAAGCGCATAAACATTAGTAGGTACTTTTCAAATGATTTTTCTTTTTGTCTTTTACGTTTTTACATATATTATTAGCATTTCTATTTTAGAACGAGAGACATTGTTTTAACGAATGTATAAAATAACGTTCATCTTGTCATACATTTTTCGTTTCTCTGCCAAATTGTTTTACCGCAATGCTGAGGAAAATTGAACGGACGGTAAAGTTTTTTTAAGAAACTGTAACGAACAGTTAATAATAAATAAATATGAAATGTAAGTCTATATGATCTACATAATAAATCGGAGTATTCATAAATATACCATACACATATTCGAATATGGAAATAACCATTGTATTCATGACAAAAACTACAACCCAAGAATTATCAGGTTTAATCCTAAGAGGGAGGGCCGTAAGCGGAAATTAGAGGGAGGGTTCTGTTTTGCTTTTTTTGATGGCATAGGATAAGCAATATTTACTTCGTTTTTTTTTTTTTCAAAATTACGGGGTATGCCGTCAGAAGTAACAATTCAAAACTTTGGAAAAACTGTTTAAATATCATAATTTGTTCAATGAAATTATTAACATAACCTAAAATTTCACATATAATATTTCTCTGTTTTTTTACCTCTATTGCAAGTTATAGCATGTTGACGGCTGACGTCATAGCATTGGTAACACGAATCTATAAGTTTTTTCTCAATCTAAAATCGGCCAATGCCGCTAAAAAAGTTTTCACTTCAAAAAGTTATGGATTCTAATTTAAATTGGCAAAATTATTGCTTGTATATAATCAGATAAGAAAAGTACAAAATAATAATATCAATGTCGATATGTTCTAGCCACTTCATAAACGAAAAGAAACTGTACATTTCACAGATAGATAACTCGGTATCGGATTAGCTACATCAGATATGTGTATTGTAGTGCATTTACACGGTCACGTCGGCACTTTAAGACTACCTACTACAATATACATACAGTGAATTTAAATGTATTTAGAGCGTTTATTTATGTACCATTATGTACCCACTACGTTTGTATAATAAACACGGCGACATATACGCTTTAAGTTGTATTCTCCGGATTAAAAATTTCACGCGTATGTCGAGAACGCGCTACGAACACGTTTTAGAGACGTGGACATTCGAGATGTTATGAATAAAACATTTTATTTCAATGTTTACTAGCTGTCCGCACGCGGCTCTGCCAGCGTTTCATAAATTCTTCTCTACGTAATATAATTTGAAAACAATGTATTGGAAAACAATGGTTTGATGGTGCTGTTCATTAAATCGTTTTATTTTACAATTTGTTGGGTTTAATTTTTTATACGGAACCTTAATTATATTCCTAATTTTTTTTTTGGTACTAACAGAAAGCAAAGACAAACAGAAACCATGAAATATTAAAAATTGTATTTTTGTTACAGGTATTTAGTAAAAAGTTGTTAATTTAATATTAAACAGACATTTCAATTTTATTTATTACTTAATAGAAAAGTATAGACTACCATTTTTTTTTTTTTTTAACTAAGTTGTTGAACTGTAATTTTATTTGAAACTAGCCGCGCCCGCGACACAGTCTGCGTGAAATTCCGTGTTTGTAAAATGTTGATTTAAATAAAATTTATAACTTATTACTATTAAACTAAACATACATAAAATGTCTTAATTTTATACATATATGTATATCTCCTTTTTGACTTACTTTCGAAAATCGTAGAACTCCGGTCCGTTAGTAATTGTAATTTGCTTAGAGTGGCTTTTCTCAAACACATTTCGGTGGTGGCTAAAGACGTGCCTCGTTCCCCAACTGGGGAGGCTCTTGAGGCCGCTACCAGCGCGATACAGTGGCACTGACGATCCATTTCACGCACAACACTGCACACACACTCCTATACGCTACACTCTGGTACATAGGTAATGAGGCTTTTTTATATGTTATCATTATAAATAAAAAAGCAGGGATTAGCTAGGATTAAATTCCGCGGAATTTTTACACACAGGTAACGGCCAAGTCGAGGTTCGTACCAGTTTGGTGCCCTCGTGCTAGTTACTTTTTTGCGGCTAAGTGCCTTCAGCGCTCGCCCACAAAGTTCGGTGAAGCTGTAAAGGCACTACCGGTCAACAGCATTAGTTAGTTTAGATTTTTTTTCTCGTAATATGTTTTAGTGGTGTATGTATTTTGTTTCCTATATTATAAGTAATGCTTTGGACAAGTTGTGTTTAATTCTTGCTTCTGTCGTTCATAACAATATACTGGATATTTTTGCATGGTGGTAGGAAACTTTTCGCCGAGCTTAGTTCCGTTCCAGATGTGACAGGGGGCGAGCCTGTCGCCATATCTGATACCTGATAGATGATACTAAGTAGAAAAACTCAATACCTCTTGACCCGACCGAACCCGAGACCTCAGAACCGTAATACAACTGCGCCACCGAGGCAGTTTATTAAATATACTCGTAAGTAAACGATAAAAAGAAAAGAGACTATCATTAAACTAAAACGGTCTAAATCATCTACTCGAGCCAGACTAGGACAATTTGATAATTTAAACTTAAAAATCGGTTCGTCTCTGGACTCGACTCGATGTGAACCGGTTTTTTTTTTTAATCATTTTTTTTACACCGTTTAGGCTCAGTGCTTTGACCAGAATCTTACTTGATGTTAAGTGACGATGTGGTCTAGGATGGTAAAGACACTAAAGCCTAGATACTGGTTCTCAAGTGGTGATGCCGGAACACAACTATTGGTATTTGGCGACAGGTTTTCAAACTTGAGGGTGGGCATCATTTGAAAATGTCCTACCACCATGCTATGGTTTCCTCACGATGTTTTTTTTTCACCGAAAGCTCAAGCCCATTTTAGAGTCGAATAGGTCCGAATCCGGCCGCAAGACCCGCTGGGCCATCATCGCTTCAATTGGGTTCGTTCTATTACTAATAATAAACTATTAGATAATTATACAAATATAAACGCTCTTTTAAACTTGGATACAATAAGCAAATGTGATGACGTAATAAAATAATGTATTCTACCAGTGTTAAAAAAATTTCATTATGTGATTAATAATGAATGGCCCCTCTTGTCCAACCGCTATGCGTATAAGCTATTAATAAGCTAAACATATTTACGATACTTTCTAACCTTTAACAATGAAATAATTAAAAAGCAGCTGTAGCTTACTGGATATCGATGACCATCGTCATTCACCTGTGACATACCCGTCGAAAGCCTTTGGATGTTTTTACCAACTAAGTGACAAAGCACAATTCGACAATATAGCGGATTGTTTTAAATGATCGGTTTCCAATAACTTCTTGATAGAATGGTATACTCGATAAAAGAATAACAAGGTGCAGAGAAGAAGTCACAAGGAGTTTAGGGTGTGTTCTATACTAAATCCACTAGTGTAGTCCCATGTAATCAATTAAATAAGTAAAAGTACTATAACCTTTTTTTTTTTTTTTTGACGGGGGAAATGCATTTAGGCACTACCCTTACCCATTGTATTAGTGAGACCGAAGTCCCCCAATACAATGGGTAAGGGGGCACGGAGTGACGAGTTCCGTGCCAGTGTGGGACTCGCCCGGGCGCTAAGCGCCCGGAAATACCCACTAAAACCCCCCGGAGCCGTCCGCTGCATTTGGGATGGGGGCGATACGGGATTGCACTGCATGCCGCCGCGTCGCCCCCTGCAGCGAACCCACCGGGCCTCGTCGTGCAATGGCCCAATGGGGATGGGGGAGAATATTTCTCAACTCCACCTCTTCGCCCGCCTCCCCGAAGGGAGGCATGACCTGCTGGTCAGGTCATCAAACCGGGGGGACAGGACGTACTTCCTGCCCCCCTTAAGAAAGTACTATAACCTGAATTGTGATAAACACAAATGTTGCGTTGTACGTAGTTTTAAACTAAGTAACAGATGCTGAGATTGATAATTATGGTGACTCTGGCAAGCCTATAAAAATAACCAGCGTATTGTTTTAATATAACGTTTTCTCTTGAGCTTTGAAGTTTTTGCGAGATTTGATTCCTTTTTATCCAATTTTATAATTGTTTGAAACATCTGCATTCGAATTATTAATTAATTTTATAGGAGATCTTTTATACTACTATATTGAGTTTTATGGTTTAGTCATCATTTTACTAGATTTTAAATGAAGATGTGGTTGAGATTGGTGATATGCTAATTGTATAAAATTGGCTCTCAGTTAATGTTGCCAGAAAAAATCTGTTAGCACTTGGTAGGTTAGTATCTGTTAATACTAGTAGTTATTTGAACTTGAGGATGGAAACTAGAGACATGGGCATTAGTTTGCCTTCAACGCTATATCTTCGTTCATTTTTTTTTTATTACAGAAAAAACGTATTCTGCGGACTCTGGGTCCACACCTTTTTTATATTGGAGGTTTAATTCGACTTGCGTCAGAAAAAATAGCTTATAATATTTCATGCAGCTATGCAGTTAGTTATCTTCTTTCACAATTAATAAAATAAAAATTTTAAAAATAAATAAAAAAAAGCCTTTATTGCTGTACAGAAATTTCATATGCTATAAATGAAGAAATAAAGTGCGCCTAAGTTTATTTTTACAATTTGCGTTTAATAATTTATAATATATCGGCAAACGGTCATTATTCTGAAGCAGCTTGTCTTCCGACAAAGGCCTCCTCTAAAGACTTCCACTCTGTCTTGTCCTTTGCTGTACGAGTCCATAATGGACCAGCTATTTTCTTGATTTCATCTTCCCATCTTTTGATGCCTATGAAAGAAAGAAGGAAAGTATATAATATATGTACTCTACCATGTTCACAATTAATAAGGTGAGCTTAAATCTACTTATATTTTACATGTAAATTATTTTCTATATCTATATGTTATCTATATGTTAAATTATTATGTAGACACTTATTTTGTTATTATTAATTCATTACTTACTTACTTAATTATTACTTAATTTTTTTTTTTTTTTTTTGTTAAAGGTCGTAACAAGCCAAGCAGAACTAGGTCCGTGTCCGCATAGTTACCTCATAGTTTGGGTTTGGGCAATTATTGCTTGTATGACCTTTTGGTCTCCATGTTTTATGGCCATCTTGAAATTATAATCCGCTATGTCACAATACCGTGGGATACACTATCGTGGATCTGTAGCTTTCTCCCCTTGGTCTGGAGGATTACTATCGATTTGAATGTCAACCCCTGCAACTCGTGGATCGTCGTGTATCTGCGCTCCCGAGTAACCCTCGAGTCTCAGGGACCTCACTATCGGTTTGGATGAGTAAATACCGTCATAGACCTCGATGAATGCATAGGCCACGTCCATCGGGTTCCTGTGAGTGCAGAGAAGTTGTTTTGTGATACAGCCGACTGCAGTTGGTCGGCAGTAAAACATCTCGAAGAGGTTCTCTCGGTCGATGTAGGGCAGCTGATTGAAGTCCCCAATGAAGAGGGCGGCGGTCAGGATAGCCCCGAAATGATCCATAAGAGCCTTCGTTCATTAAATAGCTTGCTATCATCACTTGTATATGCTGTTATCTTATAATAGCTAAAGTTTTTACAGATAGTTCTTATCAAAGATTCAAGTCTTTCCGAAATATCTGCAAACCATTTCTTTTAAATTTGAATATTAAGCTTCCGAATAATTTATCTGACGCGATAAACAATTCCACAATGACGTGATCTGTGTTAATTACATCTCTGACGTCCGATCTAATGTAACTGTGTGTTTTGAAGATTTAATAGCGTTTTCATTACTATACATTTTCGTTTTATCTATGCGGTCTTTGATGTGTTTTGAAAATTTTCAGTACACTTTCATGTTATTCTGTTTTGCGGGTAATTTTGGTTTTCGAAGTTAATCTCGGTTATTCGAAGTTAATCTCATCAACTTTTTTTTGTGTTTCGAATCTCTTTTTTTTGGGTATTTATGAATTTTATTTACGAATGTTGGTAAAAAAAAATACGGATTTCTTTTTTCGATGTCTAAATAATTTATATTGTTATACGCATATATTGATTTAAAGTAAATGAAATTTAGATATTTAATATAATTATGTAGGTATAGTATGTGTCAACGTGTAGTGATCAATTTTTAGGTTTAATTGGAAGTGTGGTACGAATCACAGATACCAAAACCTGTTATCACAACCTGTAGCCCACCCATACTCCATACACTTTATACCAAGGCTGCTCAACTTTTTTATCAGTCGGGCCAAATGGACAATTCAGCAATTTTTGGCAGCCCACGAATTGTTACTGTTGTTAACTATAATAAAGTATTGTGCCTTATTATACTACTTGTAACTTGGTGGAAATATACTTTATTTACGCGAGCCACTTTAAGTCCCGCGGGCATAGGGTTGAGCAGTCTTGCTTTATACGAATACATTCATCTTGGGTCAAGTTACGAGATGCGAACTATATCACATTAATTCAATATACGTAACTAGTTTTGTTCGCGCTTCGCTCGAGTCAATATAGATTTTGTCAATCGATTAAGAGAGGAAAAGTCTCCTATGTCCTTTTCTATATACGTGGATGTATGTACGCAAAATTTCGTGATGACCTTTTATCTGTATTTAATAGTTTTGCTATGTAAACATAAGTCATGATTAGCTTCGTGCTTTTTCTACTTATATCTATTTTGTTTTTATTAACTAAGTGCCTAATTAATGCCTCGTGATTTACAGCGATGTAGTAAAGGCGTGTACACATAATCTGTGATACACAAAGTCCTTATGAATATTTTCAACTGTTTTAATGCGAACCATTCGCGAGATATTTGGAATACATATTGTGTGCGTGTGGTCATGTAATATAAAGTTAATTTCTCATTGTACGTATGTTATGTCTATAATAGCAGTTCTATCAGATGTCAAAAACAGAACCTAGCGAAGACTTTCATAGATGTTCGAACAAAAAAAAAATATCTTCAGTGCTATAACCCTAATCGATTTTTTGGACAAAACCCTTCTACACCTAAGAAAATATCCTAAATATTTTAATTGGTCTTACTGAAACTTTCAAATAGTTTATTTTTTAATCCTAATGGCGGCTACACACGCCAATTAATTATCTAATAAAAATGGCTTGATTGAAGTTGAGCTTAAAGAAAAGAAGTCACAAACTATACGTAATAGCAATATATGAAATAGCAACCTTGAAATTATAAAATAATATAAATAAAAGGGCGATGTAAAATTAGAAATAAGTATATAAAAACTAAATGATTACAATTATGAATGAATAATGATCCGACAAAACAAAATGTAATAGAACAAGAGATAATAAATAAAATAAGGAAAGTAAATTAATATAAAGATTCGACATAACCACAATGCAATAGAAACACATAGATAAGAAATAGAATAATATTGTAAAATAGAAATAAGATGAGAAAGAAAGAAATTGAATAGAAGAAGGGGAAAGCCACAAAAAAGTAACTTGGATTATGTCTGAGATGTAAATGATAAAGGAATTAAATAAATAAAAAAAAAACTATACGTAATGTGCTGTTAGACCTGGCTGCTGCTAAAACGGAAGTCGCACTCTCATATAATTTTATTAAACTACTTAACCCCTTCGTTCCCCGTGTCCATCTCAATGGACATAGTTTTATATTACACGTAACATGAACTGTTGTTTTTAAAAACTTAATCTAAACATTACGACACACTCAGCTCTTATGTAAGAATTTTGTTTAGAACAAATCACAATCGGTCTTTATGCGGGTTGGTTATAATATTCAGTCAAGTAACGACATTCGCCATGGCTCAACGAAAGTCAGGTAAGTCTTCAATTTTGTTGTAGTTTTTTTTATCGAAAATTGGTGTATGTTTCTTTGATTTTTTTATTTCTCGTAGTTTACGTTATTATCTTGGGAACCATTTATGAGTAAACACAATTCAATACAATATTGTACTTCAAATATGCAATTAAACATATGCCCATTTCAATGGACATCAGGTCTCAAAAGTCGATAGTCTACAATGTATGGTAAAATCGTTTTGAATAGCGTTTATGTGGTTTTGTTTGTTTTTGTTATAGGTTTTAATCTTTCAAAAAGTCAAGATGTTAGCACATTACTCGATATATTAGAAAATGGAACAGTATCAGACCTTGATGAGGAAAGCGACGATGAAATAATACCAGATACATTACAAAATGTGGTTCGTGTGGGTAGGGATATTGTGCATTCGAACGTAACTCCGATGGTTATTGAAAATTTTAATGATGATGAAGAAGATCAAGAAATTCATGAAGCAGAACCCGTAGCTGAATCGAGCAATCAAAAACCAACTAAATCTCAACATGACATAAGATGGAGAAAACATTTGGAACTGGACGCACCCCAATTTAACTGGTCAGCTCCGCCGCCTTCTGAAATAGATAAGCCACTTGCACCAATTGAATATTTTTCAAAATACATAACAGATTCCTTAGTTCAAGATTTCGTTTTCAATACTAATTTGTATGCCACCAGAAAAGAAGTTAGTAATTTCAAGTCCTGTAGTGATACAGAAATGAAAATATATTTGGGACTTCATATCATAATGGGAAATTTGAAATTTCCTCGTATCCGTTTATTTTGGGATTCTAGTTTAGGTTTAAAACTGTTTTTAGATAATATGCCTAGAGATCGGTTTCTTCAGCTGAGAAATAATTTACATGTTATAGACAATGATTCCATACCTGCAGACAACGCTGATCGTCTTATAAAGGTTCGGCCGTTATACGATTCTATTCGAAAAAGATGCTTGGAATTAAATTTAGAACAAATACTTTGCGTTGATGAACAGATTGTACCATTTCGAAGAAAATTCGAAATCAAACAATATGTGAAAGGAAAACCTGAGCCATGGGGCGTAAAGATATTTATGATTTGCGGTAAGAGCGGAATAGTTTATGATTTTATAATTTATCAAGGTGCTACTACAAACCTAGAAAAAAAATGACGTTTCGAAGTATGGTGCATCAGCTGCTTATGTGAACCTACTAGCTAAAAGAATAACTAACCCTGGTCATTATCTTTTTTACGACAATTATTTTTCTAACTACGTTTTATTGAAAGATCTTCGTGAACGACAAATATATGCTGGTGGAACTATAGTAGCTGAGGCTCTAATAAAAATGGGACAACCACTAATTGCAAGAAAACGAGGACGCCTTTCCTCTGGACAAAGTAGTCCCATAAATACCCCAACCAGTACACCAAAACGACATCCTCGCAGCGGTGTTGAAATTAGGCCCCCGAGTGAAATCCAATATGATACTGTAGATCATTTGCCTGAGTATGATAAAAAGAAGGAAGCGACAAGGTGCAAGAAACCAGACTGTAAAGGAAAAACACACGTGTATTGTTTGAAGTGCGAAATACATTTATGTTTTATTGGTGATCGAAATTGTTTTCGAGAATTCCATCAAAACCGCTAAATTTTTATTTTTGTATTGAAAAGAATAATGTTATACTTTTACTACTTTTACTACGTTGCTAATAAACAATTTAGCATATTTCAGATTTTATTTTAAGTTGAAGCCACCATTACTAAGCCTTTTAAATAAAGATTTGAGAAAAAAATAAATATTTGTAGATATTTAAACTTTGTACGTTAAACTACACTGGAGACCTGATGTCCATGTGAATGGACATATAATTATCAAAAAAACTAAAAACACAATTTCCATTTTTTTAACTTTAATCGATTAATTATTACCTAATAAATAAGAAAAACGATAGAAACTTTTTTTCTAACACGCATTTTTAATTCGGGTTCGAAGGGGTTTAAAAAGTTTCAAATAACTGTTTACGAGATGATATTTTTACAGTGACGTAACTAGCATGGGCGGCACCCGATGCGGATATTAATGTGTCAATCTCAAGAATCAAAATTCAACTCAATTTCAAATTATGACTACATTTTTTACATTTATCTATTATTGAATTATAAAATTGTTGTGCAATCTGTCAAGTTATTGTGATTGTTTGTAGGTGACCGTACTGATGTATGGTTAAGTTTTTTTGTCGTATATTTTTTAGATTAATTATAGGGTGACACTCGGGCAGACTGCCCCACTTCTCCCACTTCCTCCTCAGCCTATGATCTGATGCATCAGTCACTCCTCTAATACAGTAATAGAACAATAAAATAAGAAAATAGTAACTTTAATTAAAGAATGTCTGTAACACTAAGATTTTTATCTGCATGTCATTCCTATGAGTTTTACGATGCTGTCACCATATGCCATCAACATATTGCCATTTGGAAAGTTGATACCGCTCAACTCATTCTATTATAGACACAACTAGTCGTCGGGCAGATTTTCAGACTTATGTTGCCATCTCTATAGGTACCAAGAAATTTATTAGGTTATTTACAATGCAAGTAACTAAGGAGTGAAATTCACTCCCGTCGTCTGTCTTCTAGTTATAACTTAGACGCCTTCAAACAAAGAGTAAACAGCTATTTATTAAGTAAGTCATCGGCTCATTTACACTTACCATCAAGTGGATCAAATCCACGCGCGTGCTTGTAGTATAATGAATAAGAAATGAAATATTCATCTGCATAAACTTTATTACAACTTGTTGTTTATTTTCGCATTCCGGTGATACAATGTTCAAATTGGCTAGAGCACAATGTACACGCGGCTTTATATGTAACATGAAGTCAGTTATCGTGAATTTCGTGTCTCGCGTGACTGAAGGTGAGCGGTAGCCGCGATGACCATAAAGAATTATCATTTACAATTAAATATTGATTAATACAAACCTTCGCTCATGCAATTTTATTACTTGAATTAACTAATAGATGTGCTTTTTATTTCCTATTTCACCCTTAACATAATCAGGGACTTATATAATTTCATTGCGATATTCTCATTTTATAGAGTGTGTTGTAACTTTGTTTGTTGCTTAATCATAGATTAATTTTATTTCAATTTTAATTTATGTTTTTTTTTCTAAACTAGCTAATGCTGTTGACCATAGTGACCTTTACAGTTTCACCGAACTTTGGGGGCGAGTGCTGAAGGCACTCATCCACATAAGGTAACTAGCACAAGGGTTCGAACCTCGGCTTGGCCGTTACCTGACTGTAAGAAATCCCGCGGAATTTTTATCCTGGCTAATCCCTACATTTTTTATTTAACATTAAAAAAAAAGGTTCCTTACAGGACCCATGTACCTAGGTGTTATGTGCAGGAGTGTGTGTGCAGTGTTGTGCGTGTAATACTCAATGCATGGACAGTGTCACTGTATCGCGCTGGCGGCGACGTCAAGAGCCTCCCCAGTTGGGGAACGAAGCACGTCTTGGGTCGCCGCCTGAGGGGGACCCGGAGAGTGTGCGGGAGTTTAATTTATATTTTATTTTAACCTATTTGTATATAAATTCTAGAGGCTAAGATTCTCGAATGGCTACCACGTACCGGAAGACTTCGGCGGGCCCCCAACGAGGTGGATCGACTATTTGGTGAAGGTCGTGGATTCCACTGGATGCGAGAGTCGCAATATCGGTTGTTGTGAAGTTTCTTGGGTGAGGCTTATGTCCAGCAGTGGACGTCAACAAAAAACATTAACTAAAGTCTGGCCGGAGACAATATCTATAATTTCTGAACGACATACAGAGTGAGAGAGATAGAGGGACGTTATCTATACTTCTACTAATATTATAAAGAGGAAAGATTTGTATTTTTGTATGTAACGAATAAACTTAGAAACTACTTTAGTATGATTTTTCTTAATGTTGTTTGAAATCCAGGGCGTAGCGTAGGATACTTTTTATTCCGAAAATCCCGAGAATGGGAACTACGCTGGTAAAACTGCGAAGAGCAGCCAGTCATTTATATTTTGTGTGAACTTTATAATAATATATTTCAATATGAAAATAATAACTGATGATAACGCTTTACAACGTAATAAACAACACGCGGGAATCACGCTGACTGGCTGAAATATAATAAATTAAACCCGGAAAGCCATCTAATTTCTTTCGAACAACGAAACTATATTCAAATAAACGAAGTCATCTATATACTATTTTATAATATTCATAATACCAGATGGCGCGTGAAGTGGAGGTTATAAATTGTAAAAGTATAAATACTAAAGAAAAATATGTAAGTATTCATAAGCCTACTTACTACCCAGACGTTTCATCGACGCACGTTAAAACATTCCAATAAAAAAAAACTGTAAACGCTCTGTTAGCTTGCGTTTTAAAGCGACTCCGATTATACCGTTTTTTTTTATATTAATGAGATTATCTCTTTATATTTCTTTCACATAAACATTTAAATGTAATACTTTTATACACGGCGTGGATATAATTAATGTGTATTTACGTTGTCTGTCAACGGCAAATCGTTATTTAGTTGTTTGTTTCGGTATTCCTAAATGTATTAAGTGATAATATATAAAAGTCAGCAAACAGATGAATTGAATATATATGTAATTTAAATTTTTAAATGATCACAAATGAAGTATTTATTACCAATTTATAAGCATCCGTAAGATTACCGAGTTTTAGGATAATTTTAAAGCATTTAGGTATATCGAAAGTTATTTTACGAAAGTACACAAACTGAAGTAAAAAAAAACTAGTTACAGTTAGTCATTACACTACTGTGTAAATTAGAGGACAAAATATTTTTATATTCTAAAAAAAAATTTAAAACAATATCGCTTATATAATTTTCTTTCAACATAAAAAAGCAATATCTTGAATGATAGTTATATCTCTATATGAAATAATTTTTATCGAAATTATGCGATAATTAAAAAATTGGAAGCGTAGAAAAGGGGTTCAGTAACCCGCGTTGATTATCGCGTTTCGCGAAGTGACATTCTCGTTATGCTCGGCGAAAACACGATTTATCTATCCACGTAGTGTTCGTTGGTGTAATCTCTTTGGTTAAGAATCTATGTATTGCAAATTCTTTTAATATTTCTCATAAATTCAAACGCTTGCCGGTAAATTGGATCGGTTTTATTCAATTTTTGATAAACTTTGATTTTTTTACGCGGAACCTTAATAATTTTCTAAAATCAAAAGTACCCTAAGTTCCGTAGAGCTGAAGTACAGCTATCTACTAACAAAAGTCCCTTCAAAATCGACCCAGCCGTTCAGGAGATTACTCAGAACAAACAGACAGTAGACGAAAATTTTATAAATTGTACTTTTGGTATAGGTATCGTATATACATTCATATCTATTAGTAAAAAAAAATTGACAGTACAAACAGACACTTCAATTTTATTTACTAGTATAGATACGGAAATATCGTTTGAAGGGTGCCATCTATATGCACTGAACTTCAGTAGTTTCGTAGCTTTTTACGAAATATCTCTTTAACTAGTCAATTGAAGCGATTAAAGCACAGTTGGTAGTGCTGTCGGATGCCGCGTCGATAGAGGCAGGTTCGAACCCACCTATCCATCTCTATGATGACTTTTTTTTTTTTTTTTGACGTGGGGAAATGCATTTACGCACTACCCTTATCTATTGTATTTGCGGGATCAGAGTCCCCCAAATACACTAGATAAGGGGGCACGGAGTGACGAGCTCCGTGCCAGTGTGGGACTCACCCGGGCGTGAAGCGCTCCGGAAATACCCACTAAAACCCCCCGGAGCCGTCCACTGCATTTGGGATGGGGGCGACACGGGGTGGCTTTCACAAGCACCGCGTCGCCCCCTGCAGCGAACCCACCAGGCCCGTCAGTGCAATGGCCCGATGGGGATGGAGAAGAGAAGTTCCCCTCCACCACTTAGCCCGCCTCTTGAAGAGAGACATGACCAAACTCTATGATGACCCTGAGCTTTTCGTAAAAAAAAATACCGTGTGAAAAATATAGCATGCTTTGGAGTTTATTAATAATGCCTAGCAAGCTAATAGCTAGTACTTCTAGGCTTAGTGTACTTACAATCCTGGAGCACATCGTCACTTAACATCAGGTGAGATTTTTGCCAAAGTGTTGAGCTTATACAAAAACACAATATTAAACATTATATTTCAAATTTGTACAAAAAAAAAACTATATTATTTAATTTATGGTCAAATGCAGTATTTACGTTAGGTTTATAAGTCTAGGTAGTTGCGTGATTATAACCGCAATGTTTTTGTGATGAATAGAATTTAATATAAATAAATCTACGTGGATTGTGGTTTTTGATAGTTATTGTTATTTATGAACACATAAAAATTTATTACTATTAAAATTGCGCAAGCGAAATCTCACTGCAATCGTAGCAAATTTTTATTGATATGGAACTAAGCATCAGAAAATGATCCTTGAGATGGAATATAAAAAGTAATGCCCATTTGTTTATCTGTACGTTTATATTTTTATCTGTATAATGATTCGAGAACCACTGAACCGATTTAAATGACTAATAAGATAGAATACATATGTAATTAAACATGAGGGTAAAAATAAATGACCACCAGTATATTATTTTATTAAATAATTGTGTGCCGACTAGAAAATATGATAAGTGAGCGGAGGCGTGTGCACAGCTAGTTTTAGGGGAGGACAAGGAGGAATAGGAAGTCGAATTACTTTTGAAATTAAACCGTCTATATCTTTAATATATTTGTTTTTTTATTTCATAATTTAAACGATATGAAACATGATAAAACATGTATTTACCGAGATGGCATTTTATGTCAAATCTTTCATTATCATGTCATTTTTGTGTAACGTGCAAATCTATATACTTACCTATAATGTAGTTTCAGATGCCAGTTGCCTTGAATATTCAATTGTTTGGTTGTTATCCAAAGAATTTCCTACGCTGTCAAGTCGTGACAGTTTTTTTCTTGTAATGTTCTTTCTTTTGTTTTGTTTAATATTTTTAAAAGTTTTTTTTTTTTTAATAATTGTTAAACGATAAATACGATAAAAAAACGCATACCTACGTTCTTCAACTTGACAGTTCTTCATATAACAATGGAAGGCATTCATGTTCTATTTACGTATTCTGAGCGATGTAGATACCTTTTTCTAGGTCATCTTTAAAATTTCTGCCCTATATTTCGAAGCCATTTATTTTTGATTCGGTCTTTTTGTGTTTGTTCGAGTGATATCCAACATGCATACAATATTGATATGATGCTTTATATCGAGTTAAATGTAGAATACTTGGCGATAAATGTTGTTGATGGAGAAGTTTATAATCCAGACAGATAAGCGTTTAATTTATCTTATCAAATTAATACTGACATCATCTTCATAAATGCAAATATTTTGTATCTGTAATTATACGGATAGTATTATTTCGACAGAAACTGAATTATATACTCAGAGATAAATATTGTTTGTTTTTACTATTACAAACGGCACAAAAGACGTCTGTAGTCTGCTCAATATTTAATAAGATTATTAAATGATTGTTCAAATGATTATTAAAGTTTGAAAGTGGCGCCAATAACAGACAAGTTAAGAGGCGGTCGTTTATCCTGGTATGGACATGTGATGCGCAGAGAGAAAGAGAATGTTGTAAGAAAGGTATTGGATATGAATGTGGACGGTTACGTGAGAAGGGGAAGACCAAAGAAAAGATGGATGGACTGTGTGAAAGATGATATGTGTAGAAAAGGAGTGAATGCGGAGATGACAACAAATAGAGAGGAATAGAAGAGGAAGACATGTTGCGCCGACCCCAAATAAAAATGGGAAAAGGGTAGGGAGATGATGATGATTAAATGATTGTTCAGTTTATTTTACGCAGTGGGCTCGTTCAAGTATTAATTTTCATTACGTAAGCAATCTGTTTACGATACATTGTTTTTTAATTATGCTAATGCTGACGTTATGATGGGAGGAGTTAAGCTTTGCTTACTATCCCCACCTGGGATAGTCCTGTAGCCACCGTCAGTGCGATACAGTGACGTTATATGCACTAATATCACACGCATCATGCTGCATACACATTTGCACACTACACGTAAGGTAAATGGGTTCTGTAAGGGACCTTTTTACTTTATAGGTTTACTAACCGTTAGGTTAGCTAGGACAAATTCTGAGGATTTTTTTTTATCACGGGTAGCAGCTCAAGCCGAGGTTCGTACCATTTTGGTGCCCTTGCGCTGGCTACCATTTTTGGGCTGAGTGTCTTAAACGGTTGCCTTAAGGTCCGGTGAAGCTGTCGAGGCCCTTTCGATCAACAGCGTCTAGTTAGTTAAAAAAATAACCAACTATTGCTGACAAGTTGGAGAGGGGAGTCAAAAGGTATATAAAATTTTGCTTCCGTCGGCCCTTTTTTTTATACTTTATGTGCTACGGTGAATCAAGTATTCACAATTACATATTATAAGATCTGTGTGTTTGTTATGAACACTATTCTAAATTAATTTAATTTGTGGATGATTCTTATTATCGTAGGATAAGAGAGATTCGTTCACAAGATATGTTGGTTTGGAACTATTCCCATACGTGCGAGTCTATCTAGATAAATTTATCAATTAAGGTTTGGATGAGTGTTTTGATATAGTTATACAGAAGTTACCGTCGTGATCATCAACCAAAAGACGCCCACTGTTGGACATAGATCTCCCACAAAGATTCACGCAAGCTTCACTAGATCGTCGGTCCATCATGAGGGGTCTTACCCACGTTGCGTCTTCGGACATCGTTACTAGGAACAATTTGCCGAGCCCACTAAAGTTTGGTAATTCATATCCTCTTTCTTGATTCGATCATGTTTTGAAACTCCAGGCATAGCCCTCTCCATTCTACTCTAAGCTTTCTCATTTGGCCCACTGTAAGTGACCACGTCTCAATCCCGTACGTCATCATTGGCAAAAACACAGCGATCGAAGACATTTGTCTTAAGATATTGTGGTCTTTCGGACGAGAATATCCTACCTAGTTTCCCGAAAGCTAGACTTTTAGTAATTTTATTGAATACTACCTGTGCACCTTTGGATGCGCCCGCATTTTATGTGTTCTTCACTGCGCTTTTTTTAACGGAACTCTAATTATTTTCGAAAATTAAAAGTACCCTAAGTTACCCGGAATAATTACAGCTATCTACCAAAAAAAATTCCGTCAAAATCCTTTCAGCCGTTCCGGAGATTACCCGTAACAAACACACAGACAAATAAAATTTTAAAAAATTGCATTTTTGGTATAGTTAGCGTGTATACATTCATATCAATATAGTTAAAAAAAAAAAAAACATTTTGACAATACAAACTAACACATCAATTATATTTATTAGTATAAATTACTCATTTTGCTTCTCGCAGTAACGCTCAGTATCTAGATCCATATTACCATTTTATGGACACCCACACGATATTTCCCACGCTAATGGTCGTGTAGGGTGCAATCGTTCGTATCATACAAGTGTATTATCGTCGATATGTCCAGACATTTAGTTGATAAATATAAACCACTACCATTTTTCGAAATCCGTACTACGTGATAATCACTTGTTTATCACATTCGATCGCTAGTGACTCATTAATTGCATTGCAATTATCAGAATCTATATAGTGTTTATATTCATTGAATTATCTATTTTATTGCCAAAATTTCTAGTAGAATAATTTATGTCAATGATCTTGAATAAACCAAAGGAAGTAATTATTAGGAGTTTAGTTAATTGACGATGCAACATCCTTAAAATTAATAACATTTTTTTATTTATTTATGTTGTTATCTGTATTAGAATGTACTTGTTTTGATGGCACTAATGTCTTAAGATCTATATGTATAGCAGGTAGGTCTGCATCCTCGAGAACGTGGTTAGCCCGGTGGACTAATCCGCGTGTCTCATAGACGGTACGACTGAAAGGTCGGAGGTTCGAATCCATATGGTGGGTCACACATTTCTTTTTGGGAGCAGCCGCGCCGCGTCGTAGTGGAGGCCTTAGGGCTTGATTTTTCGCTGCCGGCAGTGGTGAAAGCCATGGTCGACAGCGAAAGGATTTGGGGGGTGGTTGCCTCCTTCTGTGAGCAAGTAATGCTACAGAAGGAGGCAGCGGAGAGGGCCCGGGAGGAGGATCCGGGGCTGATCCCCGGAGGAGAAAGAGGCCCAGAGGGCGATGGGCACGCTACGTGCGGAGTTTCTTCCGCATGTAGGCGTGCTCAGGGGGGGGGAGGGTTGTGGTTGTAGTGTGTGTGGGGGGGGCCTGTTCTTGTTCTCTTCGTCTTTTCTTCCTTCTGTTCTTCTAGGTATCCCTCTCCTTCCTACGTCTTGTCGATGGAGACAAGGTAATGATTGAAAGAGAGAGACATACGGAGAGTCGAGTGAATATTTATAAAATAAAATCTAAACAAGTTTTCATAGAAATATCAATCATTTCGCTTTAAACGCAACAATTTCATGTTAAACAAAAAGGAAATGATACATGTAGTAGTGGTCACCAATACGACAATGACTTTTTAAGAAAACAGACCGAACCATTATTATTTTGTTCGTCTGAATTGCACTTTCACGGTTATTTGTTTTGTTTTTTAGATATTTGATAAAGTATTTACAAGCTTTAATTGTATATTTTCATAGTACTTTGTGGTATCAAATAGTCAATTGCTATTAAATAAAAATATATACCATGAACCGTATAAAAGCAAATAGACTCTGGGGTAAAATTTATACACTCAAGATCAACAGTCTTCAATAAATAACAGCAGAACATTTATATGAATGGCGAGTCAAACGTTAAGGGATTTGTTCGAAAAACTTCTTAAAATCTTCGACGAATAATAATCCCACGATACAAAAATAAATGCGTTAAACCGTTTCGATATGACGTCACGGGAGGACAATATGCTTGGATATTATTGTTTCTATATGGAGATTTCAAGTCATATAAGCAGCTTAGCTTTTTTTTTTTATCATATCGAGGTTCTATATTGTTTTATTCTTTAGTGTGGGCGTTAGAAATGGAGACGGTTATATTATAATAAATAGGTTTTATTATTATTAATATATTTTTTATTTGCGTAGATTATTTTTGTATAAGCAAATAAGAATATGTTATATGAAATTTGTTTTCGTATTCAGTATATTTCTCATTCAGATTTTATTATCGAATTTAGTATATTCACGAATTGATTTCGAGCATAATAATAGTCTTTGTATACTGACGTTGCAATAACATGGAATAATATGTATTTAGAACAGTTTACAATACTTTTATTTTGAAATGTTTTTAAACCTTCTGTCGGATTTAAAGTTAAGTTTATTTTGATTTTCTTTGTTTAATGTATTTTTAGCAATGCTTTTGAGGAATCATAATGAGACGTTGTGTAGATAGATAGTCCGGTTCAGTGATTAATGAGAAATATATGTTGGTTGGTCGGTTATTGTGGTATAATTGTTTTGAAAATTTTGAAGGGATGCGCGTTTTATGATGGAGGGAAAAATTTACGATTTTATTATAAACACAGCTAGTGTATCCGCGGTTGCGCGCCCGCGTTTCATATATTCTTCACTGGGATTTATTTTTTTATACGGAACCCTAATTATGATCCTAAATTTTTTTTAGTACTAAGCTAAAATAAACATATTTCTCATAAATTCAAGCACTTGCCCGTAAAAGTGACTACTGAAATTTTATTCACAATTTCATGAGTTCTAATTTTTTACCCGGAATAATTTCAGCTATCTATCACTACAAGTCCAGTCAAAAAATCGGTTAAGCCGTTCCGTAGATTACCTGGAACAAACAGACAACATTTAAAAAATTGTTTTTTCGCATAGGTATCATTCATACATTCATATGTATTTAGTAAAAAAAAATATTTAAGATTACAAACAAACACTTGAATTTTATTTATTAGTATACACACAAATTAACACTATCTTTGACACATAAAGTGAGTGTTCAAGTGTAATGTAAGCAATAATAGGACGGGTGTTTATATTTTGCTTATGTTTGATGACAATTGTTTCTGCATGGCAATTACGCAAGGGGCCGTTTAAATTTTAAGTGATTAAAATTTTGCTTATTTTTGACTCCCTCCGCCCCTTTCTCAGCAATAAATAAGGAAAGCTCTTACCCATTCATACTTACGTAAGCATTGAGATCATTCTGAACAAAAACGAAGTTAATAAGTAAATATTACTTTAGGTAATCACCGTTCAGAACCCATCACCCCTCCCTCTTGTGGTCAAATAAGCAAACTATTAATTCCCACCATTGACGCTTACGTACAATTTGAAAGGCCCCTAAGGTAATGTTTACTTATTAACCTTTCGTTATTTTTTTCGAAATTATGCCAATTTTTATTTTATTCGGAGGTATACTTAATGGTTTATTTCTGAGACATGCATACAAACGTACAAATTATTTATGTGAAAAAAAAACTAATCCCTTATTGCTTGCACAGTGTAGTGTATATTTTTTTAAGAATAATATAAAAATGAACAACAAAATTATAGATTATTTTAGGAAACAGGAAATTTATTTAGTCAATGACGTCAATATAGTTGTGCGGAAATTACCAAGTCAGTATTAATTAATATATTATACTTATTTTAGATTACTACATACCCAATTAAATTATTTCAAAAATGTTAGTGCTTTAAGATTACTATTTATTAAATTTAACATTATTGTAACTTATCTGTATTATAACTTATATTGTTACAATTACATTCCGCGGAAACTGCTTTATGATCATATTTTATTACAGATAACTAATGTAACCTAAAAAAGACAATTAATGTTCCACAGAGAGTGGAGAGCACAGATAATAGAATTATGACATCAGTAAAAGTAGGCGTTAATTTGAAAATCATAGATACATAATATTAAAATACTTCAAAGTATCAAAAGTATCGATGTATATAACAAAAAAAAAATGATGCAATAAGATAAAATATGGTATAATTTGAATAACACCTTAATATTAATTTGTAGAGTAAACTCGCATGTGTCGCAGTCGCTCGGACTGTTGTTAACCGAATTATTTCGCAGTCCCCTTGACGTAAAGGGGTACTGAGATTTGATGGTCAATTTTACAATTGCATATTTCCTCAATAACATTTTTAAACACCGTTTAACAAGTTTCGAACGTGACGTTCTATTAGATTACTTTGCAGACCGATTCTTCGCATGTCTCACGTTGGGATTAAAAAGATTTTTTTTTAAAATTTAGTAAAAATAATAATGTCGATTTATTGCCAAAATTTATATAATTTAAAAAATAAACATGACGTTTTATAATATTTTGGTAATGGGACAGGCTCAGCCTATGCGGCATTATCACATAGCGCTGATTTTCAGCTTGCGCAGCCTCGATACATTATTTTATAACTTACTTTATGTGTAGCTCGTAAATCACTGTAATTATAACAATCGCATACATTGTGGAGAAATAAAATAATATATAAATATATGAAAAAGTCATATATATGCAAATAAAGGTCATTTAAACCTTCATTTCAATTCCCCGCGTATAAACTCCTTTTATTTAGAATATGTAACTTCTTTTTTAATTCTATTTTATCGATGGTAGACAAAGAAACAATGGATATGTAAAAAATGATTTATGAGATGTCATTACGTTGAAAACCTAATAAGAAATAAATAAATATAAAATATAGTATAAAGAAATAAAGTGAAGCAATAGCTTTAAATGCCGTTTCTCCTTATTACATGTGCGTAAAATATAATATGTAATTATTAGTAAGTTAGGTTATTAAGAAGGACTTTGAGAGGCGGGCTAAGAGGTGGAGGGGAAGTATTCTCCTTCATCCCTACCGGGCCATTGCACGGACGAGGCCTGGTGGGTTCGCCGCAGGGGGCGACGCGGTGATGGCGAAAGCCACCCCGTGTCGCCCCCATCCCAAATGCGGCGGACGGCCCCGGGGGGTTTTAGTGGGTATTTCCGGGCGAGTCCCACACTGGCACGGAGCTCGTCCCTCCGTGCCCCCTTACTTATTGCATTGGGGGACTCCGGTCTCACTAATGCGATAGGTAAGGGTAGTGCGTAAATGCATTTCCCCCCGTCAAAACAAAAAAAAAGGTTATTAAGAAGGAGTTATTTTGTGTAAATATTTTGATGTAACAACGTATTTAATCTCTTTATTACAGAGCAACTATTAAGGTTGTTGTTTCGATAAACATTAACTAGTTTAACCACATAACTCATTACATATATATAATAAAAACAAAACACACATGACAATGAAGAGAGTGATAAATCCTCTAATAGACAACATAAACTGCATGTGGTTACGGATGTCTCCAAAGGTTTATCATTCTCTGTCAGTTATAAAAGTCACTAGTAATGTTTCATCAATGAACTTCAAATATAAAACTGGTTTTGTGTTATTTCTTTACCAAGGTGATTTCCTAAATGTTTTCTTTAAAAAAAAATTACTCTAGTATGTGCTTTAAGATTTTATTTTTCAATATTTGAATTAAGTATATCTGGTTAAAAAAAACAAACAGAAATACAGACATACCGACTTTTGTTATCGTATTTAGTTAGCTAATCTTCATTTAAATGTGCACATACACGCGAAATTTACAATTTTATTATTATGTATTGATAAGAATAATTTTTATTGCATGAATCCGATCCAAAATAAGTTTATTAAAAAACTATTATCTGCAACTTCATTTAGTACACTTTTATAATATCATTTTACCATGGCTCTTATTTAGAAATACTGCGAGATAGTTTTCGCCAAATACTATCCTGAACGTCCGATCTATTTATATCTCCTACGTCCATGAATATTTATAACAACGTTCATACTGATTGGCGAGGGCCTAAATTAACTTACTATGCGTGATTTTGGTTATAGCGGTTAGGGAGACCCCGATTATATTTGGCTCGCAGTATTTTGAATTAGGAATAATGGCGGTTAAGAAATTCTCTTTCTATTATTTTAATTAATATTGCCAGTGTTTGCCAGATTAAAAGTGGATGTTTTTTTTAAATTTAGAAGCATGTATTACAAAGTTTTATTTTGATATTTTTTTATTCTTTTAAGAGTAGATAGATTTCTTGTCTCAGTGTTATTTAGTGTTAGTTGAGACTTCCATTAAAATATTGCTTTAAGTTTTATTACAATACTAATTTTAAATTTAATTCAAAACATTTGAAATTTTCTCTGGAATCTATTTTTATTGAAGAAAAAAATATAAATATAGAATTTAACCTTTTGCTTTTAAATGTTCTTATAAAGCTGAGTGCTTTTTTGAGTTCATGGAATTAATGAATTTTCCAGGCGAATCTGCCTCGTTCGCTTTTAATTCTACTTGTTTTGTTTGAATATTTCGCTCGCGTTTCATATATTTTATATGGAATCCAATTTTTTTTTTGCAATAATATAAAGTAAAATTATTTCTCATAAATTCAAGCTCTTGCCCGTAAAACTGAGCCTTGAATCGGGTTCTATGAATTTTTTTATGAGTTTTAATTTGTTTTACTAGGAACCCTAATTATTTTCGAATATTAAAAGTATCCTAAGTTACCTGGAGTAACTTCGGCTGTCTACCGACAAAAGTCCTGTCAAAATCCGTTCCGGAGATTATCCGGAACAAACAACATTTTTTAAAATTGTATTTTTGGTATAGGTTTCGTATTATATTCATTCATATCTATTCAGTAAAAAAATATTTTGCCACTGCAAACAGACATTTCAATTTTATTTATTAGTATAAGTAGTAATAGGTATCGTATAAAATGACGTGAGTTTTATTTAGAAAAGTCACAATAGTGATTTTCGGGCTTTTGAAGGATAATTTGAGGTTGCCTCCCAGAGGGCAGATTTATATTGGTCGAGAGTATGGCCTCGCTCGTTTCAATTAGCCGTGAATTAAATTTGCTAGGAGACGAAAACGCGCCCTTGCGTAACTTGGGGTGTAAAATCCTGCGGTTACAGGGTTACTTTGATATAAGTCGGAACTAATGCATTGTAGCTCATCATAGTTTATTAATTAATGCATTAGGCATTAATATTGATATTTTATTAACGACTCAAGTATTTTTTTTATTCAAAGAGCATAGTTTTTTTTTTTAATTTTTATATGGAACTTTAATCAAATTTATTTTTTATGAAAATAATTTATCCATAAATTTAAATACATTTTTACTTATATCGTTGTTTCCCTTTTATATATATATACATGCCTTTTACATATATATACATGCCGATCCAGGAACATTATAGCCCTAAAGCAGACCGGACCGCTAACATGGTTCGGCGGTCGGCCGAAGTTATCAGTCCACCTGTTACAATCAGGTACGGACATCAATATCGAAAAAGGAAAAATATGCTACAAATAAAAATCCATACATATTACAAAAGCACTGTCTTTCTGTATGTATGCCCGTTACTTGCATATATACTAATTTCTATTTTTTGCGTACGTCGATAATGGCTTCCGTAGCCGACTGTGCCCACAAGGCGGCTGATAACTTTGGCCAGTTCGGTCGACCGGTCTGCACGTCTGTTGCGATTTTAGTCTGATTTTGTTTGATTGTCGCGAAAAAATAAAAATAAAATAAAAACTAGTAGATAAATGTATTTTTAATTTTTGTATTTTTTTTAGAAACTTGGAAATAAGCTGTACTATTTAAATAAACAAAATATTTTTAATGAAATCATTTTGCTTAGTGCTTCTGTGGCCGGTCATTGAAAACGTAGTTACGAAACCATGGTGGTATGGCTTTTGTATATTTGTTTGGCTTGTTGCCTATTGGTGTATTCTGACAGCATTACTTGAGAAACAGTACCACTAAGTTTACCGTTTTCATGATCTTAATCCACGTCATCACTTATCATCGTCTTTAGGTGAGATTTTGACCAAAACGTTGAGCCTACATAGAGCTAAAATATATTTTTAAATTGTTCGTAGTGTTGTCTAAGAAAGTTGTGAGAGTAAATACTACAAGAAATATGAAGTCTGTTTCCAGAAAATTACTTTCCGGTAAAAAAATATTTGACAACCCTAGCCGTGTACTACATCATATACTAGGTAGAAATAAAATTCAAGCTACTATATAAATATTGTATATTCTTGGTAGAGAATGTACGCAAAAATAGCGCCTTTGACAATGGCCACGCTATGTAGGCCACACCTAGCCTGGGGTCTGGGGTTGTACGGTGACCAACTGTTATGTTTCAATGATAGACAGTCCTGAGGTAAATTTGAATTTATAGTTATTTTGGTACTAGGAGAAAATAAAGATATTTCCCACAAATTCAAACGCTCGCCAGTCAAACATTGAAACGAACTTTATTCACAATTTCATGCGTTTTAATTTTTTTACCCGTTACCCTAATTATTTTCGTAAAATAATAGTAGCCTAGTTTAAATACCTTATTAATACATTATCATAACTAATTTATTAAAAAATAATATCAGGTCAAAAGCCCTTTAGAAAATTGAGGTTCGGTAAACAATCCAGTCGAGGCGAGCGGGCAAGATACTTGATCTGGTTTTTTAAATGACGTCATTACCATACATCACTATCTTTCAACTAATTCTCTAGCCTTTTTTTTAACTAGGAGAAATGCCTTTATGTATCCTCCCTCTTAACCTTGAACGTCGAGGGGGGTATGGGAGACTCTTATATTGAACTTACTAAATCTACAGCATGGGACAAGTGGATGTTCAAAATTGTTAATCTTATGGTCACCCTACACGTTTGTGAGTGAGAATGTTCAAAGCTCGCGTTCGTTTGTAACTTACCCTAGCGTGCTTTTGTTTAATATATCGGGATTTCTTTACCTCTTATTTTGTAATGAACCTTATATTATCAAAGAAATGAGGCGAACAAACATTATTTGCTATTGTAATTAAAATTGTATGCGTATAAATTTTATAAATTGTAGATGGAATTAAACACACATAAATCTTTCATAGTGAGTACTTGAATAAATTGCCTTGCGGTGCCGGACAAGAATAGTACCACCCCATATCGTTCCCGTGGATGTCGTAAAAGGCGACTAAGAGATAATGCCTTCAGCACTCGCCCCACAACTGTTCAGTGAAGCTGTAAAGGTGATAACAGCATTAGGTAAGTTAAAAAAAAACCAGGGGATGGGCAGCAGGATCCTCTGAGTACCACAAACAGCAAACTGCGATCGCCAACCCGCCTGACAAGCGTGGCGATTATGTTAATCACCAACCCCCCCTCCCCCTCCACCCTCCCGAACAAAAACGTGGTGAAGGTCGCTGGAGACCGCTGGATGCTGGTGGCGCAAGACCGCTCGTCGTAGACATTTTTGGGGGAGACCTATGTCCAGCAGTGCACGTCTTTATATAAATTATTTACTCATAACAATATTAATAAGTCATAGCTTAAGTTAAAATTAAATATACATAAACGGGCACGATAATATCTGGCGGTTTCAGCTAGGAATTGATAAGATGGGAATTTTAATTATAGAATATTTGTTTCTCACATTTAAATGATTGGACCGATTTAAATGAACTTTAGTTGTACTTATATAACCCTAAATAGTTCTATCAATCACATCATTCAATACAAACATAGATATGTATCTAGCATTCAATATCATTATCATTCTATATTAGGTTAGATTGTGATCAAACCTTTGCTTGTTATATTACATGATAAATAAAATAAGCAAGGCTCACATTCAGTCGTAAACGTTATTGGTTTTCCAAAAACCTTTATCTAGAACCAACCTAAATATATGAGATAAAAATGAAAAATTTACATATAAAAATAGAGACAAAAAAGGGTTTCTCGTCCCTCGGCAAATGCCTACCCTTTCAGAGCCCCCGATCGATTATTATTAAGGCGAGACGTGATGCGAAAATCTTATTTTTTACAATGACAAACGATCTCATAACTTTGTAAGGCTTAAGGAGATTAATTTTGCAGTCAAGTAATTTTTTTAACAGAAAGTAACTTATCAAACAATTTCTTTTCAAACGGCCCGGAGAATTTATAATTCAATTTGTAATAAAATAACCTATCAGTTCTGCTGAGTATATTAAAATGTACATCAATTAACTTATTGGATGTGACACTGGCGCGACGATGGGGAAACAAGATGGCGGCGCCAGAGAACAATTATGGCCGCCGCGACGTACAGTTTGTGATAGTAATTCTACACAGCAAAATAATTTAGAGCATGCACCATGTAGATTATAGTTCAGTATTCAGAAGTAGACAACAATTAAAAATAGGGTTTTAAGTTTAAATAAGTGGGTATAAGATATTAAGTACGCGACTGTAAATTTAACAGAAATAAACCAAATAATAGACAGTATTTTTAAAAACCGTTTATTTAAATTGTACTCTCTTCTTAATATTAGTTACATATAGATTATCGCGAATAGGACATTTACATATTTTAAATGACATTTTACTATATGTATACAATTTCATATATGTATGTCAACGCTTCAGCAAGAAAATATTTAAAATAAAGTTTCTGAATAATGTAATTTTATTTTTATCACCATTAGTATTTATAGTACAATTTAACTATAAACATGAAAATTTTATCAATATATAGGCTCATAGAATATCTTAATACGAGGCGAACAACCAGAATATGTCTTTGTTTTGTGTAAATAACAATCTACGGATGAAAATATGATAATGTCCGTGTATGTTTTTGTATAAATTATTTAACATAAAACAAAACGTTTTAATAAACAGTTTCTTGAAAATGCAATGAAGTGTAAAAATTTATGTTAAACTAGCGGGTTCCCGCGAATTTGTCTGCGTGTTTTGTCTTGAATAAATGTGAGATGACCTCATTTTCTTTTGTTTTTCATATCCTTTCTGTACACCAAATCTGATAGAAATATTTTATAAATTCTAATACCGAAATTTCATGTGTACGAAGTTTTATCAAAATCTTTCGTTTTGTTGTTAAATTCGAACATACAAACAGACAGGCAGATAACATATTTTTAATGTCAGATTCGAGTTGAGCTTATTTTCGAAAAACAAAATCACTCTAAGTTGCGCGGAGTAACTTCAGCTATCTACCACAAAATGTTCTGTCCAAATTGGTAGAGCCGTTCCGGAGATTACCAGGAAGACACAGACAGACAACAATATTTAAAAATTGTAATTTTTGTATAGGTTTCGTACATACATACATATCTATTTAGTAATTAAATATTTTGACATTACTAAAAGACACTTAAATTTGATTTATTAGTATAGATATTTTAAGCGGTAAACGGTAATACGTAATAGAGAAACAAAATGGTATTGTTTTTTTCTGGGATGGTATGTAAATAAGTAATCTGTGGCTAAACTAGTATATAATACTTTCTAAATTATAAAAGGTATGTTTTTTTGTTAATTATCTAACCGGCCGGATTCAATATCCGATCTCAATCTGTTTTTACCTAAAGTACCAGGTCAGTGCCAGGATTGATCTCAATCTAAAAGTTAAGATTCTAAATTTAAGCCGCCCATAAATGCTCAGCTTCATTACAGAGTTCAAACTTTCGTCAATCAAAGTAAAGTCCAACCTCTAGTGCTTGGTCAAGCCCATCTTTTGCTGTGAGCTTGAAGAAAGCAGGCGAAAGCTTAACTCTTACGATATAAAAATATGAAAAAAAAAAAAAACATATAAAATATTACAAAGCCAATCTCTATGAATGGGATGGGAAGGTATTAAAAACTGTCAGAGTGGAGAACATTTATAAATAGATAAATGAACTCGCCCTACGACGAGAAGAGAGTGGAGCTGGTTTTTAAACGCTCTAAATTGAAAACCAGGCCACCTGCGGCTTTTCAATACAAATATTCTGAAGAAATTCTAACATGCCCAAAGTGTAGTCTTAGGTAGGTTACGCCATCCGTTTATATACACACGACAGAGTGCAACATAAGAATGCCTTCTTAGGTTGTAACAAAAGAGTTTTCATGCGCTCGCTACAACTGAAACAGTTGGAAGCAGATAAAATAAAGTCTAACCTTACCTCCAACTGAACTATCTTCGCTTCAAATATAACTTCATTATACTGTAAATGATGATTAAAAGAGTAAGAAGTATACGTTGGATCTCAAAATTATTTTGAAGCGGAATTAAAAAAGTAAATATCAACCGTATTATTTAAGTAATTTAGGTAAATTAGCATCAGTAATTAGCTTTTCAAATGAGTCAAATTTAATTATGTGCGTTGACAATTTAAAATTGAGCACACGTTCATTTGCTCCGAGTTACTAGGTACTCTATTTGTATTCAGAGTGGGTGATTATGTCGGGGTGTAATTTATTTTGCGTAGTCGTATGTAACCTTATTTAGTGACGAATAATGAAAATTAACTGGGAAAATTACAACACTACGACTAGTGTCTTTGCGTCTTTAGATAGTGCTGTAATAGTATGCAAATGGCGTAACTGTTTTTAGTATGTTATCTAACGTAAAATGAAACGATTCTCGGAGCGGTTATCCAGATATATACTTCGTCATATTTAAAAAAAACTGGGGCATAAAGTTGATTCGCTTAATGATGAGAGGAAAAAGATAGTGGATTAGTATTAAGTAGTTAATTTATGATGACCCTCACAATGCATAACTGAATATAACGAATATTATATATATATATATATATATATACGTATAAACGTAGTCCCCTGTTTCCTCCCAGGATAATAACATTATGTCAAATATTTTTATACTAAATAATATATATTCACTACTGCCATGCCCGTACGTTTTGGTATTTTCCATAAATTCGTTATTGTAGAAATGCCTTTGAAAAATGCTCGATTATTACCGTCATTTTAAGATGTTCCTCAGACAAATTTGATGGATAAAATTAAAAAATTCAAAATGTACAGGCATAGCCTAAGTCTTTATTATTCTAAAACTGAAAGAAAATCGGTTCAGTTTTTGAGGAGGAAACAGGGTAAGTGGTAACAGGGTAAGTAAAAGTGATGTTTTTGTCTATTTTGCATAGGTAAAATCAGCCCAAGCTGTAGTTGTCCCTTTTGTATTTTAAATAAAGAATATTTGGGGGGCAACGCGATTGCAATAGATTTCTGAAATACCTACTTTTCCGAACTTCTTAAGGCATTTAGCCGATAAAAGTAATTACCATAACAACGGATGATCTGATCTGTGTTAGATAATCCCTACGATTTTTAATCCCTACAATTCTTATAGAGAGATTTACAGTTTAAAGTTTAAATAAAGTATTTCTAAGGCGCAATAGAAGTTTCATGGTATATTTGTAACTCCAGCTCATTGGCGGATTTGTGTTTATGAAATGATTCAGTAGCAATAGATGAATCCAAGAGAAATAATTACCTACATATGTGTATTGTAGTATGTTCATAATATTTAGATTTAAATGCTAAACAAATCTTCAGACATTAACCAAACCGACGCGTATTCGAACGTCTTATTTTTGTAAAATTCATAAACAAGGCAAATGTTTAAATCATATTGTATGTTTACCTTCCCCTACCAAAATAAACTGATCGCGCACAGCTCCGTAGAGTAAGCGGTCCATTCATCTTTGGTATTATGCAATGGTTTTATATTCAGCGTTTGAAACAACGATGCTATTCCGCTATTCAGGTCCGGATCCAAACGTAGTAACTATTGAGTTATTATATATTTACATACTAAATTACAAACTAAACAAATAGCGCGCAATATAAGAAAATCGCGGGGCGCGTGTAAGACGCGGGGAGGGGGAGGTGGGGGGTTTTTTTGTGCTTTCATAAGGAACATGGCCGCCGCCACGACGCGTGCATCGACATTCATATTCAGAACATTAAATTAAATAATTACACGTGTCATTAATATTGAATTAACACGATTTTATAATCTTCTAACAACAGTTTAGTTATTAACGTAATATAATTTTTGTTTGGACATGGGTAACGCTTGCAACTCAGATTTAATTTCTAAATATAAAACAAAAAGTGTTATTGTGTATTTTTAATTACCTGGCAGACTGAGGGAGTTGGAATATATACAGTCTAAATGTACCTCATATTTCGTGAAGTATAATAAATTAATGTAACTTATGGAACCAATAAACCTAAATGATCACTAAATCTATTTTTCATTCATTGAACGTAAATAAGGTTTATTCATTAAGTTACTTTAATTAAGTTAGTCTGTCATTTATTTACTTTGAAGTTATAACACATCGTACAAATTATGAGGTTAAAAATGAATTTAGTCAAATAAAATACCACCAGGATATTTACTTGTAACAGTAAGCCATGAATATTTAACCTTTAAATGCATGACTTTTGTTTTTAAATGTACAAAGTCATGTGTTAAAAGATGTCTAATTACTGCTTGTATTAAACTCAGTAGTAAAGTGAATTCAATACTGAATTCAATCAACGTAGATTCGAATCCATCTAATCTTCTATACTAATAAATAAAATTGAAGTGTCTGTTTGTAATGTCAAAATTAATTTTTGCACTAAATATATATCAAAGTATGTAGGGATATGGGTAGTGATTCAACACAATACTTCCTAATTCTATCTTTTATTATTTTCTTTACAAATTTTCTCGACACATTTCCCGGTTCGCCATTTACGATCTTTCTTCTTTTTTCTTATTTTCATCATCCATTCGCTCACATTGCATTCTTTCACTCAGTCTTACGTTCCTTTCATTCCTACATTCGGCTTTCCTGTGGTCTTGCCTGGCCTCAGGTAAGTTAAAAACAAAATCTAATATTCTAAAATTTACATAAAGAAAGGTAACATCATTACTGAGGAAGTCGTGAGCAGCGGTAAAAACTATTCGAATACAGACATATAAAACTTACCATGTACGATGTGGAATTCACCAACCTTGAGGCCACGGTTTCATATTATCAGCTGATGTTGACGTGCGAGCTGGCCCCTCTGATGAATTGTTCAGCTTCTCTACATAATAACGATCCTTTCCTTTGATCCTGATAACTCTATATGGCCCCAAAAACTTAGGTTTCAGCTTTAAACAAGTACCATATTGAGTTCTCAAAATAGCGACTTTATCTCCAACTTGATAGCGCATACTCTGTTTACGTTTCTTATTATAAGTAATCCGATTCTCTTCTTGGATTTTCATTATCTGCATTCGCGCAGATTGTCGTAGATTTTCTCTACTATCTGCATACGCGTCGCGACCTTCTTGTAGCAAAAGCCCATAAATCTTTAGGTCATTTTTAGTCCGCATTTTAGTACCATGCATCAGCTCGAACGGCGCTGTGTCTATACTTCTTTGGTATCTTCGCCTTAATAAGCTGCTATATTAATTTTTTTTTTTTCTCCGTCGTATATTTCGCACTTTTATTCTTACGTATCCCGGACGAGCCCCCAAAATTGTAGGATATGGGTAGTGATTCAACACAATACTTCCTAATTGTATATACGATACCTATATCAAAAAAACATCTTGTTTAATTTTTTCTGTCTATATGTTTATTTGTTTCGGAGGATTTCGTCTAAAAAAATTAAAAACTTTATAACGCAGTAAAAATTTATATGAAATGCGGGCGCAGCCGCGGGCACACAACTAGTTTATTATAAGTCTGCTCTTATGGGGAAGGCAGAATACGTGACGAAATCGTTACACGCATTTTCTAATACCGCATGGCCAGCTAAACAACCTCAAGTTTGAGACTTTTTCGCCAAGCACACGTAGATGTTTTCAGGCAGTATCTCTTGAGAACCAGTACCTCTAGGCTTGGCCTGTTCTCCATCACTTAACATCACGTGAGATTATGATCAAAGTGATGCATCTAGACAGCATTCAAAAATGTCATGTGTAACCACATTTACATTTTCACTTTATAAGGTTGCATTTCTACTAAGGTAATCTTTTTTATATATAAATCTTCTGTGCGTGCGTACGTGACTAAATTCCTCCTAAACTGCTGAATCGATTTTAATGAAATTTTTTGTGTCTATTCCTGAAGATTCGAGAATGGTTTAGATTCACAATTTGGTCCAATTTAATTTTATATAATATGAAACGCGAATGTAGTCGCAGGTACAGCTAGTAACAGTATAAAAAGTGTATAATAACGCTCAATCGAGATTGATTACATAACTTACATTAAAACACACACATTTTAAAACGCGTTCTTCACGTCACGTGGCAACATCTCAATTTGCACGATTTACACCTTATAAAATCATTTCATACGAGTATATTTCTAAATGTACAAAACTCTATTAAGCCTTATTCCGTTATAAAATAGAGTTGATATTCGAAGTGACGACCGGTATTGATATTATGTTGCACAGGTTCGTGTTACAAGTAGAGTGACACGTTTTTGTACAGAGGTGACACGAACGACCCAGTTTTAGTATAATGGGTGCTGTACCTCTGTCTCTATGGCTTTGTATATGTATACGACAGATGTTTTATCTTTCACATGTGTTTATAGTAATAATTGTTTCTTTATTAAAATTTCTTATATTTTTCATAGTCTTCACTTATTCTAAACCCTTACATTAAAAAAAATATGTCTCGTAGTGCATTACAGGGTTTATAACTCGATAACAACTGTTAAGATTTACAAGTTTAAAAAAATAAATAATAAAATTAATAAAAAAATATTCCAGATAAAAGTCCATTTGGTTAGTATAAACACAACTAGTGTTAGTAAGTACTAATAAGTAATAATGTAAGTACATCTACTAGGAATAACAATTAATTATTTTTGTAATGCCCAGTGGTTTGTAGGCGTACCTAATGTTCCAGCATGGGACTGTCTCACCTGTCTGTTACAGCATTCAGGATGCTGCTGGGGCATACCCTAGTACTCTAGTAAGGTGCATTGCTTGCGCATGATGGCATGAAAGCCATCAGCGAACTTGCCCGAAGCGCTGTAGTAGCGCAGCAACCCCGTCAGCACCCTGAATACATAATTATATTGTGCGCGCAGAGCGCTCTATACCCTCTGCTTGTAGTTGACCCACATACTGCATGCGTAAAATGACTGACAGTACGCTATAGACAGCGTAGGCTAAAAAAAACCTTCTATCAACTTCACATGTAAATGGAATCTTTGAATGTGATTTTCACCCACTTTAAAACGTCAGATAAAATTCAAATTCAGCACAATTCAGGGACTATTGAAGTTTTAAGCAACCAAAGCTATAAACCCAGTGATTAGGTAAGCATTGGCACACTGATAGCGAATTAACCAAGATTAATTAATTAATATTGCTGACATAATTACCATTCAGACTCTCCTCTATCAGTTACGTTATAAAAAATAGCCGAAGCATAAATTCCCCATTATGGCTACGTAATATCTGACCGGTCCCTTATACAATAACTTAAATTTAATAACTTAATCCTGCCAGATTGCCATATGCACAACATTGGTGTACAGAGCACAAGAGAGTGAAGGTTCTTTAAACACGCAGACGACATGCCAATGCATATCTTGTGCGAATGTGATCCATTAATACCCATACGTAACCAAATTCTGGATAACCACACGTTGCACCCGAGGGAAGTGTAGACACGCCAAAAAGATCCTACAGTATATCCAGGTTGTAGGTCTAAGCAGACACTTTAGAAATATAGGGGGCGATCATAATAGTAGTAGTAGTAGATAGTAGGTCTAACTAGATCGCAGTTGCATAGGACTCTTTTAGTCTGAATAGACGCTTTTCGCATAATAATAATAAGTCTGAGTATACACTTGCAGTTAATACATAGTACAAAGTATACGAATAAATGTGTAACCTCTTGAGCACTAACCTGGCGTTTACATTCCATTGTTTTCCTATTGTCTCATTTCTATGGCTAATCGACATATTAAGTAAACAAAAATACTATATATGGATATATTTTTTTGTAATAGTGAACTATTGAATATTAATACAAAATACATAATACTGATAATAGTCTCTTTTAATACACGAGCAGAACCACGATTATAGGCCAGTTGTTTAGATATTAAAGGTAAAAATTTATTCCATAATAATTCTTTAAGAAATCTATACTATTTCATCGGTTTATTTATTCTCAAGTAATATTTTTTATCTGGAAAAAATTCGAGTTTATTGCAAAAATAAATGTATATAATAAACGAAAAAAATATTTCTGTAATTGTTTGTATATTTTTGTTAAATATTACTACAGGTTTCAATAGGTAACAATACTGTTGCACTGCGTTACCGCTGTTACTAAATGAATTTAAGAAAACAAAAATTGTAATCACGTGTGAGTATGTCGAACACTTAATAGTAAAGAAATATTGAGCGAAATTTTAATGTTATAATTTCTTTATTGGACAATAAATATCTTAACCATACATTATATTAATCTGTTAATAAGTTATTAATTAATTATATTAATTTTATTTAAATCATAAGGATGATGTGTAATTGTTGCCTTTGCCAACTGCCATTGCCAATGCCTTTGCTGATTACTCTTCGACGTAGAAAACTCCTTTGTGTCCATGATAGTTTAAAATCAATAACTTTTTTTTCGAGGTATTGATCTCTTATGGGATATAAAATGTTTAGAATTATTGTTCCGCAATAAATGCGCTACCTAATTTGAGTTAGATTTTATGAATATTCCCTCAGTTAGTTGCCTCTGTAATTTAATTTCATCATCTTTGATCTCCGTGAACACGTGATTTGCTATTTTCGGGTGACGTAACCCTTAGCCGTCGTTTATACAATTAGTTGAAATTGGCAAGTTTTAAAAACAATAAACGGATTTGTAGGGAACGGCAGTATTCAATGTTACTTTGGTTAATGAATAAACTGACCCGGGGGATTGGCGCATTTATTTATACCTAAGTAGATAAATTGTATGAATGTTATTATTTATTACTAGCTGTGTGCCCGCAGCTGCGCCCGCGGTTCGTGTGTTTTTCAAAGCGTTTTATTTTTTTTATACGGAACACTAATCATTAAAAGTATTTCCAATAAATTCAAACACTCACCTGTAAAACTGTGCATTGAATCGAATTTTGTTAAATATAAATTTAAGTTATATTTTTTTATGAATTTATTTCCTAATTATTTTCGAAAAACATCCTAACTTACGCAGAGCTATCAACCCAAAAATTCCGTCAAATCGGTTCAGTTGTTCCGGAGATTACCCGGAACAAACAGACAAAAATTGTAACAATTGTTTTTTGTTTTAGTTGACCGTATAGTACACATTCATATGTATTTAATAAAAAAAAACCAATTTTATTAATTAGAATAGATAATCCGATTAATTTTAAATACAAAATTATTTTTAAGACAAGTAACACATAACTTACATTGTTTGCTGGAATTATAATAATATAGAAGTGTAAAACAAATGAATACAGTGCTAATAATAGAAAACGTAGGTATCTCGTGTAACGAACACGCCACTATTATTATTATGCATACATGAGAGATTATTTGGTTAAAATTAAACTAATTTTCTGTTGTTGATTTCTGAATAAAATACAATGTTGAGATTGCGATAACAGTGTGACTTTAAACACAGATTTATTGTAAGTATGAAAATACTGCATACCTACTACATATTTATAATAAGCGACACACGTCGTTTGTCTGTCTGTTAATTTGGCTAAACGAATCATACAATTTTTTAAATGAAAAACTACACGTTATTTTTTTGCATGGTGATGGGACAATGGACTAATAATGCTTGCATTTTTTTTAACACTTTATAGGTTCAGTGCTGTGACCACAATCTCATCTGATGTTAAGTGACGATTTGGTCCAGGATGGTATACACACTAATATAGGCCTAGAGATAGTTTAGATCCATTGTGTAAAAGTAAAAACAAAGCTATATAACTATAGCATTTAATAACGGTGAATAAGATAGAAAAACCATGGAATAAAATAAGTTTAATTACGTTTTTTTATTCACACGTGCTTTATTTATTCATAGACATTTGTTGTCACTCGATATTGGGCTCTGTGCTTTAACAACAATTTCATCCGTTATTAGATTGACCAAGATGGTAGACACTGTATACTTAACATTAATGGCTCTCAAGCGACGAAGCCCAAAAAACACCGATAATTACTAGGTGGATAGATTTTCAAACTTAACCAAAGGTTGTGTCCGTACCGACATATTCCCAAGCTCAATGCTTAGAATCATTTTTGACTTATTGCATTATTTTGAACGATTGTTATAAGTAATACAGTCCTCAATTTTTAAATAGACAATGCTATAGCCTCACTCATCTTTACCGTCATCGAAAGCCCAAATTCATTATGGAATAGGAATAAGTGGATTCAAACCTAAGTCAATCAACGTCATGTAAACCTTTGGAACATCAAGAATATTATAAAGAATCCTGCATTGATAGACACTAAATTAGATAGTTGATAGAATACATCTATACTTATAATAAAAAGCTAACCAGACGAATTATTTGTACATTGAAATTATTTAAGAAAGAATACGACGCGAGGCTTCAGAATCGACTACAGAACACATTTCGATAGTTTAAAGAAAATGTTTGTCTGGCTGTTTATTAAGTTCTTCGACAATCACGCAAAAACTTCTAAACTGAATTCAATGAAATTTGGTAATGACATATATTGCATCCATAGAGAACATAGGGTGCAAATTGTGAATTCCAAGCGGGGTGAAGCCGCGGAAACAGCTAGGTAATGAAATATTTGTATTAGTAGAGGATATAGTTACAATGTTAGTGAAAGAGATACTTCGTTTGGGCATGTGGAGCGGATGGATGCAAGAAGACTGACTGAAATTTATAAGGACAGAGATAGTCTTAGCAAGTCGGTGGCAATCTAAGCGAAGATACCTCGACCAGATCGAAAACGTTCTAAAGAAAGACCAGGTGAAAAGTATTCGTTACTAACAAGCATCAATGAAAGCACACAGAAGAAGAAAGTAAAAGAAGCGAAAGACACGCGTCAGGATCGTAGAAAGGGGAAGGAGAGAGAGTCGTGGTATTATGTAAGTCATCATCATCTCCCTGCCCATTTTTATTTGGGTTCAGCGCAAAATGTCTTCCTCTTACATTCATCTCTATTTACCAGGAACTTTTTTTTATACGGAATAGGCTCAGTGCTTTGACCACAATCTCACCTGATGTTAAGCGACGATGTGGTCCAGGATGGTAAACACACTAAGAACACTCCTACTGCTATTTGGCGACAGGTTTTCAAATTTACGGGTGGTAGCTACCCAGGCGGGCATCATTAGAAAATGCCCTGCCACCATGGTATGGCTTCCTCATGATGTTTTCCTTTATTCCTTGTTTTAGAGTCGGTTAGGTGGGGATCGAACCTGCGTCGATTGACGCCGAATCCGGCCGCACTACCCGCTGCGCCATCATTGTTTATCATCTTCCTCCTTACCAATATCTTTTTTACAGCATCCTGTTCCTCCCTGCGTGTTACATCCCCATACCAAGACAGACGCTTGCTCCTTACCTTCTCATGATATCATGTAAGTATATATTAAATATTTGAGAGATATAATACCGTAAATAGTAATTATAAAAATAATATAAACTATTGATGAGAGCAGACATGCGTATATTTCTAGTTTTATATATAATTTTAAACGCTGTCTTTACGAAATTGAAGAGAGTGTAGATAAAATGCTCTATCTTCTTTTAAGTGATGATTCAGACGAGGTTATTTGTAAGAGATACACATGGGTAATGATGTCGTGGAATATTGTAAAACAAAATGAATGAGTATTTCGCTCCCGGATTTCGCTATCTCTGTATGAGGATTATTGAATCGTTTGTTTGTGATTATGTTCAGTGACGTAAATTTATTAACTTCTAGATGTGTTTTTAATTTTTTTTTACGGGTCCGTAATTATTTTATAAACATTTTTTTCACCACTTACTTTATGCAAAGATTTTTGTCACAAATGTAAACACCTGCCAGTAAAACTGTGCACTAAATAGGATTTTATTGACAATTTCATAAGTTTTAATATTTTTACGCGTGCCCTAATTATTTTCGCAAAAATTAAAGTAGCACAAGTTACGCGGAGTAAATTCAGCTATCTGCCAAGAAAAGTGTCCCGTGAAAATCGGTCAAGCCATTCCGGAGATTACCCGGAACAGACAGACAATTATATCTCTAAGTAATTTTGAATTTGACCTGATTAAGTCTCATATAGGCTTTTTAGGTATTCGGTTTTACAATATTGTCTCAAAGAACATCTCATTTCCATTTACCTGACAACAAGTTCAAGTCTTAATTTCAAAAGGTTTTTACAGGATAGATCATTATGTGAACGATAGTAATGTCTTGAAATTACACCCACTAACAATAGTTATATCTATAATTGGTATTGTATATATAAAATACTAAATCTATATGTATTTTAAAATTAATAAAAAAAGGAACCACATCGAGTTTCTTGCAAGCTCTACTTGACAGGGTTGTTTTCGAACCGGTGGTAGTGTTTTGACGTTTATAAACGTAAATAATTGATTTTTGAATTTTGAAGCGTTACGAAAAAATGACGAGAACAAATTTTTACGATGCGCGCGCAACCATCATGAAAAATGGTCACCTTGAAGTTAGCTGTCAACGTTATAGTTTTTTCTATTATTACGTCAAAGAAGTAGAACTTCTTACATGCGTTCATAAGGACACACACACACGCACTTTTTTTATAAAGGTCCCTAAGAAAAAGACCGATTATTATCAAGTTAAGAAATATTGAGATTATAAGATCATTTAATTTTAGACTATCTACTTATTTACGTTTTTCGTATTATCTTGTTTTCAACTTTTAATCTAATCTCATTGTTATCGGGCAAAAGCGTTGAGGCATTAGTACTTTTTTTGTGATTATTTTAAGTACTTCCTACACAAAACATGGTACTTGATTACTTGTTATTTTTTTAAATAATATACGTAATTTATTAATAAATTATATATTTCTGATTAGGTATATAGATTAATTGCATTGCGCCAGGTGTTACGCTCCCTCAATAAATAAGTCATCATCGTCATCATCCTGCGGCCAATTTGTTATTTTAGGTCGGCGCAGTATGTCTTCTTCTTTCATACATTTTTTGCCACACCCCTTTTGCCTTAATATGTTCCCTCACAACTTCACCCATCTTTTCTTTGTGCGTCCTCTTCTGCTCTATCCTTCAACTTTATTAATCATCACTTTCTTTGTCACATGCGTCTCTTCTAAAAGACAAACGATTCCCTCTTATCTTTTCTATTACTGGAGCCACTTTCAAACTTCCTCTAATATACTTATTCCTGATCCTATTCATGCCTACAATAAATAAGAATATAAATACATTTTGTATGTAACGCATTTTTTTAAATAATAGGAATATAATATGAAAGAAAATTTATTCTGGTAGCGTTTTTTTTTTTACAATTTCATTATAAGCCAGCAGCGTCTCATTGATATATCAGCTAACAATTGAGGAGGACGCCTGCCAACGTCACTCCAAATGACGTCCTCCGTTTACAATCATTTGTTAAACGAAACGGAATTGTCATTTGAACAATAATGTGTTTGTTTCTGGTGTAACTGTCAGTGATATTACTGTACGAAATCTGTTAATAATTCAAATCTCGAGTGTGTTTTAGTGTATTTTTAATTTCATATTCCTTGAGGAATATTGGAAAAAATGAATACCTTATTTTTATATATATTTTCGTCAGCGTTAACTTCTCGTTGGATTATCATTTATTTTGTCATCGTTTTTGGACTATATTTGGACTGGATCCAATACATTTAGGTTGGTGTATTTATCATCGGAGCCACATGTAAAATTTTATGCCCGTCTGGGTTCTGACCATCATGCATTGGTGAACACCCAGTCATAGTGACACAATAAGGCGCGTCGCAGTCCGGGATCTGCAAGTCTATATATCCAGACCTTTAGATCAGAGGCTTTAGCCGTCGTAGATGTAGGTCGATGGAGACTTTTGATTAATCGTCATCAATCTGGTGACGTCACTGTTCTTGGACTGTACTTCATTTGACATCAGTTGAAGTGCACTGATTTTACCAAGATCGAATAAAAAACTAGGGAATCATGGGATCTGCCGATAGCAGTGAAGACTCGAAACTTTAGAAAAACTGTTTTTTTTTAATGTTGAAATTATTAAACAATAATCTAAAATTTAACATAAATAATTTGTCTGGTTTTTACATCTACTGGCGCTCTGAGCAATAGTTATGTACGTTTTCTTAAAGTTTATTCATAATCAAAATTACGATAGGCTTCGTAAGTATGCAATTTATTATTTGAGCGCCAGCACTTAAACGCCATCTATACTTAACATACATATAGCATGTTGACGGCAGACATCATAGTATTGGTAATGCGTAAAATCGAGAATTGCTAAACGCTGATAAAGAAGTTTTCACTTCAAAAATATCGAACTTTTGAAGTTATACTTCTTTAGGCGCGTTATGAAAAAATGATGAGAGTGAAATTTTATAATGCGCGCGCATTTGTGACACAAAATTAACAGTATGAAGTGCGCGCGCATCTGTGACACAAAATTAACAGTATGAAGTGCGCGCGCATCTGTGACATAAAATTAACAGTGTGAAGCTGTCTGCTTAACCGCTCATTAAGTCTCGAATAAAAGCTACCAACAAAATAGAAATTGAACCTCGATATTAGTCGCGCATGTTGATACGCTCGTCACCTCTGATCACTGTTTTCATATTTATAATATTTATCAACATTTTTCTATATTATACAGTCACAACGCGTGTTTTAGTTTCATACAAGTGCGAATTATATATGTGCTAATAAATTATATTCAGTAGTGATTTAAATTGAATATTTTGATTGATATCACTTACTATTTGTGAATATTAGTGAAAAAAATTGTGCTTATATACTTTTTCAAGTGCTATTTAAACTAGTTAACTAACCGTATGTATTATTTATTGATATAAATTAAAATACTTTTATTTAATATAATTAACACTAAATATTATTAAATTATTTTATTTAATTTTTCAAATTTAAAATGAACTTTGTTGATTATCCTTTTCTAATCCTTCTATTATTTTATTGTAATTAATTATTTGCATGCAATTAAAAACTATTTTTTAATGATGCCAAAGAAGTATAACTTCTCACGCGCGTACATAAGTACACGCACCCATTATTTTTAATCATTGGATTGAGAAGAATAACGAATATACGTATGTCCTATTTTTTATGATTACTATATGTAATCAACAAACGTCATATTGACGTACACAAACTACTGAGGTGGACATCAGTACTGACGTCACTGGTAACACTAACCTCATAACTAAACCCGCCCACGATTCCTCTATGTGAGAACTAATTTAAATCCGTTGTCACGTAAACAACTCGTTGTTTACACCGAGACGTGAATTATTATTTATCTGTAAATTTGACAGGTAACAAATTATTATTGTCATGAAAGTGATTGTCGAGATTTGTTAGCGTTGAAATATATATTTATTTCGGAGATGGTCAATAGTACAGCTAATCCACACACACACTTAAACCCAGCCGAAACGCTACAACACAAAGGTACTCTAGAACTATTTCTCTCAGGGCTATGACATGGGGCTCTTCAAGAAAGGACAGAAAAATGTTCTCCGAGGTCACCAACGCAAGAGTAATGCCTCTGGTGTTGCAGCTGTCTATGGGCGACGGTATTCATTTACCATCATATAGGCTGTTTGCTTTTTTTTTTTGATCTAGCTAATGTTGTTGACCAGAAGGGCCTTTACAGCTTCAACGAACTTTGGGGGCGAGTGCTGAAGGCACTCAGCCGCAATAAGGTGACTAGCTCAAGGGCTACCAAAGTGGTACGAACCTCGGCTTGGCCGTCACCTGAGTACTCAAGACTCACTCGCGAGTTGTATCCTAGCTATCCCTACATTTTTTATATTAATATATATTAAAAAAAAAGGTTCCTTACAGGACCTATGTACCTGCATGTTATGCATGAGTGTGTATGGAGTGTTGTGCATGTAATTGCTCAATGCATGAGCAGTGTTACTGTATCGCGCTGGCGGCGACATCAAGAGCCTCCCCAGTTGGGGAACGAGACACGTCTTGGGTCGCCGCCTGGGGGGGACCCGGAGTGTGTGCGGGAGAGGCTGTTTGCCTGTTTACTGTCCTGTTACATAAAAAAGATGGCCATTATTATAGTTGAGGGAGTCAATAGTACAGATGTGTATTAAGTGACAAATAGTCAGCGCGCGCAGGAAATGACATCACAGCGTCGCCTTACGCGCGTTCCCAATCGGGAAAACTCTTGTAACCTCCGCCAGCGCAACATAGTGACAACCTATGCACTTTAACAAACTATTAGACACTACTACTTAGGGTTATGTAAGCAACCTTTTCTTTTTGTTTTTTTTTTTCAATCCGTAGAGATTATTTCCTAAGGCAAATTTTGGAGAAAAGTCCAAGAGGAAGTTCGTACAAATTCAATACTCTTGAGCTCCCTTTTTTGAGTGCCTTAGTCTTACCTCGCTTCATAATTTAGATTTAGGTTAACAACATTTAGTTAGGAGTTTTTGACGGGTCTCAGTCTGTCGTGTAGCCATAGAGTAACAAAGAATTATGCATGTAGCAGTTATTTTCTTTAATTCGTTAAACTTGTGTATTTAACTTTATATCATGTAATATTGGTGGCGTTTTATGTTCAAGTAAAGTTTATTATAGAAGATAACGCGTAATACATTTATTCTGAGGTGACGAGAAAGCTCCATGGAAAGTTCGAGCAGGATGAGCCACTGTTTTGCTGGAGCTTGGTAACGCTGAAAATATATCTCACCCACATGACACTGACACAAATTGTGTGTACACAGATTGCCATTATCTAAGAATGAACATTTTGTTAGTTGTCAGTAAAAAATCTCTCTGCTACTAGTCGATATAAAATCTGCTTTTGTATTGTATCATTTCAAGTAGCGTTAGCTTTTTTTTTAGACGGTATAGCCTCATTGCGTTGACCACAATCTCACCTGATGTTAAGTGACGATGTGGCCAAAGATGGTTAACACACTAAGCCTAGAGGTTCTGGTTCTGCGGAGAACAAACCTATTGGTATTTAGCGACAGGTTTTCAAATTTGAGAGTGATAGCTACACAGGCGGGCATCGTTAGAAAATGCCCTACCAACAAGCCATGGTTTCTTCGTGATGTTTTTCTTCGCCGAAAGCGCAGGCTGATTTTAGAGTAGGATAGGTGGGGATCGAACCCTCATCGATTGACGCGGAATTCGGCAGCTCTACCCGCTGCGCCATCATCGCTTCAGAACGCTTGAGTTTGTACTTAAGGATTTTATAGCCTTAATGTACACATGGGGGTGTTCAAGTTTTATTAAAATACACATGTTTAACAAAAGCCAATTCAATGACCCATGGTAGAGAATCTTGAGATCGTTTGCTGATTACGTAGTAATAATACTAATAACCGTTGACGGCAGGCAATTTTACTAATGACCCGCATTGCATTGAGTTGAAATAGCGTGGACGTCGACGGACATCTGCCAACTTCATTCACATCCCACGCTGTCCATGTTATTACGCCGACGATAAATAATAAACGTTATAAAATTACATTTCAATTTAAACAAAATATTTACATTATATCACTTCTATTTTAATAACTGTAGATATAATTTTATATTCGAATAAATCAAATTTACGTTCACCTAATGATGACGTATGTACATTGTTTATAGCAATGTAAAAAAAAAGTACTAACATTTTTTGAATTATACATTTATAAATAAATGCTGTTTTGAACTGAGTGTTTTTTTATGAATTTCAAAATATACTCGTATAATAATACTGTAAAGATTTTTAGCTATATTTAGTACTTAATAGTGTATGTAGCTTTAAATGTACTATGAGTGTCTTACTTGGAAGATTTGCGTACGTAAAGTCAAATTCAAGAGTCATATATACATTTTGTAATGTTTTGGTACGTTAAAAAAAATTATTATTCTATGTTTTTGCATGAGTTAGAAACATTATCTTGAAAAGAGAATAAATCAATACAGGCCGTATTTTTTCGGCCTTAAACATAATCAGTATTTTGATGAAATTTCACCCATTACATTTGACGTTTAATTATGCTATGCCAGATAAGATAGTATATAGATATTTAATAGATTTACCCACTTCTAAATTTTCTTTTCATTGTAATTCGTTAAGAGGATGTGCTAGCGGCACCATTATTTCATACAAATGTAGCCTCCGTTTCCTCCCCGAATAATAGCATTGGTAAATATTTTTATATATCCACCACCGCCATTCTCGTACGGTTTGATTTTTTCATTATACATTAGTTATTGTAGAAACTAGGAGCCTTTGACAATGAAATAAATGCTCGATTTTTACCGTCATATTCAGACGTTCGTCAAACAAATTTGATTAATAAAATTAAAACAAAAGGTAAACGTAGAGGAATAACCAAAGTCTTTCTTATTCTATAACTAAAAGAAAATTAAAAATCGGTTCAGTTTCGGAGGAGGAAACAGGATACTACGAAGTGATGTTTTCGTCTATTTTGCATACGGTAAAATCAGCCCGAGGTGTATTTGTCCCATTCGTGTTTTATAACACTGTCTTTGGGGCGCAAAGCGATATCAATAGATTTCTGAAATACCTACATTACAAACCAGTTGCCAACCGTATTTCCTCTTAACCCTTTACGTGAAATTCTTTTAGTTACTCTACTTTAATGTTACACGACTTGCGTGATATTTAAGATGAAAATTTCCAATTTATCTTTGATCGGAAATTTGAACCTTGAAGGAAGAGTCTTTACGTTCAATATTATTTGGGTCAGGAGTAGGTTTATAATATTTTAGTCTTATTTTTTACCGGCAAAGTTCATTTCACGCGCTCGCGTCGCCTGCGGTTTTCCACTTTTTAAGCCGGTTTCAATAGAAACTTTTAACAATGTTTGCAGAATCTGTATATATACCGGTTTGGAATATTATTTATGGGTTTATTTAAGAGTTATTATGTAACATATTTTGTATGTGTTAGTTACTTTTATGTAAGGTTTTGGTTAGTAGTGTAAACGTTTTTGTTCCAACAGTGTTTTTTTCAGAACACAAAAACTGTAAACCTGAAGTGATTTGACAGCATTTTTAAACATCTCTTACCTGACACCATACAAATAAAAGAAGAAAATCGGTTAAAAACAAAATAGCAAAAATATCTTGAACTGTTTTATATCTTCCTAGCTATAAATAAATAATTATTTATTCAGTATAATTGTATAATTTGAAAAAATAAGTAGTCTTACCTTCTAAGAAAATTTTTTACAAGTTTTTCGGATTACTTACCACGAAAAAAAGATAAACTCTTATAGTTAGATTCAAATAAAAGATAATTATTCCCACGAATAAATAAAACATTTTTACCGACATTGCCCGAAAAATTACTAAACTTCTGGGCTGGGCAAATTTCTGGCAGAATCGATGCACGATTGGGCCAAAGGGTTCTCGAATGGCTAGCACGCACCGGAAGATGTAGCTTGGGTAGGCCTTATTAAAGGTGGACCGACGACCTGGTGAAGGTCGTGGGAATTCGCTGGATGCGGCTGGCGTAAGACCGGTCGTCGTGGAGATCTTTGGGGAAGGCATATGTCCAGCAGTAGATGGATTCCCACGAATCTGCACTCAAAAATTTCTACCCTTCACAAATTATCCACTAAATTACATCTCTTCAACATTAATAAAGAAACATAAAAAATTAAGTATTGCAAGAAACCTGGGTAAATTATTAATTTATTTATTTATTTGTTGGAAGACCAACAGCTATATCTTACATTAGTTAGTTAACAGCCACATTAGAAACAAAAAGCCATTTACAGGTCCTCGCCGTTAAGTAACAAATTAAAAAATCAAGTGGTTTGCTATTACATTACAACATATTACTACACGAACCTGAAATTAAAAATTAAAATAATAATAATAATAAACTGAAAGATTATAATTAATTACAACTACTTACAACCGCCACCATTAAAGAAGAGGCTACTTAAGGATGTTGACGCCGTATTTGTGTTATAGTATTAAATAAATCTAAATCACTAATCTCACTCAGACTATTGAAGGAGTGACTAGATCGCCATAAAAATGAATTTTTGTCGGTAATTAGTAGGAACAGTGGGAAGCGATAGGGGGGCATTCGTACGTAAATACTTGGTTGGAACGGTTAACCGCAAGTTGGAAAGTAGTTCGGGATAATCAACGTTATTGGACGCAATTTTGAGCAGATATGTAATGTCAGCAGTCTCTCGTCGTTTGACAAGAGGCAATAAATGATGTTTCCTACAAAGTTCATTGTAACAATTAGGATCATAGGAATCGTGTAATTGTATATTATACACAAAACTTACTTCTTATAATATTTAATCTAACAAAACAAAACCTGACTAGAAAGCACATCTATTATTCAAGAAGAAAAACAAATGATGTAAATCTCTTCTCTGGTTTTAGAGTTTTTAACCATTGGCATTTATTAAACAACAGATGAATCGTTTCATTGGTGCTATTTAATAATAAAACAGCTTTGTATTAGTGATATAAATTGATTTTATCACTGACAATTATTATCGTTGAGAACGCTTAACTGATTTTATGAAGATTATATTGAAATTTGGGTCGCAGAATCCGTTTCAGTGGATAATTTGCCTTTCGATGTCTAAAACCGAAGGCGATTTTGTGAGTGTTTGAGCAATTTTCAGGAATTTATTTAATGTTCATTTCACATCGATTAGATAGATGCCCTTTTAAGTCGAGGAATGATGAAATGGAATGCTTATTCAACTAAGGTGTAGTTGAAATTACGTTTTCTTTCTTATTATTTACTATCTATCTACTCAACCATAAGACGTCCACTGCTGGACATCGGTCTCCTCAATATAGGGGTGGATTGCCATAATCGCTACGCTGGGCAGGCGGGTTGGCGTTACAGACAAGTGTTGGTGGTACTCAGAGGACGCTGCTTATATTCCTTAATTGCCTTTTAGACACCCACAGGAAGATATAGGGTAGTACTATTCTTAGCCCGCACAACACAGCTTCTTTATAGGCACCACACAGCCTATTTGTATTTACTATTTAATTTGTCTACAAAAATTGGTACATTTATCAACTTCCACAATTATTTGCACGACTTTAACTTTAATTCCCTCTTTTTGATTAAATATCGACGAAATAAAGACTTAAAGCATCGTTAATATATATATAATTTTAAGAAATTAAAAACAACTAATAGACAGACTGACAAATTGCTTTTCCTAATATGTAAGGATAAAGGTATTAAATACCCTTGGAAATATAATATTCTTACGCCTGTGGATAACTTAATTAAAGTTTATTCATCAGAAACCCGAGTATATTACACTCCATACAAACATATATACATGACACTACTCTTTAGATACTAATCACTGTTCAGTAATTGCTCGTAGCACTTGTAGAACCCTTGCTCAATTCAAACTAAACTGACTGGGTCGGTCCGCGGCGCCTTTATATAGCATATAAATGGGCATCGGCAATCGGCATATATAAATGGGGACCCAGAGCAACCCAGAAAAGTTAAAGATCATGTATAACATTTACATTGATAACGTATTTTTACAAGTATCAACCGCGGATAATACGTGCTTTATAAATTTTCCTTTACAATAAAAATATTACAACTGTAGAAATTGTTTTAGAAAATTAGAAAGAATTAATTAAATTCCTCCAATAAAACAATCGAAATAAGAGAATAAAATAATTTAATTACTTTCAGAAATACTTTTAAAACGGATTCCAGTGTCGGAAACTTTCCGATCACAGATGTAAATTAAGTTTCACATTTCGATCCGGGTCGACAGAACTGTTTGGCTCCGGATTAAGAGCTTTCAAACTGGATAAGGCAGGCACTCGGTGTGATTACTTGAAATAAAAAGAGGGGTAAGTGGGTAGTTGAAGTGATTGGTTGTAATCTAGATTGACTTAATTAAGTCTAGTTTCGCACTCGTATCTACCCTAGGTCAGGGTGTATCCAATCTTTGATTGTGATGAGGTAATTATGTTGCAGTCTTTTGGTAAATGTGTGTTTGTGTAATATGTATGTGTGTGTGTAAATAAACATAAATAAGATTACTAACTGCATAGCTGCTTGCATTGCTATTATAGACATTTTTTTCCGACGCAAGTCGAATTAAATCTCCAATATAAAAAAGGTGTGGACCAGAGTCCGCAGATAGTTTAATTTTAATAATAATAAAAAAAAAACATAAATGTAACAGAGGAAATAATAATGTTTATTTATACGCTGACATCTCTTATAAGTAATTCCTAGTCCTAGAAAAATCGTTTTACTAGTTTTTTTGTTGGATCTAGTCTCCGTACATTACATTACAAGTATTCACGTATGAACGCAATATATAAAAATAAACAAATATTTTTTAAAATTTATTTTTGAATACATTTTAATTAGTTTCATTTTTGACCATATCAGGCAGACTATTTAATAAGGGAGTCGTTTTTTTTTTAGTTCTGTCGCTGTAATAGTTATGTAAGTATTTTGTTAACCCAATAGAATATGACAATTCTTTTGTTATAAGCCAAGAAATCGATTTTTTTTACATTTGTACTCGCAACTTGTGTCATCTAGTGTTCAATTTAGAGATTACTTTTTCTTATAATACATTGGCTTTAGCGTTTCCTTCACAATCTCACCTGGCTGATTTCACATTGCATCTACTCCTGAAGATAGCCTCTTTCTGCGGTAAACGGATAGGCCATTGAGGATCCCTGAACCAATGGGAAGACATATTGAACAAAATCTACTGAGGCCTACCACAGAGCCATTAATATCTCCCTACTGAAATCATGACTCGAAATATATTCAATGTAAACTGAATATTAAATCTAATTATTCTGTAAAATTTTGATTTGTGTCGAATGGCATGTAATTTTGTTGGCATCCGTCTACAGTTGAGGATAATTTCAAATTAGAATTAATTCGTAGACGAATCTATTTCGAATTCATCTGTAGATTATTGACTAGTTCTACCCGCGACTCCACTTGTATTTAAAAATAATCTTCTTCAGAGAGATTAACTGGATTATATTATTATTAATGATATTAAAATAATGAAAACATCGAAGTAAACAGTAGTAGTTTAATACAGGAATTAGTCCTTTACTTTTTATTACATTTTATAGTATAGTCGGTTTCTTTTTTAAGTAAAAAAAAAACTTTTTAGTTTCAGTTTAGTTTAGCGACAGCTTTAAAGCCAGTTTTTTATTTACTCACCCAAAACATTACAACATTTACGAAAGAAAAGTCTCCAACTCCTATTTGTTAAAATATTGTACCGTCCGCCATCAGATCAGGTGGTGACTACAATACGGAAATACTTAAATAGTTTTGGAGACAAATATATGAAATACGTGTACATGTCTATACTATTTTATGGATTCCTCTTGATTTCCTTGAAGTCCACTGGTCAGATCCTAACTACGAATAAACGATTACAAATCGGCGGAGAAATCGCGTAGCAAATATACAAAAAAAAAAACATACAGACGAATTGATAACCTTCTTTTTGAAGTCGGTTAAAAATAATAATACCTCGGTAAATACGTGTACATTTGACTATAATAAATCCATAGATCACATTTCTAATCTGATTATACGACTAAGAGCGTTTTAATCTTATGACTGTAAGGAATATATTCAAATAGTAGACGCACACCCACGAGAGTGTATCGTTTGGTATTTCGGAACAACATAGACAACAAAGAAATTTATATCGTTCACCATAAAATATGTACTGATGTTGCTGTTACCAGGGCGTTTTGCGAGGCGTCCCAATGTCAACCAAAGTCATGAAGAAAAAAAAAAATAAAACCAATGTAAAAATAGTATATTTTTCTTAGATAAAATCGTAACTACTTTATAAATAGAGGCGAACGAACGGACGTGTTTCATAAACGACGACGGGTGAGTTTTACGACCGCAGAAGAAATAAAACGTCCATCAACCGCGAGATCTCACCGAGAATGTTTGCGAACACAAACAATGGCATGTAATCTGTGCAAATAGGAGAAAACCCATATGTTTTTCTCTATTAGTCACCGTTCTATGTGCAAATTAAACGAATAACAAAAACTAGACAATCATGGGGACTGCCGACAGAAGTGGAAACTCGAACAATGGAAAAAAGTGTTTTTTTATGTTTAAGTTTCTTTATTTATTAATTGTATTTATTAATGAAATATTATTGTTATTATGGTTTTTACAAATATTGGCGATCCAAGCAATAACTATGTACATTTTTTTATAGTTTATTCATATTAAAAATATACGACAGGCAGCGTAAGTACAAATTCAATTATTTCTCTCTGAGCGCTAGCATTTAAACGCCATCTTATACTTGACATACGGCTGACGACGGTTGACGGCTGACGTCATAGCATTGGTAATGCGAATCTATGTTTTTTCCTTACCGAGAATCACTTAACGCCGCTAAAGAAGTTTCTACTTGAAAAAAGAATCATGCAAATCAGCTCAATGGTTCTCAAATTACGAGTAACTAATTTATACAACTTCTTAGAAAAAAAAACGACTTTTAAAATAGTATATTTATACGGATAAGGTTAAATATTTAAATGTACAATATACAAAATAAACGAATCACCTAATCAGGTGCCTCGGCCTAACTCAGTGCCGTAATTTTCACTTCAAGAAATTAAATCATTATAGAAAACACGATTTTCTATTTTTATATTGAACACATGTATTATTTGTTTTTGTGTGTTTTGAGATTTCTATCGAGTATATGCGTTGTTTTTAATACAATATTAAACATTTATAAATAAATAATAGGTTAAGATAAAATAATTTAAGACATTTTTTTCTTTATTTACCAGCCGATTTTGTTCTTTTTTTTATTAGTAGCTACTTAAAAAATATATACCATTTTGAAAACAGTATTTTTTTCCCAAATTTTTCAATAGTAATTATTTTGAATCGGTTAACCCTAGTTAAAATAAATACGGAAAAGCATATACTTTTATTATTAAAGTATATTTTATTAAAAAGACCAATCAATATTTATTTATGACCCAGTTACAAATAATTTCATTAAAAAGAAACATAAAACATAATTATAAAATGTATGAAATATAATTTCTGGTAATAACTGACCTGGTGAAGGTTGCGAGAATTCGAGCAAGATCTTTGGATCTTTGGGGTAGACCTGTGTCTAGCGGTGCGCGCCATTCGATTATACGGAAGAAAACTGATTAAATAAAAAAATAACTTAGATTGTTACTTAGACTTTGATTCATGAGAACATAAACACAATTCACTATGAAAACTACTGCTTCATCCGCGAATGAGACAACTATAAAAATTCAAATAATACAAGGCCATACAGCCAGCCTTCTGTTAACATTTCCGTCTAGCGGCGAACTTATCGACTTTCCATTGTTTACATCTAGTTATTTTCTATAATAATTATTATGTAATCATTAATATACTATAGATATAAACGTAATCAGGTATTATAGATGTAAACATTAAATTATTGTTATATATAATTGATTTCCATGTAATAAAATTTACGTGTCTAAAATATATAATTTTAAGTTACTTTTTTCTTATTGCCTTAGTCCAATTAACATTTAAAACATACATAAAAGTAAATACATGCAAAATATAAGAAAAAAAACGAATGTGTTTTAATAATATATTCATAAAATATCAGTTTCTAATCTATACTAATAAATAAAAATGGAACGTATTTTTTTTTCTTTTTTTTTAACCTAGCTAATGCTGTTGATTGGAAGGGCCTTTACAGCTTCACCGAACTTTGAGGGCAAGTGCTGAAGGCACTCAGCCGCAAAAGGTAGCTAGCACAAGGGTTCGATATTTTTTTTTCAGATTATTTCAAAACATAGTATAATGGAAGACAACAAAACCATAGCGCGATGTAGAATCGTTCAAAGAAAGTTAATTTTTCTTGCCGTTAATATGTAAAATTGAAGTGTCTGTTTCTTTTATAATAAATACATATGAATGTATATTTAGTATCTATACCAAAAATGCAATTTAGAAAAAAAAATCAATCTGTTTGTACCGCCTAATCCGGAACGGCTAGACCGATTTGGACGGTACCTTTTTGTTAGATAGCTGAAGTTACTCCGCGTAACTTAGGCCACTTTATTTTTTCGAAAATAATTAGGGTTCTGCGTAATAATATTAAAAGAGATAAATTTGTGATCTTTGCTCAATGTTAATAGCAAATAAAAAATTTGGTCAATAATTAGGGTCCCGTATAAAAAAATTAAAAACTATATTACGCAGTGAAAAATATACAAAACGCGGGCTCAGCCGCAGCCACACAGCTAGTATTAAATAAAACAAAAAACAATCTTTACCTGATTAAACGCTACTAAAAATTTGATTTTATAAAATTTTCGTCAATAATTGAAACCCCACGGGATATATGTTATACACGAATCAATATTTCGTAATACCGAGACAACGAACATTAAATTAGACCGTGCCCTGACATTGAAAGCTACTTTTAGCCCAATAAACCGACCTGAATGTATATCACTCTACCCCAATTACGATTTCGCTTTAGTTGAAAAGTATTTTGTATATTATGGCATGTTTATTTGTTTGTTTATTATTCTAATGTTTATTCTGTATGTTTTAGGAATGGTAGACGATGGTGTGAACGTTGATGCACGTATGTTTGAATCCACTTATCCTATTATATGAGTCTGAGATTTCGATAAAGATGAACATCATATATTTTCATTAGCAAGCCTGTGATAGACTAAATCTAGATTGGTACCTTCACTACGGTGGCCTTGGATAATGTGCAAGCTCTTCAGGTACCAATAGTTTTAAGAGGAAACGCAGCAGCAAAAAATTTGAAGAAGTATTTCAGAAATATATTGCTATCGTGTTCCATCTCAATGAAAGATTTAAAAAAACGCAGTCATATGCACCTCAGGCTTATGATTATTTATACCTTTTCTATTTTTATAAAATAGACGAATTAATCACTTTGTTTCCCCTGTTTTCTCCTCCAAAACTGGACCTATTTTTATTTTATTTTTGCCCATTATAAACAAGAAAGACTTTGGGCTATGTCATTACGTTTTCCATTTTTTGTTTTTATTCGTCAAACTCCTTTGACGGACAACTGAAATCGACGATTTTAACCAGACACTTTTTCTAAATTTTGGATGTTTCTAATGAGGATAATAATAAATTTCTGGAAAAAATTAAAATGTAGAGATGTGGCCGAGGTGTATATATATAAATCTTTTTGTAAAAAATGACACTATTATCTGTTTTCTTAACAATAAGTCAGGATTGATTGAAAACGAAAATATATTGAACAATTTCTAAGATTTTATTAAAATTCGCTGATCCGTCCATCCATCCATTCAACCGAAAGACGTCCACTGCTGGACATAGATCTCTAAAGATCTCTACGACGACCGGTCTTATGCCACCCGCATCCAGCGGATTCCCGCGACTTTCACCAGATCGTCGGTCCACCTTGTGGGGGGTCTCCCCACGCTTTTCCGGTGCGAATAATAATAATCGGTTCTGATATGAATAATAATGAAAATAAAGTATGGTTGTTTATAAGTTATATCAAATCGGAAAATGTATGAATATATTTGAGGGCAAACAAGGTCACGCCGGTTTACCGATGAGGCTTACCTGTTTAGTCATTTACTTACGGGTTTTATTGTGTATTTCTTTATACAGGCTGTTCGGATTAATTACAAAATTTAATTAAAGTGACACGCCAATAGACGCTTTAGAATATAATTATTTTCTTTGATAAGTGAAATTAATTTATATTATTATAATTCCATAATTTGCTTTATGCTATAAAATAGTTTTTTAAATAAATTTATGTTATGTAATTTTTTAAGTTTTCGCGTTCCATATTTAAATTCAGTTAATTTTAACGGGTTTTCACGCATCACATACGGAGCTCGCACACGTTCAGGAGACCCTAAGAAGAAACGGGTACAAAGCGAGTCGAAACGGCTTAGGTCGACACCGTACGAAACATCCGGAGGTCAATAGGCAGTCTGCGTTCATGCCATATATCAAAGGAGTAACGGACAAAGTTGGAACTGTTTTAAAAACATTCTCCATCAAGACTGTATACGTTCCGTTCTCCAAAATTGAAAATTTGATTCTCACGCCGAAGGATGTAATCCCGTACCAGACACCAGGTGTCTACAAAATTGACTGCATTTGCGGTAGTTCCTATATCGGGCAGACTAAGCGCACTATCGCGCAAAGAGTCAAAGAACATATCGCAGCTGTAAAGAATCGCCAAACAACGAAGTCAGCGATAGCAGAACATCTGCTCAACTCCAATACCAACTATTGGATCGAATTCCACCGGCCGAAAGTTTTATCCACTGATCGCCAATACTATCGTAGAATGGCTCGCGAAGCGATTGAAATTAAAAAACATCCAAATTTCAATCGCGAGGATGGGTATAGGCTTTCCTCAGCGTGGAATCCGGTGCTAGAAAATCTTAAGGTTCGTGATTTATAGTCACAGGCATCGTCGATGGACACTGTTAGTGTTGTGTGTTGTGACTATAATAAATATAAAGACCAAACGGGGGTAGTTCATCAAAATACCCCTCAACGCAGCAGGCGACGCCGCGCACCGCCAGTCAGCCCGTGACCACGGTTGGTGAAACCCAGCCGAAACGTCGAGATAGAAAAAAGCAAAGGTAACGCGTGAAAACCCGTTAAAATTAACTGAATTTAAATTTATGTTAATGTAATTTTATATGTAATTGTAATGTTTACATTTTATAATCGATGTAACTCTTCCTACTCTTCTAATCTCTTCTTTAATGTATTTATGGGAAATGGGTTTTTTTTTATAAAGGTCATTCCAATGTATCCAATGTGATTTTCTCATCCAATTTCTTATTGTCGTTTCATTTCATAGTTTGTCTACCCACGCATTTACAACCAGATCTGAATCTCCATTGTAATGCTACTTTACTATCTTCAGGCTTATGTGATCCCACTCGCTTCCACTTCGTTTTAACTACATGATAAGCAAATGTTGATAATAAGTCCGCTTTACCTTCGTATTTTGGATCTTGCCTGTCAAAGAGTAGAAGACATTTAACTGCAAATATTTTTGTTATGAACTTCTATAAGTAATTACATTAAGAGTTATATATATACACAAATGACACCATAGTGTTTGTAGTAATTTAAAACAGATAACGTATAAAAAAAGATAAGTCAATTATACTGACAATATAATTGCTAATTGTATTCCCATTTATCCATAAAACGTCTATTGCTGGGAATAGTTCTCCACGAAAAAGGGAAAGGTTTCCATAATCGTTTACTTTTGGTACGCAGAAGATGCTGCTGCCCATGCCCTGGTTTATCCTGGTTTATAAGGTATGGGATGGTACTATTCTTAGCCGGTACCACACTTAAACAATTGCATTAAACTTATGCTAAGAATAGTATAAGTTCCGTTATAGTAGAAACTGTGATCTCTTGAAAATGAATTCCACAGAATTAATATGATAATGTTAACTCCTCCGCTTGCCTAACTGTAATATTATGCGGGGGATCGTACCATTTCGGCATTAGCATAGACGATCAAGTCTTACGGCTCCAGATTGTTACCGATGAAAGTTTCTTGTATTATCAAACAAGGCCACCTTTTGTGTCCGCACTGGATGGAAACTGCTACAAAACCTTTGTCTTTAAGATAATATTGACGTTTCTGATGAAGTGTTACTTCTTGCTAGCAATCTATAAGAATTTTGTAAGTACAATTATCGCATTGTATGTTTCTCCAAGATTAAATAACTACACGGAAAATACAGTATATTTAAAACTTTTTAGTTTCTTAATTTAAAGTAATTTAAATCAAGATCAATACAGTGCATATAAAGATTTGCAGAAACAATAAAAGAACACTTACGTTTTATGAATCAATTTAGATATAGATTATTTAGTTAAAAAAAATATCCAGCATGTATGTAAGTCTGTTATAAAGAGCGGTTCGACAGCCGAGGGTCGCGTGAGAACTCATGCCACTTGCTCGGTTTCCATGAAAACAAAAGCATCACTAAGTCTTTGTACAAGGCTTCGTTTATAAAAAAAATATGTATCACTCGTTTGAAGTTTAGCGGATTTTTTTTATTTGAGCTTTTCATAATAACTGTGCTTCATAGGATGTTAAATAAAATATTTCTTCTAGTCATGTAGCATTAGTTAGTTCAAACAAAACACTTATCGGTACACAAGTCGACACACCTTCACCTTCAAGAAAATGATATTAAATAAAGGTTGTTGACGAAACACAAGCCGTTAAAGTGAATTTCTATAACATAATTTAGATTAAGTTATATCCTAATACTATATACATTTTTAAAATGTTTAGAAATTAAGAATCACTCTCATAGATGTTATCTGACTTAGTATAGACGACGTTTATTTATCTATAACTCTTTATGGATATACAAGAGCACAATGACGGATTTAATGCCTTTTTACCAGTCAACGTTGGGGTAAAGGACATATTAGAGGCAGTTGCAAATGACAAGGTAAGTTTAGGATACCTACTTACATTTTATTGATTTTATTGATAAGTTTAAGTTTAATAAATTAGATGTAGGAATGTATCATAGCACATTAGTAAATCCTACTAAGAAGATTGCTAAAATGCTATGTGAATTGACTGAAAGATGATTTTATGAAAGATAATGTATTTAATGAAATAAACCTTTAAACTTAATAATATTAGGTTATGATGGGGCTGGTATGACTTATGTCAAAAGCCCCTAATACAAATAAAAACTCATATTTTGAAAAAATGAATTTTTTTTATCTGATGTAAAGAGGATAGACAAACACTCCATTTATTATAAAAATAAGCACAAATATACAAAATATTGTATGCAAAAATACAATGTTACAAGGATAATCATAATCAATTAAATTGACTAACAAAGGTAAAGAACCATCACGTTCACTTTATATACACCGTAGATAATTTATAGTGAATGTGGACGAATATGGAGGTAGAGAGAGACCGAAGAAGGTTTAGATAGATTGTGTAAAGAACTATATCTTTTTAAAAGGTGTTTTAGATGAGATGACAAATTACAAAGGAGAGTGGAAGAATAGAATACAATATTTTTTTATTTGCACAAAACACAACACGAATATCAAATACATATATTAAAAACACAAAATAAAGTGTTTCCCTTATGCAAATACACTGAAACTTAAAAAGTGTCCGAGCAGCGCTAGTATTCTGGTTGAACCTTGTCGGCGTCCTGCAGGAACATTACTTATTTCAAAATTAAAATATAAAACATGACATCAAAAACTGAGCTATATAAATAAGTTAATAGTAAACAAATTATGTCTCCCCATTTATTGAAAATAATAAAACAGGTGGTAACTCTTACCCTATAGCAGGTAAGTTAAAAATGATGTTGATAACAGAATAATTTAGAGTGTAATTATAGTTTAAAATATGGTTGTCACCATAATTGCATGCGATACCTACTGCCTTCATAATGGAGACGTTATTCGATATATTTCCGGATTCCACATTCTGTTTCAATTTATATGATAACACGTTTCCATGTTATTTTATTTACAAAGGAGAAATGAGTAACCGTGATGTTTTAGGGCTGGCACGCGCTTAAATGAAATAAAATTTCCCCTGGGATTGAGTCGTGCTCTAACCGAGGTTTTTCAAACGTGTAATATTGTTATCACAGATTTATCTTACTTATTTTGATTTTTAAGATTTACTCTTTTATGGTATGAAGTTGTAGTTCTACTTATGGTTAGTTAATATAATATTTATAGGCAGAATTTTCACAATTATATAATGTTACCTTTTTTTTTTTTTGACGGGGGGAAATGCATTTACGCACTACCCTTATCTATTGTATTTGAGGGATCGGAGTCCCCCAATACAATAGATAAGGGGGCACGGAGTGACGAGCTCCGCGCCGGTGTGGGACTCACCCAGGCGAGAGTCGCCCGGAAATACCCACTAAAACCCCCCGGGGCCGTCCGCTGCATTTGGGATGGGGGTGATACGGGGTTGCCGAGGCATGTCGCCGCGTCGCCCCCTGCAGCGAACCCACCAGGCCTCGTCGTGCAATGGCCCAATGGGGATGGGGGAGAATATTCTCGACCCCACCTCTTCGCCCGCTCCCCCGAAGGGAGGCCTGACCCAACGGTCAAACATACCGGGGGGCAGGATAGAGTTCCTACCCCCCATAAGAAGAAGAGGGAAGAAGGGGACAGAACTGAGGCAGGCCAAGAAGATATAATGTTACCTAACTCCTTATATATTATATTAATTAAAGAAGTGAGATCTGCATTAATCAATTGAGTAAGTCATAAAAAGTAATACATGATACCAGACCGCATGAAACGCCATTATTATAACCAGTAATAAAGTGACTTGCGTACACATGTCCGCAGGCGTCGTTGGTCGAAGTAGAATGAATGATGATCCTTTTTTTTATTGATTTAGCTATATCTCTTGACCTGAAGGGACTTTACAGCTTCAATGAGCTCTGAGGTGAACTCTTGGGCGAATTTCAACCGAAAAAAGGTAATTAGCACAAGGACACCAATATGATATAAACCTTGGCTTGATACACGTCGCAGCGCGCTTTTAGAGGAATTTCGTTAGGGTGGTTGTCATTAATAACAACGTACTATATCTTAGTATGCATGTTATGCAAAGAATCGCCAAGAATTTGTAGTTGTGTTTCGGAACCATAATTCGAGAGCCAGTACTTCTAGGGTTAGCATGTATACCATCATAGATCACATCGACACTTAACATCAGGTGATATTATGGTTAAAGTCCTGACCTATAAAAAAGTCTTAAATAATTATTGTTATATCTCAAGGTTCGGATCGATATTCCACTTGTTGTAACCTTTCCTCAACCTTGGCTATTCGCGACAGTACATTTGCAATTTAATGTTTTATAAAAGTCATGGAATTTAATGACTTCGATAAAAGCAAATAAAATAACAACAATTTATTTAATAGATTTTCTTTACTTTCTTAGGTTCGTCGTCTCCCCCATTAGTTCTAACCTTAGTGTAATGGTACCTTGTAATCCTGTTACATCCAATATTTAATTTAAAAATAAGTGTAATGAATAACTTTTGTTAATTGTAACGTTTATTTTCGAAAAATAAATGCAAGATCTGACCGATTGCGCCTAACCTTGCACAGAGCTGTGCAACAAGGGAGATTGCACGATAAGGCTTGGTTACGTTACTTTCTTATTAAAAAAAAAGCACTATATCAGTTTAACTTCAACACCAATGGACGGCCAGGGTGGTCAAGACCTTGCTTATTTGTGATAATGGGTCTTAATGGTGAGCGTAAGCAATATTTACTCATTTACTTTAACTGATTTTTTAATAATTACTCCAGTGCTTACTTTACGTCATGGTGTACAAGTTTTGCTCGCTATTAATAACGAAGGGGACGGAGGAATCAAAAACATTTAAAATTCTGCTTACCTAATTAATTAATTTAGCTTAAGTGGTATAAAAAAATTTGTTTTATTCAAAGTGCTCACTAATGATTGTAGTCTAATTTCGACCACAAAACGAAAACTATATATAAATAAATTCCTAATAGAAAACAGAAAAATGGAGTAATTTTAGAAAATAGTAGCATTCACCGATCAATCGCGACGTTAATCTAGTCACGCACGTCCAATATAATGCCTCTTTCATTTGGCTGAGTGTTTCAAATCGCTCAAACGAAGGCTCTGGAACGCACGCTGGAATGCGAAGTGACTTTGTAAGGGCGTCCTGGACAACGAAATATAGACGCTGGAAACAATTCGGAGTTTACTTTTTGATACTCTTTATATTAGATTCACCTGGATTTAAGTATCTATGTATGTAAACTTAATTTTAAATCACTTTAAAAAGTCGAATGAAACTTTCCATACTTATCAACGACCGTTGACAATGTAATAATTTATTAACTTTGTCCTGTTATCATGACCAGGACTCTGTGATAGATCTAGTTTCATCATAATTTAAGGAAATACAAATGAGCACATTATAATTAGTTTATGTTTACTCTATGGTAACTTCTATGTTTTGTATATATTTGTATTGTGTTGTTCGCCATGTTCTCTTCCAAGTGAGAACTCGCACTATTCGCTGACGACGCCGCTTATTTCCACGTGGATAACACGCCATTAGATGCGCAAATCGAAACCCAGCGACTACTAGATACCCTTCCTGAATGGCTACGGAGATGGAGGCTGCGGGCCAACGTAGGGAAGACACAGGCACTCATGACTAGAGTGATGATGAGTAGATTACCACCTTGCTTGACGCTCCAGGGAAAGACTATACCGTGGAAGGATAAAGTTCAATACCTGGGAGTCATTATAGATCGAAACCTGACTTTTTCAAGTCATGTAGGAGATGTGATCGCGCGGACAAGAGCGGCGAGGAGAATGCTGCGTCCAGTGCTCACCTCAAGGCTACCCTTGAGAACGAGGCTTGGTTTATATAAAACCTATTTGAGGTCACGATTTACCTATGCCGCCCCTGCATGGTTCAGTCGCTTATCGGAAACGAACAAGAGACGGCTTAGAGCCCAACAGAGCATCACGCTTCGCATGATCGCGGGGGCACCGCGATACGTTAGCAACCACGTACTTGCGCGTGACTTACGTGTAGAGAGCCTGGATGCGTTCATAAGCAGCCTTGCAACCAACATGTTCCGAAGAGCGGACACGTCGGCGCACGTTCACCTCCAGAACATCGCGCCGTTGCACGCCAGACCTCCCGACAGTCGGAGAGGAAGAGGTGATCGCTTGTCATTAATATATAGGCCTCAGGCGCGCGATCTCATACGCCGGTCCTCGCCTAGCTGAGTAGGTAGTTGAAGGAGGACCGTGTCTATGACCCGTATAGATCGGGTGCATCTCCCTGACCCCTCAGAGTCCGATCGACAGCAGGATTAGCTCCCAGAACTCAGAAGATTACTCCACGAGGGACGCACCTGTGTGCCTCACCCAGTTGACTTGTCCGTAGGCGCGGACAAAGGAGAGGCCACCGTCGAAGGGAATAGCCCTGATGCGGTTTCCCCGTGTCCCCTATTAGTTCGTAAGTTTAGTTTAAGCGTAGTCTGTGTAGTTCCTCTGACTGTTATTGTTTTTATTTTTTTTCTTTTTAGTTGTTAGTTTCTAAATTTATTATAAAATGTAATTTAGCTTTAACTTACATCATGTAATATTTTTATTAATAAAGATTTAAAAAAAAAGAAATAAAAAAAAAAATAGATAGGGTAACACACGACACGCCGCTGCTAGACTGCTCGAACATAAGGAGGACACGAGAAGAATTGCTATATACTCTTCCAAGTGTGTGTCATGTAATATTATAAATAATAAACGGAACCTTAACTATTTTCGAAAACCAAAAGAGTTATTAGTTACGCGGAACAACTTCAGCTATCTACCAGAAAAGATTCGTCCAAATCGGTCCCGCCGTTCCGGAGATTACCCGGAACAAACTGACAGACAGACAAAAATATTAAGGATTGTATTTTTGGTGTAGCTATCGTATATCGTAGTGTATATACATTCATATCTATTAATTAAAAAAAAATATATGTTTTGAGAAGACGAACATGCACTTAAATTTTATTTATTAGCAAAGATGAATAGAATTGACAAAAAATAAGCACGTTCTTTTACAATTACTCATAAACTTTTTAATTATTAAGGTAGTAGTCTGGTAACTTGGGTTCAAAAAATCGAAAATTTTGAAATTAATTTGAAAGTACAATGTCTTGAGAATATACTGTGAAAATTTCAGACTGAAATTCGAAATATTACGGGAGTTATAACGAGTTTCCTAGAGCGCCTCGAAGTCCAACCTTTAAGATCAACCGGCAGCTGCAACCGCTTGCACCCTTCTATTGTTTGCGCGCATTTTTTTTACCTTGGTTGACTCTGTTATTCTATTATATATATATATTTTTTAAGTATGTTTAAGTTAAAATTCACAGTACTCTGTTAGTATTTGATCGTACGTTGACACGTAAGCATCTTAGATGGATAGGAAAGGAAAAAAAAACGTGGTACGAAAAGTCCTGGAGCTGGATCTCCATTAAGCGAAAATTTCACGGTAATAGATACATTGCTGAAAAAGATGTAACATTTGTGAGCAAGTCTGCTGAAAAATTAAAAAATACGTTTTTCTCAAAACATTGTTTTTCTGGACGGCCCGGGTCCTAGCTTTTTTTCTACAGAACCGATTGCTTTCAAATTTTAACAGGCTGTTCTATACACTTATAGTTCTCGTCGGTACTAACGAGAATTTTTTTTTCACCCCTAATTTTTTATTTTACAACCCTTTCTTTGCTAAAATAAAAGGACTTTTTTTTTCAAAGTCCGCCATTTCGTCACTTACCCTTGAAATTTAACTTCAGTAGTTCCGACCAGAATGACATGTCTATAGATTAAGAATAATCAAGAATATTTGATTTCAGATAACATCAAGAGCCAAAATCACCCGGGGCCACCCACGTGCATTTTTTTTGAGGTTCCAACTTCGACTGACAATAATAATAATAATAAACTATTAAATTTTTTCAAATATTTTTTTTATATTTTGAATATGTAAATAAAAACACTCTAAATATTCAAGATAATTCATTTTTATTTTCCTATAAAAAACCACCCTCCAAAGAAGTCATGAAAGTAGGCATAAGTTACCAGACTACTACCTTAAATATTACTTACTACTTATATTATTAATATAAATATTTAGCTGATAAATTATATCTAGCTCACTATATAGCAATTAAGAGTAAGGTCAGTAGTATTATGAGGAGTTATAAAAGTATGCAAGAACATTTATAAAGCAGATTAAGCACCCATGCGGATTAAGGAGTGTAGGCACGTCTGGTAACTTTTTTTTCGTAATAAAACCAGAGGGATCAAACGTTCAGAATATAATGCGGCCGTCCCAGTACTAGAGCTAAGCAGTACGCTTTATAGCAAAATTCCCGGGTCAGTATGCATTTATAGATAACTAGCTGACTTCGTCCGCGTGGAATTGTGTCTTTAGGTAGCATTTTTAATTATTTAAGCTAATTATTTTACAAATAAGACACATAGGTATAAATACTTTAATGAGCTATTTCTAGTGTTTCACTGCTTATTAAATTAAGCTCATTAAATTATTGTATATATAAGTAGATAAGGTATATAATATAAGTTTATTTAAGTATAACTCCGTAAATGTTACATCAGAATAGCTCTAATATTTTGTCTTTTCTCGCAAAACATTCACATAAACCATATAAATTTTCATCCCCTATTCCCTATTGTCATTTTACACCCTTGAGGGTAAAACTTTTATAAACTTTAAATGTCATATTTATTTATATCGCATCAACAGCCTATAAAATAAGTTTCAAGCTTCTAGCTCTAAAAATGACGATACCCTCATACAACTTTTCATCCACCCTTTCAACCCCCTACAACCCTTTTTTACATTAAAAAGTCTATGCCTATGTCCTTTCTCAGGCTCTAGACTATATGTGTACTAAATTTGATTTAAATCGGTTCAGTAGTTTTGGCATGAAAGCGCGAGAGACAAACAGACAGTTACTTTCGTAATGTAAGGATTTTTTTAAATATAATTATTAAAAAATCCAATGTTTCTCTTAAATTAATGCTTTAGACCCTAGGTTCTCAACTTGGGTGATATCGCCTCCTTATGAAAGTAGAGATCCAGATAAAATTATGGGGCATTGCAGAGGAGGCGTGATTATATTAAAATATAGTTACAAAGGCAAAAAAATAAGATGAGGAACTGTAAAAAAATATGATCTGAACCGATCCTGTGCCCGCGCATCCAGCGGGTTCTCGCGACCTTCACGGGGCTGATAGTCCACCTTTTTAGGGGCCTATCCACGCTGCATTTTCCAGTACGTGGATGGTCTTCTGCGGATTTTCTCATTCCTGATTCGATCACATGGTGAAACTCTGAGGATGGCCAGATTGTCCTTTGAGCAACTAACGAATAATGACTAGTTTTACATTTAAATGTAAAACTTGTGACCGCGCCCTAATACATTGGGTATTCGCAGCGACGTCAAGCGCAGGTCTTTTTGGGTGAAAATGATGCCGAAGTCCGTTCCTCTTACTACGGTTTATCGATTCTCATTTGTTTAATCCGTGATTAAGTCACCGCACGCAAATTTTATTTTTGGCAACAAATTTATGAATCATATGATAGTTCAAAATAGATTTGACAATATGTTCGTTGGTTTATGGGTCTCTTTACCCTACCTTTGCGTGTGCGTGCGAATGTGTGCGAGTGTAGTAGGGCGGATACATGATAGTCCAGAAATATATACTGAGTAATTATTTAATATACTTCTACAATTACGTGAAGTTACGTGAGTTAACGGCGGAGTACACACAACGACTGACTTATAGAAATGAGACCGTGGACTGTACGTCGCACTTCGCAATACCAAAAATTATGCGTCAGTATTGTCACTACATACATGTTCATACTTATGTTGATTTCCACTATTAATAAAATCATTCTAAAAATAAGGACGTTTAAAATAAAAAAATATTGCCTGATTTGCTTGGATTATTTGGCGATAATCTTTATAATATATTATAAAAAAAAATTATACACATAGTCTTCATATATTTTGTGCCTCAATAATAAATTAAATTCAAAAAAACATTGTTATCCTAGTATGGACATGTGATGCGCAGGGAGAAAGAGAATGTTGTAAGAAAGGTATTGGATATGAATGTGGACGGTTACATGGGAAGGGGAAGACCAAAGAAAAGATGGATGGACTGTGTGAAAGATGATATGTTTAGAAAAGGAGTGAATGCGGAGATGACAACAAATAGAGAGGAATGGAAGAGGAAGACATGTTGCGCCGACCCCAAATAAAAATGGGAAAAGGGTAGGGAGATGATGATTGTTATCAAAGAAATTAATAATGGACGTGTTTTTAAATCTTTTATTTTGCAATTTATTTTTTACATTAAATTATAAGCATGACGTTTAACTTCGTTTAAAGATTTTTTTTTGGTGTCTATTATTATTAAGTGATAAAAAAGTGACTAAGTAGCAAATGGTTCACTTCACAAGCTGTACACAAAAGGTACTCTACAAACTTCTATAAAGCTACAACTGAATAGATCATTCCATTTGTTTTAGTCAGATATTGTAATAATATAATGAAAAGTTCCTAGAACTTATGTTATAAATCGTATATGTTTTATTAATATAAATGGGATTGTTCAGGACAGTTCTGTATTGTTCATTGTTCCTGTTTATTTATATCAACGATATAACTACGTATCTTTAGAAATGATAACATTATTTAGGTTAACTTGTTATACCCTTCGGATTTGTTCGCATATAACATTCTATTGTTCACTGTATATTGATTATTGAACAGTTTAAGTTAATTAATCAAATTTAACTTTTTTGATCAATTTAGTTCACTGTTTCTCAAATATCTTTTGTCATATATTTGCTGACTAGCTACAAATAAATTATAATTTATCTAAAAATTGTAATTCCATTTTATAGATAGTTCATCGAATGAGTTTATTTGTTCATATAACAGTGAATTAAATATTTATCGTTATTAAGCTAAAGAAATGAATTTATCGTTAAAGTTATTTTCTTTTACCCCAGTCATTGAGTTACGTAATTAGAAACGGGGAGAATAGGAACAAATGTTGTCGGCGGTCGCTTGAATTGCGGATAGGTTTTTTCGTTCGAAACAGTTTCGGTAAGAGGCGCGGCAAGGTGAAGGGCGTAGGATCGATAGCCCGGGAACTTGGCTCGTTTTTACCCCCACTTGTTCGGATTAATCGTAAACTATATACGTATGTACAAACAATATATTGAAAGATACCTTACATTCTATTTACATTACTGTTACGTTAAATTGTACTTTATTTTCACTTACATTAAGGGTATAATTTGTTGTTAATATATCCGATATAGTACTTTTGAGTTTTAATAGCATCGTCTTGCATTCGAATATACATATCCTTTCTAACAAGCCACTATTACATCAGTTCGCAAAAGATCCAATTAGTATTAAATAAGAAGAAAATTAGCTAATCAGTTAGGTATTTCTCTTAAATTTTGGTTACAAAAATAGTATACGGTTAGCTATCAAAAACATAGGAGTTAGAATGGTTGAGAGTCGCTACCCTAAGCTACTGCTAAGATCCTCATAATTCAACAAGCATCTTCTTGAAATGTATGTAAACTGAAAACTGAACAAATAGGCTTCTAACACTTTCAAACGCGAAGGACTGTTGCATAGCTATTTAAGACATTAGGCGATTCCATTTCCAGAAGAATTGAGGGGGACAGAATTGAAGGTACCCGTGGCGCAAAATAGATGAACCTACATAGACGTCGAGTTACTGAAGATAAACTCTCGTAAGCCTTATTCTTTAAAGATGAAACCTGAGGTTCGTTAGATAAGATTCAATTATGCGTACTACAGAATAACATAGAAAATATTGCAATAGGTTTTATAATTTCTCATACTCTTATGTGCTGTCTAGGTTTAGCGTTTTAACCTTCAAGTGTATTGTCTGATGTTAAATGACTATGTGGACCAAGGTAGCAAATATACTAATCCTCGAGATACTGTATCTCAAGTGATCCTACCGGAATACACCGGGATATAGATGGTTGACAACAGACTTACAAGCCATCATATCTTCATACTTCTCACTTTCTTGCTACTTTCTACAAAGGTACCTGTGGAAAGAAGGCCTATGCATAATAGTGTTATTTTCGTGGTGCTATGATATGACGGTTAGTGGTTAGTTCTTTATCGACTTCATTAATTATGTAAATAATTTAAAAAAAGCTTTTTATTTCTTGTTACACATGCAAATATATTGTTCTAATAACTAAAAGATAATAAAGATAATTTAGTCTAAGTAATAGTATCAAATAAATAATTTAAAGTATTTGAAATCCAAGAAACCTCATGTGAGGTTGAAAACCTCCTCCAGATTTGTCTCTATTTTAACCAACTTTAAAAAGGAGGAGGTTGTCTATTCATCTGTTTTTTTGTATGTTTGTTACCCGATTTCTCCGTCAATTGTATACCGATTTGCAAAATTAATAAAGCTTTTTTTGGCTTTCATCATCCATATTTTCCCTATTAATTTTATGATATCATTTTGACATCATTCTATGGATCTTCCTGTCCTTCTCATAATTTAATCAAAATGCTATTAACCTGAGGGGCCTTGACAGTTTCTAAAAGCGTAAGGCAACAAAGTCGTATGAACCTCGGCCTGAGCTGCTACCTGTGAGTATTATACGTATATACCTGTGATATGAAAATTAAGCAGACTTTACGATTAGCAAAGCTGACGGTAAGTAAAAAAGTAGTGTAGGATTGTGTATCTGAAGTTTGGTTCGTTCGATGTTAGTGCATGCAATGTTTCCCACGCATACGTAGGGGAGCAAAATTAGCCGCCCTTGTGGCGGGACGGTCTTCACACAGACTTGGGTTCGAGCCTGCTTGATTTCTGGTTTGAAAAAAACATATGTAAATCGATTTAGCGATTCTCGCATTATAGGCCGACTAATTAACAAAGAGACACGCGTTGACTTTAACGATATCTAAGAACAGAACACTACGAACAAGTTTGTGAGAATATATGCCTGTTTTAGTTTCAATAAAATGGCTTTATTAACGATAAAAGTAAATGAAATTCGTTTAAAATTCAGATTCGGACCTTTAAACAATCTGCATGTTTTAAATTTAAGTAAAAAAAATCACAAGAGAAAAGATAAAAGTGCAGATTGATTGGCATTTAAAACCGGCATCTTAAAACGGGAAGTACACAGATCTGAAGTCGTAAAGTTTATATCAAACGAGACGCTGTGTTACACGGAGGCGTAACATTTGTATAGCCTTTGAATTGTATGACGATCGTTCAGTACTGTAGATTGTATTTAAGATTTCGTTAAGTGAGAAGATAGTAATGAATCGTGAAATTTCCACGCTTATGGAATAGGAGGGGATTCGTTCGAACTACAATCACTTTTCATCCATTATATTCCTCTTTGAAAAGACATTTTCAATTTTGAGTCAAAAGACTACAGGTTTTTTGAGACTCGTTATTTAAAAGCAATTGTTCAGAACAAAACATAGATAATATAACAAAATGCATACATTAGAGTTGTGCTAATGTTATATTAATTAGATACGTCCTTACCATTATATAAATGCTTATCCATATTATAAAAGACCACGTCTTTCTGTACGTTAGTTGACTTATAACTCGAGAATTATCCAATAGATTAACATGGTTTTTTTTAAACTTAGATACATTATTTGACCAGTTTTTGTTTTGTAAATTAAAGTATTATACAAATATGTGTACATAAGTAACTTATTGTATTAACCGTCGATGTAATTGCCTACATAAATATATTTTTCTAATTAATAATACCATAAAAATATATTCGCAACGGTGTTAATGTGGCCAATTTTACTACTCTAGGCGAATAGCATTTTTGACCATTCAAACAAGATCCATGGCTGTGTATTAATTTACTTTTATTTTACAGTCTTCACACTTTCTAATGTCGATGAAACAGACCAAGTAAAGCTGGACAGTGCTCCCGCGAAGCTTTTGAAATTTTAGATGGCCATAGTCTTATTTTAGTTTTAGTACGTTTCAATATCGAGAGTCTTTGAATCCTTTGTTCTGCAATTTAATTTGTTGTAGACGTAATTACCTATTGTTATTCGGAATTTCATATAAAATACACATTTATAGATTTATTTCAATCGTGATAAGTAATTAGAACCATAATACAATTACCTGTGTTTTTTTTATATTATACCTATCTATCTATCCATTTAACAGAAAGACGTCCACTACTGGACATAGGTCTCCCGCTTAGATTTCCACGACGACCGGTCATGCGCCACCCGCCTCCAACGGACTCCCGCGACCTTCCTATTATACCTATATATAGGTATATATATACATCATATATATGTAATATGTCGATTACCCATAAAAATGAGATAATAGGAAAACAATAAGAAGCTGGCGTAAACGCCAGGTTAGTGCTCGAGGGGTTAAAAATGAAATATTAGTTTTAGTCGAAATTGATTACACAAAAAGCTCGATAATGGCTACTAACAAATACATGAAATTATTCTTAGTTTTTGCAATTTTATTGGTATTGATTTTTATACTTGATAGGCTTAGTGCTTTGACCACAATCTAACCTGATGTTAACTGACTTTGTAGTCTAGAATGATAAGCACACTAAGCCTAAAGGTATACCTGTTTTCAATCGATGTTGCCGGAACACACCTTTTGACGTCTGGTTTTCAAATTTGGAGATGGTAGCTACCCAGGAGGGTATTGTTGGAAAATACCTTATTACCTTACTATGGTTTCCTCAGGATGTTATCTTCGCCGAAAGATCAGGCTTATTTTAGAGTTGGATAGGTGGGCTCCAATCATCGGCCATTGACGTGAGCTCGGACCGTACTACCAACAGCGCCATCATCGCTTAATGCCTATGAAAAAAAAAAAACATAACATAAAAAAAAAAACATAAGCTCACGCCTGTTATCCCCGAAGGGTTAGGCAGAGGTGAAATAGCGAACTACACCACCCACATTCCGCCGAGCTTAGTTCCGTCCCAGATGTGACAGGAGGCGAGCCTGTCGCCATATCAGGCACAAATTCCAAACTCCGGGATGATACTGAGTAGAAAAACCCAATATCACTTTACCCGACCCGGGGATCGAACCCGAGGCCTCAGAACGACAGTCGTACTGTAATACAACTGCGCCACCGAGGCAGTTAATGTAATATAATAATGCCTATGATATTAGTGTAATATGCATATTAATCTAAAAAACGACATCATTTGAAGTAAATATACCGTGATTAGAAACTGGGTTCGCATACCACAATAAAGATACATATGAAAAAAACAAAATATCGAGATAAACCCTTCGCACGCTTCTAATGTCCGCCACCTTAATTACAAACCTGTTTTTTTTTTTTTTTTTACGAGAGGAATGCATTTACGCACTACCCTTACCAATTGCATTAGTGAGTCCGAAGTCCCCCTATGCAATTGGTAAGGGGGTGCGGAGGGACGTCTCCGCACCAGTGTGGGACTCACCCGGACGTGAAGCGTTCCGAAATACCCACTAAACCCCCCGGGGCCGTCCGCCGCATTTGGGATGGGGACGATACGGGATAACCTTAATTACAAACCTGAAATTAAATGTTTGTTGAAAACCTCAAAGATAATTCCATCAGCTTCGATCACATCAATAGTGACAAAACATAAGACGGACAATGTGACTAAGATTTAAGTTAATAAACTCAGTAAATAAATTAATATCTATACGCTTACAACAAAGGAAAAGCGTGCAATGTTTTGGCTTTTGTGGAAAGTATTATCCACTTTGTTGTATTATGTAATAATATATATCACTGTAATAATTCTTAAAAAAAAATTACACTACACTACAATGACAGACACATTAAAAGCTATATACAGCCTGTAGAATACGTAAAGACATTTCAATGCACCGCAGTGTTGCCACTTAACAAATTACAATGTACTCAAAATGTAAAGCTTCTAAAATATTTACTCATCAAGCGACAAACTACACAACTAAAGATTACTCAGCGTTATAAATTATTAATACTCTGTATCTCTCAGTATATACGCATCCACGTACTTTCGCTTAGAAAGGATACTTTATACATTAGTGACGTCGAGTTTCTTAATTATCTTGAACGTGTGACTACGTTAAATCTTAATTAAGTCGTTAATGTTATTGTTAATCCTATATTTCCGGGATTTCTTAATTTTTATTGATATAAATTCTTTTAGCATTTTTGTACGATGTCGAATGTACGAATCATGAAGAAACCGTGAAAAATGTTTTTCTAATAAAAAATATTCTAAAAGTAAAGATTTATAGGTACCATTTAAAACCGTTTAAAAGTGTTTACATTTAAAAACGTTTCATATATTCTTCAATGCGTAAGTTTTTAATTTTTTTTCACGGAACTCTAATTATATTCCATTTTTTTTATTTTAAATTAAAATACCAAATGCCATTAAAATTGTGCATTGAATCGTATTTTATTCCCAATTTCATGAGTTTAAATTTTTTTACGCGCAACCCTAATGAGTTTTGGCAAAAAATAAAAGTAGCTTAAATTACGCGGAGTAACTTCACCTATCTGCAAAAAAAATAACCAGTTAAAACCGGAAAAGCCGTTCCGGAGATTACCCGGAGTAAACACACAAAAGACAAAAATTTCAAAAATTGTGTTTTTGGTACAGGTATCGTGTCTAGATATACATTCATATGTATTTAGTTAAAAATTGTTAGTATGATATTACAAACAGGCTTATATTATTATTTAAAATAAAGAGAGAGAGAGAGCTTTGAGCAATTACATACATACATAGGTATCTGTTGATAGTAATATTCACATATCTATGATAAAAAATTACTTTGAAGTCCGTACCATTTTGGTGCCCTTACGCTAGACAAGCTGTCAAGGCGAAAAGTGGGCAACTAACTACACTTAGTTAATTCGAAAAATAAAACGAAAGGCTGAAACATTATAAAACAAAACTATTTTAGCACGTAGTACTTTATTGTTCGTAATTAAAGTTCTAAACTGAAAATCAGTAATTTTTGTTCGAGAGAATTGATTCTATAAATTCTTTTTGACTCGATCCATTTCATACTTGAAACTGCAAAGGAACAATCAATACGTTCTATAGTTAAATGTCTCGTGAATCTATTTCGGGATTCATTTACGTTTATATAAATTTGCATCTTATAGCTTTTGTAATATAGACCACATTGGTGTGTACGTCGTTTCGACGTATTGACCTGGGCGGATCTCGCACAGAAATAGGTCACGCGAGGTCGGTGTTTCACTCCAGTACATTTTAATTTGCAGATATAATATGCATTTATACATAGTAGTGCGGAAGTATTAATAGCACCTGGAGAGATAGCTTTTAGTAATTTTCTTTTCCGTTAAAGAGTTTTTTTACGTCATAAAGCAGAAAACGGGTAAACGGCTCATTTGATTATAATTAACTGGCTGCTCTCTGCGTTTTTACCCGCGTAGTTCCCGTTTCCGTGAGATTTTCGGAATAATAACTAACATATGTCAGGATTTCAAGCTATCTCCATATCAAATTTCATCCAAATCGGTCTAGTAGTTTTTAATTTTATTCGTTACATACAAAAATACCAATTTTTCCTCTTTATAATATTAGTAATAGATATAGACAACTGTAAGTAATATTCTTTTTATATCAGTTACACTTCATCTGATACTTACATAATAAATATTTTCTAAATCCTATGATTTTTTTCAAGTGTACGGTGTTTAGAGCCTAAATTGAATGAAACATTTTTTAATTTTAAATTTAACTAGACAAAGAATCAAGCAAAGAAGATATGAAAAGGTACATAAGGTCTTCAAAATATAGAGCTAAGCTCGGTTAACTAGACACTAATAATAATTCACATAAAACATACATAAGTGTACAAAATAGATAGGTAGACATATATGTGTATATGTATATATATATATATATAAAAATGGAGGAAATAAAAGGTCCCATTTGTTTGCTGAGCTGAGTCGATCGGAGCGTTGGTTTATGGCGTCGTAAAAAAGCAAGTAAAGTTCTTTGTCAAGGCTGCTGCCTGGTGGTTTACTTTCAATCGCGATTACTTGCGGCACGTATTTTTAGCAAGTTTTCTTATTTTTTTTATTCGTAAAAAAAAAATAATCAGAAAACAAGATTGTACCGGTGAACATTTTGTCTTCGACTAACAGGTTAATAGAAACACCCGGAACTGAGTATTTTTTGAAGTGAAGCTTCTTTAACAGCGTTCAGTGATTCTCGGTTAATAAATCTAAAAGTCGTCTAAAATCTTTGATATTACGTCGACCGAAAGAATTTTCATTTGATTTCTGAAAACGTTGGCGATTGAACACATTCGTGGGAATACAGGAAATCAAACTAGACAGAAATGTAAATATACAGTCGGACAAATCTATTTTTATCGTTTGTTTCGTGTAAACACAGTTTAATTTTAAAAAAGGTACGTATTATTAACATGCTGTTCCACCCATTGAGAATACGCTACCTCAATTTATTTTAAGAAGAATATATTATATGGTTTATTTATTTTAATTATCCTGTACCAATAATTCGCAAAAAGATTATGAAAGAGCTATCTATTTTAAATTTATAAGCCTAACTAAACTAACAATAGCGTCTCTATTCGTACCCAAATCAAATGCATGCTATATTACAATTGGGTTAGAACTAAAAGGTTTTCTTATACTTATTCTAGTTTATTCAATGATTTATTCTGTGAATCTTTTATTGTGTACTGTATACTGTACTCATAATAAACTCAGTAAATAAAACAAGTTACTCAAAGGGCAATTCAGAGGGTTATGCTTGGAGTTTTACTGTGTCATTGGAATCAGGAATAAGAAGATCCGTAGAACACCCCAAGCAAGCGACATTGCTTGTAAAACCAATGCCCGATAGGACCAACAGGTTCTCGAATGGCTAACACGTACCGGAAGTCGCCGCATGGGCAGGCCCCCAACAAGATGGACCGACGCCATTATGGAGTACCTTGGGGAAGGCCTATTTACATTTTCTTTCAACTGAGATAATAACAAACTATATCCGTATTTCGTAAATCAAATACGTATTATAATGCGTTAATATATAAGATTCAATTGTGTCTGAATACCCACAGGACGTGTGCTTCGTCTATCGCTAGTTCCAGACATTCTCAGGCGCACAGCTGACTCACCGATTGTAAATTTAACACACTTACGCATTTATTACATCTTTAAATCACTATGTATATACACATTTAAATAACGACAACGCACACAGGAAAAGTCACGAGCGCAACTAGTATATAAACAAATCTTAAATTTTTATGTGTGTTTTAGATGTGCATCATTTGAAAACTAACGGACCGATTCGGATTTAGTTTTAAAATTAACGCAGTAGTTATTTTGATCAAAGATATACACCAAATTACTGTTTAATTACTTGAAGTATTTATTTTATAAAAATTACAGAAATTACTGAACCCTAATTATTTTCCTAAAATTTTATTAGTACTAGTATTAGTACTACTAAGATAAAGTAGAAAATATTTCTCATAAATTCAAACAAACACTTGCCAGTAAAACTGTGTATTGAATCGGATTTTATTTAACTTTTTATGAGTTTTAATTTTTTACATGGAACCCTAACTATTTTCGAAAATAAAAGTATCCGAAGTTCCGCAGAGAAACTTTAGCTATCTACCAAAAAAAGGCCCGTTAAAATCGGTCCAGCCTTTCCGGAGATTACCCATTACAAACAGTTACAAATTTTAAAAATTGTCTATGTGTCGTACATTTATATCTATTTATTAAAAAACAGACGTTACAAACAGACACTTCAATTTTATTTATTTGTATACATTGCTAGCAAATTATGAACAAGAATTCTATAGTGGTATCTTTTCTTATAACATCTATTTAATATACAAGTTACCTACTATAAAATTTAACGAACCGAACATAATTAAGTGCCGCCTACCTAGTAAATCCTTAATTAAACTGTCGTAATATACTTAAGAAGTAAGAAAAAAATAAGACGCATAAATTACGCGTAGAGTGAATTTTATTGAAGTACCAAGGCGAAACTTAATACATAAATATTATGTACCTACAGTTAAATAATTATATTATTATTCTAAGATCTATCAATCAACATTTTAATTTGAGACAGAATTTAATTTTAGCAAAATGATCGGAGTAATGGAATTTCATTAGTTAGTTCTATTTTATAATAGCTATGTGCCCGTACTCCGCCCGCGTATTATATTTTCTTTACGTTTTTTAAATAGTTTTTAATCCCTTGAGCACTAACCTGGCGTTACACTAACTTTCCATTGTTTTCCTATTGTCTCATTTTTATGGGTAATCGACATATTAAATCATCTATGGGAAGTAATGTTTACTTGATGATCACTATCTTTTCGCTTTAAATTGTTTATGGTACTAACAGAAAGCAAAGACATTTCTCACAAATTCTAAAACTGTTTATTTAATAGTATTTTGTTCACAGTTTAATGAGTTTTAATTTTTGACACAGAGCCCTAGTTATTTCCGTCAATGTTTTTTGATACTAAGAGTAAGCAAAGATATATCACAGAAAATCAAACACTTATCAGTGAAACTGTACACTGAATCGGTTACTGTACATAATTTCACGAGTATTTACGCAGAACCATAATTATTTTCCCAGAAATAAAAGTTACGGCCCTAAAACTAAAATCGATCCAGCCGTTCCGGAGATTATCCGAAACAAACAGACGGACATACAATGGTGTCTGGTGATGTCTGAAAGTGACAGCTTTCTCCGTGCATCTACTAATAAACTTTGTAAAACAGTTGTAAAGTTCCAAAAAAACATGCAGATATAAAAAAAAAAAAAAAACAGATCGAGTTTCTTTGCCGGTTCTTGTCGATGCCTGGATTGTTTTCCGAACCGGTGGTAGTATTTTGACGTTCATAAGCGCCTTCTCAGGGCCTAAATTGAATAAAGTATTTTTGAATTTGAATTATATGTTTTTAGTAAAAAGTTGTTATTATTATATTACAAACAGACACGTCAATTTTATTTATTTGTATAGGTAATTTTTTTATTGTAATAGAATTGTATTGTAACGTAAGTTTGTCATTGAAAAACGTTGTCCTTTCCAACTTTTAACCGTTCGGAGTTAAGCTGAGATTTAAAATAAATATTTCACTCGGCTATATTTTATTGAATTCGACGTAAATCCTTCGGCTAAAGGGCATCTAAACTCATTCACTTCAAAGGTATTATTAAAATCGATGATATTATTCATTGATTTATACAAAAATGGCTTTCGAAGCCCTTTCAAGTCTTGATTATTATGATATTCCGATTATTAATTTTAGAGTAATATAATAGCTTATGGTATATAAATACAAATAAATAAAATTGAAATGTCTGTTTGTAATGTCAGAATTATATATTTTTTTACTTAATAGATATGAATGTATATACGATACCTATACCAAACTTTTTTTTTGTAAAATAGCTGAAGTTACACCGTGTTACTTTAATTTTTTGAAAATAATTAGGGTTCCACGTAAAAAATTAAACTCATGAACAGGTATTTGAATATGTGAAAAATATCTATGTTTAATGTTAATGTATAAAAAATGTTAAAAAATGTTAAATAAAAAAATGTTTAATGTATAAAAAAAATAGAGAACAATGATTAGGGTTCCGTATAAAAAAAATGCAGTGAAGAATGTAAGAAACGCGTCCGCAGCCGCGGGCACAAAGCTAGTTTTAAATATGTTTGCTTCATTTCCTCATAAATGATGAGGCGATTGGAGAGTTAATACCTTATAGTTCCTTTTTATCCAGCGAATAGATGGAAACCATAGCATGGTGGTAGGCCCATGTCTAATAATGCGCGCCTGAGTCTCTACCACCCTCAAGTTTGAAAACTTGTCGCCGAATACCAATAGGTGCAGCATGAATTGAGAACCAGTGTCTCAAGGCTTAATGTAAATACCATCCCAGACCACATTGTCACTTAATATCAGATGAGATTGTAGTCAAAGCATTGACCCTATGCAGTATAAAAAAGAGAGTTATTTTGATTTCGTTTATTTGGGTAAATATGGTTTCATTTTATTTTAGTCTATTGTATTTTTTTTCATGTATATGTATTATTTTTATGGCTTCATAAAGTAATAACATAAACAATAAGCTAATACATTTTTCAAAACAATGGAATTGAATATATGTTTATTATATCATGATGGGAATAGTAATTGCTTTATGGATTCTATATCGGAGAGAGAGAGAGAGAGACAGTAATATAAATTATAACAAAAAAAGGGATGAAGTAACATTATAGATATGGCGCATAAATTGAGTCACGATATTCCAGTACAATCGGGCGCACAAGCCGTTCAGTGAACTTTAGTATTTTTCTTCAACCGTAAAGGTTTTTTTATTCAATAAATTTTATTGAAGTATTTTCTTGAAATTATTTGATTCCGATGACAAATAAAATCCATTACTTTCTAAATTTCTTGTAGCTGCGTAAGTATTAAATTATTTTTTGTTAAATAACATGTCAAAAGACATGACCTAAGTATTGACCTTACCTTTCGATTATATGTAATCATTTTTTAAATGTAACAACATAAATTAATAATTTTAGCATATTGTTAGTTAAACCTACTATCTAAGTTGACTTTACAATTATATCCCCACTAGAATACTATTTAATGCAAAAAAATTACGTATTCCAGTTAAGGCAATGTTTTTGCTTTACGAATTGCATTATTATAATGAAATTCATAAAATAAACGTGCAAAATGATTTTCGAAAAAATCGTAAGATTTTCATCGAGATTTAAAACCGGCGATTATTCAAAAGAACGGAAATAATGGTTGTTGAATATTAGGGCTATCACTATCTATTTAAATAAGCAAGATTTATCTGTTTGTTTCTCCGTTGATTGGTCGGAAGAAGCTGCTATATTAAGTCAAACCAAGTCTTTATTATACGTACTAGCTGAACGGTGTGCATACGTTGGAATGCCAAGCAAAATTTTTTAACAAAAAAGAATCTTGAGTATACGAAGACAATTGAATTAAATTTAGACTAAGATAAATACATGAAATAACGTAATGAATATATAAAAATAGTGTATTAATATATGCACCGAATATTTTCTTTACAATAATATATATATATATATATATATATATATATATATATATATATATATATATATATATATATATATATATATATATATATATATATATATATATATATATATATATATATATATATATATATATATAAAATTTGACTATTATATCTATTACAATTATTTAAAGAAAATGAATAAATTCAATTACGTTTTGAAAACATGTTTTCGTAAAATATGGTTTTGTTATTAATATTCTAAAATTGTTAATTTAAAATTAAAATTAATTTAAAAAAACTAATAGAAAACCTTCAGGTTTTCTTAATGAATTAAATAAGTAAATATAATGACGATGAATATAACGATGATATAATAATAATATAATAAATTTCACAAAAGTAAATTATTTTAAAACCTATCATTACAGTATACGCACTATAATTATCTCAAGGTTAATTATAATTGAATGAATGTTGTACAGAGAACGAACATGCATTCAATGTCTTTTGTATAGGTCTTAATTAAGCTTTTGTGTAATTTTTTGTAACCAAGACGCCAAAAAGTCAAATATCATGGCTTACATATGTTAATTCATAAGAGACACATTAAACTATTGCACCAGATAATTTTCCAAAAACCAGAGAATTTCGTGATTTCTTATTGATTGATTACGCGGTATAGCTCCATGTACAGTCACAATAAGCAAGGTTACCTACATTACATATCTTCTCCATAAGTTCGTTTTTTGAAATTTACTTGGATCACTTTTGTCATGGGCTGTACTGTTCGTGTCCCGTCAGATTATGTAAATAGGGACTCTATAAGCGGAGGCTTGTTCCGTGCCAGTTGTTTCGGAAAATCCCCCGCTAGCCCTTCTTCGTCCCTCGACCTGCGACCACTCTTGTGGAAGCTGAAGCTCTGATCGTGTTGTGAAGGTTTTCACTACATATAAATAGCTATCATTGTTTATCCTTAGTATAGTGCGGCTCTGTGCTTCGCATTAACTACCGTTTGTCACACAAATTTAATGTGGTTTGCTGTATCGCATTAATAAATTTATTTAGGTTGTTGTTTATTACACAGTGGAAAAAATCGCACGTGAATTCAGGCAAACATCTTTATAATTGACCTTGATTACGCAAATATTGTTATTTATATCTGATTGGCCGCTGATGCGCGGGCAACTGCCATATCGATCGATCGTGTGATTGGTAGATTACTTCATCGAGATCTCCCCAATTTTGCTGGTTTTTGTTAATATGTATGCTATTTGTAACAACCGTTACCGCCGCCGAATTCAGGCTGTTACCTTCATTCCCGCATAAACTTCATGCTCGTTTTTAGATCAGCGACTCTAGCCAGGGTTCGGTCATCCTGAAAAAAAAACCTTGAATTCGATGCAAATAAAACCACCAGTATTCAGAAAATCAACACATCCCACGTACGAACATAAGATCTTTGAGGGACTTTCTTTGGCATACTTATTGCTAGCTACATTTAGAACAACTGTCAGATAAACCAAGTAAATGTAGGCATATTTTAAATCTATATGATTAGTTGGATCGTACGGATAAGTTTAGCTACGATTGTTTCGTGGAATCGTATGTATGGCAACACTCAATGCCGACGTTTGAACTATTGTTGTACCCTTGTGCTGATTGTCATTCTCAGCTGAAAACGCACACCAAACAATTCTGGTGAAGATGTAAAAGGATCATTAAACAATTACATAAGTATAACTTTATAAATTTTTTGAGATCCGTAACGTCTTTGTATGCATTGGCATAATTTTCTACAAAATCTGTTTAACCCCTTGGGCACTAACTTGGCGTTTACTCCATCTTTCCATTGTTTTCCTTTTGTCGTATTTTTATGAGTAATCGACATGTTAAGTAATTAAAAGTAAATACTAAACATTGCTAATGTAAACAATATTCAAACCACCCCGTCCCGCTTGTCATCAAAAATAAGCAACGCATAAGCACCCTGCCGTCCCTTGATGCTCTCTTCAACGACTCCAAAGCACTCTACTGGCTAACAGCGTAGTTATTTCGAAAAATGAAGAGTTGCTGTAAAGCTTTGACTGTGGACACCAACCCCACCTTTCCATTATAATTGAGATAAAAGATTAATTTTATTAGATAATATATTTATGTATCACAAATAAGTATACATATGTACCATGTTATTAATAGTCATTGTAACTTGAAAGTTTGAAACGGGAAGATATGTTGATTTAAATCATAAATATGCCATCATAATGAAGTTATTCGTAAACCAATGTACGCAGTTATAAATATATTACATCATTTTCGATGATTTAATTTCATTTGGATACAATTTATTGCCCGTAAAACTACGCAAACTTATTCACTCATAATTTCAATAAATTGTCATCGATCTATGTACTACTAAATAAAACTAGTAGGTAAAAAATATATCAAAATCAAAATTTATTTATTCAATTTAGGCCCTAAGAAGGCGCTTATGAACGTCTAAAACACTGCCACCGGTTCGGAAAACAACCCAGTCGAGAAGAGCGCGGGCAAGAAACTCGATCTGGTTCTTTTTTTTTTTCATAAATATAATATATATCATTTTTTTTGTCATATAAAAAACTATACAAATCGTAGTTTTAATAATGTTAGTGGAAGCACAGAGATGTGGGTTATTTCCAGACATCACTATCGTTCACGTATGATCCACCCTGTAATAACCTTTTGAGATTAAAACTTGCTTGATATAATGTTGTATCTCACTAAGTCTAATATATATATACATACCTAATATAAAATATGGTAGTTAATATAGAATGTCTTCGTATAGTTGCCGGTCTCTGGACGGTAATTTATTTAGCGTCGTAGGCCAAGGTCAGGCAGTATTGATTGAATACCTAAGTAAAGAAGTTTCGATTCACTATTTATTAGTTTTCAAGGAATTTATCTATCGACGGTAGAGTTATTGGATTATACATCATTTTGATCGTCTGGATACTTTTACATTACTTGTTAATTTCCCCCTGGTGTTTATTGTGTCCTGGTATATTGTTTTAAAGTAATGTCGTTTGTTTTATTTTCCCAATGACGTATATTCAACTTGTATTCATGCTTGTCAGCAACGCTTTGACCATAAAACTCACCTGATGTTAAGTGATGATGTGGTCCAGGATGGAAAGCACACTAATTAATCCTAGAGGCACTAACTCTCAAATGATGTGCTGCGTGAATAAATTAAACTCATGAAATTTATACTAATAAGGAAAATTGGCCTGTCTGTTTGTTCCGGGTAATCTTCGGCTGTCCATCTCCTGGTTTATCTCTTTAGTCGTCTTTTACGACACCCACGGGAAGATATGGGGTGGTACTATTCTTAGCCGGCACTAGACTGTTCGTGCGTAATACTCGAGCGATAATAATAATTCTAAAATAATGATTTACCTAATAAATAAAATTGAAGTGTCTGATTGTAATGACAAAATTATTTTTTTTTACTAAATAGATATGAATGTATATACGACACCTATACTAAAAATACAATTTTTAAAATTTTTGTCTGTCTGTTTGTTCTAGGTAATCTTGGGAACGGCTGAATGAATTTTAATGGGATTTTTTTTTGGTAGATAGCTGAAGCTGCTCCTGGTAACTTAGGGTACTTTTAATTTCCCCCTGGATGAAAATCGGGCGAAGAGATGAGGGGGAGAGAACCTGTGGGTCAGGCACCGACTTCCCCTCATCCCCAACGGGCTAATTTTAGAGGACGTGGCCCTGTTGGGCCTGCCGCAGGGGACGACGCGGTGAATGCCACCGCGATCCCGTATCGTCCCCTGAATGGGCGGGCGGCTCCGGGGGTTTTAGTGGGTATTTCCCGCCGGGTGAGTCCCACACTAGTATGGAGACGTCCCTCTACACCCCCTTACCATGTTCATTGGCGGGACTTTGATCCTCCTAATGAATTTGGTAAGGGTAGTGCGTAAATGCATTCCCCTCGTCAAAAAAAACAAAGGGTACTTTTAATTTTCAACAATAATTAGGGTTCCGCGTAAAAAAATTAAAACTCATAAAAAAAATGAATAAAATCCGATACAATGCACAGTTGTACGGGCAAGTGCTTAATCTTAGTGCTAAAGAATTTTTAGAAAAATAATTAGGTTTCCGTATAAAAAAATTAAAACGCGGTGAAAAACATAAGAAACGCGGACGCAGTCGCGGGCACACAGCTAGTTATGAATAAAATCCGATTCAATGCAAAATTTCACTGGTGTTTGAATTTGTGAAAAGTAATTATCTTTGATTTTTGTTGTAATCGTAAATAATTTCAGGAATATTAATAGGGTTCCGCATACAAAAAAAAATAAAACGCAATACATTCGATGGTCAGTTTTACTGGCACGTGTTTGAAATAGTGAGAAATAATTAGGGTTCCGTGTATACACTTTATGACACGTTATCATGTAAGGAACCAGTTTAACACGAACGACCTTTACAGCGCGTAATAAAAGTATTATTTCGTCTCCATTTTTATGTTCGGCCTCTGAAATTATTAAGTCTTGTCTCTCCCTGGTAATGAAATGATGTGCCTCCCGCTTTATGATATTCGGAATATATGATATGTAGATGCGTAACGATATGTATAATTGTTAATTCAACCCTAAGGGTGGAGTACACGAAATCTCCAGTTACAGTAAAGATGAAATTTAAACTTAATCTTTACTATATCTTTAACCATAGCAGTAGCAAAGTTTCGAGTGCACAACCCAACTTTTACCTAGGGTTAAAGTTAAAAGAGTTGTCAGTTGAAAGAGACATCAATCTCCTAATAAATATTAAGGAAAATATTTTAGGTATGGTAACATCGTAAAAAATAATATTGTCAAACAGAAAACAAACGTGTTGTTATTGTTGTCAGTTCGGACTAAAACGAAGATTTTGGATATATTTCGTTATGGATCAAATCCTATTAACTGTAAAAACCAAGTAAGTTTATCAAGAATAAAAATAAAAATAGTGTTTGTCTTACATTTATTATTGTAATATATATGCTAATGAAAGACATGATATGTCGATTACCCATAAAATGAGACAATAGGAAGACAATAGCAAAAAAATGGAAAGCTGGCGTAATTATTCATTAGTATTTATGTTTTAGGGATAAAAGTAGTAACTTTACAAAATCTGAAATATTAAGTCTTTATCAAACACTTATTGATAGACATAAGGATACTATTTTATGTAAAAAAAACTGATGGTATTAGCTTGAAACAAAAAGAGAAAACAACGTTAGAAGACGTTTCCCATAAAATATCTTACAATAGAGACATATTTTTGTAAAATGTAAACAATAGGCTCTTTTAAATATCGTTGGCAGATGACATGACAATCAAAATAAACTTCGTTTTAAATTTTGAAGGCCCAAATTTCGTGGGATATGGTTACGGTTAAATTATGACGTCATTTAAACTAAACTCGGATGGTGCAACACGTTTTTGCCTAACTGTAGAGTTGACTACGGATTTGACTTTTGTTAAATATAAACGTAAATGATGCACGACAGCCTAAATGTCATAGACGTCATAGATGTCGTTATGTATCTTAAATATTCGGTTAGTCTATTTCTATATTTACATTCAAACGAAAGAGGTCCACTCCTGGACATAGGTCTGCCCTAAAGATCTCCAAGATGACCGGCCTTGCGCCCACCGGAATCCAGCGGATTCCTTTGGATGTGGGGTCTACCCACGCTTCGTCTTCCTGTGCTTGTAGTCATTCGAGAACCCGTTGGCCCCATCGGGCATCGGTTCTGCGAGCAATTTGCCCACCCCACTGCCACTTAAATTGAGCAATTCTGCGGATAATGTTAGTTACTACGGTTCTTCTGCGGATCTCCTCGTTCTTGATTCGATCATGCATTGAATATCTAAATGTAGCTCTCTCCATTAATTACCCTTTGATCAACTTTGAGCTTTGTTATTAGACCCATCGTGAGCGACCACGTCTCAGTGCCGTATCTCATGGCAACGCACACTAGTCGAAGAATTACGTCTTGAGACACTGTGGTATTTTGGACGAGATGATTCTGTGTATACATACACACTATAAAACAAAGTCTCTTTCCACTCCTATTGCTAACTCCTCTTAAATTACGCAACGGATTTTCATACGGTTGCACCCTCTGTTAGATATTTTAAATTGTATCTTTGTCATATTTAGTTAGTAAAAAGCTGTTTTATTTGCATAGATCAGATGAAGAGCAATCATATTGCCGTGCTAATAAAAAAAAGTGTGGTCGACACCACGGGGCCCCCCAAGTTATTAGGTAAAACAGAAATAGAAAAATAAAAACAAATCTATATTAGGCCTACATGTAATAATTAGAAAATGACTCGTTGTGAAGAAAATATCTTCAACTATTATTAAACCTTCTTAACTAAAAATTAAACATCGTGCGACGCCATCTAGTGTTCAATCTGTGAACGTTGAACAAATTACTTCAGCGAGAAACCGATTCAATATTATAAAATAAAGCGCTATCTCTTATTTCTAGTACAATAATAATATACAAAGGAATAGTTATTTACATAAATAATAATAATATGATATAATCGTAATAGCAAACTGCAATAATAATAACAGTCATCACGTAGACTATACATTAAAAGGAAAAAAAACAAAAATATGTGTCAAGTATAACTAGTGTTTGCGTAGTGGCTGAAATTCGATCAAAATATTTATTGAAAAAACTTTGGTTATATGGAAATAACTTTAAAGTACGTCAATATTAAAAATACAAACATACAGAGAAGATAACTATACTGAAATCTTTTATGATTGCCTATTTATGTATAGACAATTTTTGTGACAATAAACATTAAAAGTGAGATTTTTGTATTGAGTCCTGAACAATTTTTGTATCGTGAAATATGATTAAAAAAAAATTACACCATAGGGTGTGCTCGAACCTTTCGGTTAACAGCCTAACGCGCTGAACAATTTCGCCACGATATCTATTTTGCTGAAATTTAATTACAGCTACAATAATCTTACACTTTTTTTTTTAACGTTACGGACGTTTTTGCCGGCTACGGTCCCCCTCCGCAACGCCCCATAATGAACTTCGTTCCAAAAATAGCAAATATGTGACAAATTACGTAGTAATCTATACGTACATAATTCGATTTAGTGGTTCTCAGGTTACAAGCAAACTGATGTACAGACAGACATAAAGATGTTGCCTTTCATAATATGTAATAATGTAAATCGTTTGCATATGCTAGGAATGCATTCTGAATATGGTAATGAATTTCAAGTTAACGTGTAGTCTGCATAAAAGGTAGCAAATTAAAGTTAATTTAAAAAGCGAACATTAAATCAAAAGAAAGGCTCATAAATAACCCATAATCGTTACTTTTAAAAGCAAAAGTTTCTTAATAACGTCTTCTTAATCTAAAACCCTTTTACCTAACACTCGTAAATCTCTATTCGAACTATGAAAAGTTATAATTCAACCGATTCTCAAAATCGTGATAATATTTCGACTCATGAAAATGGACTGTAAATTTATTTGTAATTAAAAATGTATTTATTTCGTCTTGAAAACTTTCGTTTTAAAACGAATCACTCGGAGAATGAGTAGAAGAATACTTGAGAATTTTAATTATTATCTTAAATTTAGAAATATATTTAGCGAAAATCATTTTATAGCAGTCATTTTAATTTATTACTGCGATTTTAAAATTTAATATTTTATATTAATATATATTTGAAATGGTCTATTCGTTAGTGTAACAGAAAAGCACTAAATTAATTTACATAATTTTTTCAATTTAATTATAATTAATAACACAATCTATGCTTATTAGGGTGTTCTTTATTTGTAAGAAAAAAAATCTGGTAATTTTTCGGATCACTTATAATTTGATTATAAACTTTTGCAAGTTTTTTTTTACTATTTTCAATTTCATTTAGTGGTTGAATTTTAAATAAAAACTCATAATCGATATATTTCGTAGATTTTTTAATTTATAAGTAAGGAGATAACATATACCAAACTGTTGTTATTATTGCAATTTAAGATATAATATAAATATTTAAATTATCTAGTCTTTTAAAAGTAAGGTGGATTTTTTTAGTATTAGGGAACTTTTTCCTATACTTTTTTTTACTAACAAAAGCAAATATTGGTTTTGTTCCTCATTAGTTGTAGTCAATTTGTTATTACTCCCCCATTAAAGCAACGACGCGTTCAGCTATATCGTTCACTACTCGAATTGAATGAACGATATTTTTGGCAGCAATATAATCATCGTAATCCTTCCAAGTTTCCACGTCTTTATTCAAAAAACTGTATGATATGTCCAAGATATCGAAAAATCGTAAAGAGCTGTCACCCATGAAGCTATCTACTCGTATATTTTTTTCGTGGATATGTTTGACGTCAATGTTTATTCTTTTTGGACAATCTTCGGTACCTTCTTTTTTTAATGGTTCGAGCATTTTTCTTTTATCCTCAACTGAAAGTTCGTCATCAAAAAATGCAAAGAAAACCAGCTCCTCCGGCAAATACCACAAATTTCCTTGTATTTTTTTCAACATAACAGTAGCCATTTTGTTGTTAACGCTTTCGAAGGTTGTCAGTTCTATCAATATTTGTAGGTCATTTCTTGGTGCTGACCATTCAATAGAGGCTTGGAACAAATATTTTATATATATTGTCACCGTGAATTTGGAGATTTTTCTCACAGCTTTCTCGTCCTTGTTATTTAATTTCAATTGATTTTTAAAAAGAAATATGTTCAAGCAGTACAAGGCTCTTGCCGTCCACCTTGCTCGGTGTAAACCAGCAGGTCTCCTAGATGAAACGCCTTTTTCAGGAACTCCATCTAAGAAAATTATTGTGAAATTCAACAATTCCTTGTAGTCGTATTGTGGTTGATATACATACTTTTAGTTGGTTTGCCGCAAAAGAAATGTGGTATGTGGCAACTTCCGAAGAGATCTTTGCTTCGGAGTCGTCAATAATTGTTTTGTAGTCGCTTTGGTCGATTGTGTCCAAACTGTTTTTAAACATTTTCAATATACCCTAATATACAATATATTAGGGCCAGCAGACGGAGCCAGCGATTGATCCACTACAGCTGATAACATAATTTCCATTATGTGAACCAGTGTTTACAGCAGCAGTGACAAAACATACATATTTTACCTTAATGCTCAAGTTCCATGAAATTATTGTTTCATAGACAGTCGACACGCATACTTCATTTGTTCCGCGATCCAATTTAGAGACTGCTAAAAGTTGATCAACTCCATGACATTATACTAAAATAAGCAGCAGCCGATCTAGAGTTTCATTTTCAGTGATATCTTCTATAAACTTACCATCCCAATGAATTGTTAATGGCAAATTAGGTTGAAACTCGCTTTTGAGAGTCTCTGCAACTGCGAGGAGGTGGGGAGGGCAGCAAACGCGGGGTGGACTTTGCCTTGCGAGTTGTTGAATGTTTCTGCATACAAATACTAAATAAACACTTTAAATTAATCAATTAGCGAGACTCCCATATATACAGCCTTACAATGATTTTTGTAATATTTTGTAAAAGTTTGACAGTTGGTAGCGACCTCTAAAGCTTCTTCAAAAAAATTAAATAAAAATACCTGTTTCTTAATTAGACTTAGATAGATTAGATTAGTAGATTAATAATAATTCAAAAGTCCAAAAATAAGTTACCATCCTAAAACTTATAATAAAAGGCTAACGAGGCGCAATCTGTACATGGAAGATATTATAGAAAAATACTACGTCCGGCTTCAGAATCGACTACAGAATACATTTCAATTATACAAAATTTTTGTGTCTGTCTGGTTATTATATTAAGTTCTTCGTCAATGACGCAAACGCTACTAGACGGATGAAATTTGGTAAAGATATGTATTGCATCTAGGCGAAGAACATAAGATGCAAGTTGTCTGAATTCCAATCGGGTGAAGCAGCGGGCACATATAATTTATAATATGAGGTAAGATAAACTCTTAATGTCAATAAAAGTATTAAAAGAAATGAATTTATCTCTTGTAATTACCGTAGTTGAAGTTTGTATGTCTATTAGTTGGCTTACATCTCGAGAATCAGCCGATTTACTGGTTTTTTTAATCCTTACAATGGGTATTTTCTCTGATATTCGTTAGATACAGATTATATGAACATGAAAAATACATGTAGAGTACACAAATACTTAAGTAACTGAAATAAGTAAATGAGTAAATAAATATAAGTAAATAAATAAATAAATAAGTAAGTAAGTAATAAGTAAGTAAATAAAGTAAGTAAATGAGTAACTGAAATAGATTATAAGTATAATTTCGAATGAATAGGATATCAATCTAGATAAATAATACACACTAATGCCCCGAACTTACGCAAAAGGTTGTATTAAGCTATGACCGTTTACGTCGAAATCGAGTAAAACGTTGTATAACTCCGCATATATGCACATCTTGAAGGAGAAGGATTTATTAAATCTATCAAACTCACCTGAGTCGACTCAGAAATGGTTTTTCTTCTCTCACAAAAATTCCTCGAAGAAATTTTTATATCTTTGTTTATTATAAGAAATACGTTCTTCGTTGAAGGCAATATTTTCCAATATTTCTAACCCTCTTTCAACGGGAAAAAAAAAACCCTATTTTTTCAATCGCCATTCGGTATTCAATATATTGTTTGAGATAATCAGACCCAGTTAGGTCTAAACAATCAAGTTATTCTTCAAGTTATATTTATTATTATTATATTAGCCCTACTAGCTCATTCATTTCTGTGAGCGTATCAATTATCAGTTCCCGATTAATAGGAGTTCTTGAAAGTTATCATTACGTACTTCTTAATTTATGAACATGTCCATTAAGCGAAATATGGCTGCATTCTCTATTAACTAACGCTGTTGGGGGAGTTTGTTAGAAAACCGTGACGGGGTAAGGTAGTCGTTGACGGCATAAAAATCCATGACGCTAATTGGTTTAAAAAACTTGCATGTAAACGCGTATAAAGACACCAGCGCGCTGTCAACCCAACTCCTCCGAGTGGCTTGTTTAGATGTAGCCTGTGTGGCCGGCCGTTGCTGTCGCTTTCGGATTGGCTTGACAAGACACAAAGAGATATGTTACCACGTCGCTCACTAAAAGCATGTTACGTAGATGTAAAGGCTGTATATGTAAATGCAAAAAATGATGCTGATCACTGGTGATGCCATCTTTAGGCGGTTTGTGAAGGAATGCTGGTGATTTGCTGTACCGTTGAGTGGTGGCGCTGTAGTACCTTAGCTGGACTACTGCGCCGACCCGACGGTCGAGTCATTAGTGAGCCGTGACAGTTAAACTGTGTACTCGAGTTCGAACGCCTCCGCTACAAATATTGAATTTACCGCAAACCCGCGCTATTGCAGCTGCACGCTTTTTATTATAATAATATATATATACGCTTTGACGTGGAAGTGAGTTCGAGGAAACCGTCCTGGACACTATACTCTGGCAGAGGGAACGGTTGCCGCCACCATCGGTGAGTAGATTACTAGCTCCTTTCACAACCGCATCGCTTAGGCTAGATTGCCTTCAAAACCGCTCCTTGGGCTATTTACACGCCCTAGGATACTCCTATACAATGGCATTAAGTGTGCAAATAGTATAAGATAAATAAATAATCAAAAGTTGTGTGATACTCGTAAAAATGTCAAATCGATGAGATTTGATAATCACGTAAGTTGAGGTAGCGTAATGGTTCCAACATTTAGCAGGCGGGTCGGGACACCAGCACGATGTTTCTATAGAAGATACCGTGCCGACGCGAGTCGAGCGCGACCTCTTCTACGGTACATTTAAACCATAAGGTATTACAACAATTAATAAGTTTTTGGATGGTAAACATACTGGGCCTAGAGATACAGGCTGTCAAGTGATGCCTCTGGAACATACTTGTTGAAGTTTTGCAATAGGTTTTGAGGGATGTAGCTACTCAATCGCGCATTGTTAGAAAATCCCTTACAACCACGCAATGAGGTTCCTCACGATGTTCTCCTTTCCATACGAAAGATTTATTATAGAGTTCGGTAGGTGGGTTCGAACCTTCTATAGCGGAGGCGGGCTCCTTCGTCTTTCATCTTGGCCTGCCTCCGTTCTGTCCCCTTCTTCCCTCTTCTTCTTATGGGGCGAAGAGGTGGGGGTCGAGAATATTCTCCCCCATCCCCATTGGGCCATTGCACGACGAGGCCCGGTGGGTTCGCTGCAGGGGGCGACGCGGCGACATGCCTTGGCAACCCCGTATCGCCCCCATCCCAAATGCAGCGGACGGCCCCGGGGGGTTTTAGTGGGTATTTCCGGGCGACTCTCGCCCGGGTGAGTCCCACACTGGCGCGGAGCTCGTCACTCCGTGCCCCCTATCTATTGTATTGGGGGACTTGATCCCTCAAATACAATAGATAAGGGTAGTGCGTAAATGCATTTCCCCCCGTCAAAAAAAAAAAAAAAAAAAGGTGGTTTCGAACCGATAAAATTTGTATGAAATATATTAATGTGACATCATATCGTAGTACAGTATGCTTACTCTAGCATAAAAATGCTTTTTTTATATAAGTTTAATATTTTTTACTTATATTTCTTAAATACTTGATTATTACTTTCTAAAAAATATTATTGAAGGTGTCCTTTATTGAATATATTATTGAGATAATTAACAACGCAGATGAGGTCACGGATGTTAGCTAGTTTTAATTAATGCATTAAATATTTCGAAATATAGAAACTATTATATGTTAATGTGGGACCAATGAACCATCTAGTACATGTATGTAGTGAACATTTATTATTTGGAATGGAAATTTGATAGATCCAGTTTTATCGTATACGTCGGGGGCACTTGAGAAAATTACAAAATGTAATATCTTCTATGTATTTATATATCAATAGCATTGAAATGCGTAGGAAATATATTTGCAATACATTTGAACGATAATATAATCTAGAATATTCTGTATAGTTGAAGTCATCTAAAATGCGCAGCGTGATGTGTGAGGTCGCTTCGATTGTAAATATGTGGTTTTTAGTTAGCCATCTTGCTTTTCTTGAATTTAGAATACAATCTATTTGAAATTGTTTTATTTACGCGCCGCCAGCGAGATACTGTGTTATTTTAAATTAACATTATTTATTGGTTTTTCTGTATATAGTATATAAAGGCACTGATTCTCTATTTATCCGTTCGATTTAAATTATATTTCGATTCTTATTACATTATATCGTTCTTACATTTAGCTTTTATTATATTTGTTTTTTTTTTAACTAGGGAAGCCATATTTTTACTGTTAAGATATATATATACTAATAAATAAAATTGTAGTGTCTGCTTGTAATGTCAAAATTAATTATTTTTTTTACTAAATAGACATAAATGTATATACGATACCTATAACAAAAATACAATTTTAAATTTTTTTGTTTGTCTGTCTATTTGTAATGGGTAATCTCCGGAAAGGCTTGACCGATTTTGACGGGACTTTTTTTGGTAGATAGCTTAATTTACTCCGGGTAATTCAGGGTACTTTAAATTTTCGAAAATAAATAGGGTTCCGCGTAAAAAAATTAAACTCATAAAGATTTGAATCTAATTCGATTCAATGCACAGTTTTACGGGCAAGTGCTTGAATTTATGAAAAATATTTTTACTTTACCTTAGTACAGACAAAAATCAAGGAAATAAATAGGGCTCCTTAAAAAATAAAATAAACACAGTGAAGAACACACAAAAGGCGGGCGGAGTCGCGAGCACACCGCTAGTTTTTAATAAAACCTTAATATGTAAACGTAACTTTCATAAATTGCAATAGAAATTAAAAAAAGACTAAATTTCTATAAAGTCAGTACACAGTTAGCCAGACATTTCGTCGTGAAACCAGTTTGAGTCAGATTTCTGACAAAACGCGACTACAAGAGCGTATGTACTATTTTCGTCGTGCTGTTATTTTTATAACTTATTCTCCTTCCTCCGTGCAGAGTTTATTAAAATCATAAATCATGTTTTCGCGTGATTACTTTGTTAGTAAAATAAATATGGATCGTATACAATTGTATATTGTAATTATTATTTTTTTAAATCTTAACAGAGATTTCTCCTTGAAGACAAAATTGTCTTCATATAGATTATTATGTTCTTGTTTCTTGTTCTATGTATATGTTCGTATAGATATTTTTTTAAGGTCTAGGTTTCAACATTTTTATAGAGATATTACCACACTGTGGTTCGCGACTCATCCGTTTCATTGCGTTACCATCATTATTGTAAATCAACGGTGTTTCTTTCGAACTGAATATCATCGTTGCCCGATGAAAAGGCAACTAGTACAAGGGCACCAAAGTGGTACGAATATCGGCTTGGGCTGTCACCTAGGTAAAAATTATGCCAGGGTCATGGAATCCCTACGATTTTTTTAAAATAAATAAACTTTTATAGAACCCAAGGGTTCTTAGGATTATGAGCAGGAGTGTGTGCAGTATGATTTGTGTAATATTTAGAGGCCACGCACTGTCTTTGAATCGCGCTGGCAGCGGTTGAAGACTCTCCGCAGTTGGGATCGAAGCACGTCTTGTGCCGTCGCCAGTAAAGGAAACGGGTAAATCGTTACAATTAAAACAATGTATGAAAGAAATACTTAGAATTAGACTATAGTCCAATTGATTTTGTTTGTTGATAACTAATGACGCAAAAGCTCGGCTGAATTATTCGTCTTTATCATTCTCTTGGAATAATTGTTTTATATATCCTGCTCCTTAGCAATCTGTTTGTTCCAAACAATAATCTAATATGGTGTCAGATTTTCATCAGTAAGTGTATTTTCAGCAGAGACGTGTACCCCATTGTATGGAATAAAATTAAAATAAGAAATCTTTACATGCGGTTAAAATAAAACTCCTTTTCCTTCCGTAACGTATTATTACCCAACTTCTGTAATGATATTTCTATGAAATACTTTAGAAAAAAAGTTTTAATGCCTTACGCAAACAAAATTATGCCCCTTTCGAATATTGACTATGGGTTTGTTTATTCTTATATTCTTCTCTTTTATGAGCTATTTTTAAAATGTTTACTACTAACGCAATGCTCAGTAGTAAATACGTAAACATTTCCCAAAGAGCAGGATCGTGTTCGTCTGGAATCATATAAATAAGCTCTCTCGTCGGGTTTTTCCCGAAGCCCATTCTCGTTTGTCAACGTCGAAGTCTTGTCACAATACAGAATGAATCGATTTCCACTATGAACACTTTTACCTAGATTACTTTTTTAGCTTATGCCTGTTTTATTAATATAACATTCGACAGTAATGATAGCTCCAATTCCGCTTTCCTGTATAAATCACGTTTTGAAGGAGTTCTTTATTAATGATATACATAGGTACTTAGTTTGTGACGCAAGGTGGTTGGTACAGATCATATTTTAAGATTTTGCTTTTTTTCATGTGTAACACTCGGCTTACTTTCCGACTTTATAAGTGGTTGGTACAAGCTAATAAGGTATGTACTAAAAGTTATTATTTATCCATTCAACCGAAAGACGTCCACTGCTGGACTTCCCCAGAAGACCTCCACGACGGCCTGTCTTGCGCCACCCGCATCCATCTGACTCCTGTGACCTTCACCAGGTCGACGCTCTACCTTGTGGGGGCATACCCACGCTGCGTCTTCCAGTACGCGCCAGACATTCGAGAACTTGTTGGCCCCATCGGGCATCGGTTAGCAATGTGGTCAGCTATGTGAATATAAAAATTACATCGTTGTCAAATCAATAAACGTTAGGGGTTAGTTATGGAGAGATAAATTGGTTCGGAGAGGTTACAATGGTGACAATGGTCAGCCGCTAATGGTCGATAGCGTGCTGTGGAGTTGCGTTTATGGTTAGAAGAGAACTGTGGTGTCGCTTCAATGGTTGGGAACGGACTGTGTTGCCGCTTCATTAGTTAGAAGCGGACTCTAATGAAAATACAAGTTTTAGAATAAGTTGCAAAAAAACATGATTTGCACTAATAATGAATTCTAGAATTACAGGCTTTAGTTAATGCTAATAGACTTTAAACAGATCTTTAGTACTTTTATCTGTATTTTAAAAATGTGTGTACTTATGTACGCACGTAGGAAGTCATACTTCTTTGACGTAATAATAGAAAAAACTAAAACGTTGACAGCTAACTTAAGGATGTCGTTTTTTCGTGATAAGTGCGCGCGCATCGTAAACATTACTCTTATAATTCTTCCCTAAGGCACTAAAAGAAGTACCAATAACTTCAAAAAACCTTAAATTGTTTTTTTTTTATTTATTCGATTTTTCCTATTAAAGATCGAGATCGTAAACCAGTTGCAATTTTTATAGTTTAAGAGCGTAAAAATTTTAGAATGAACTTTTTTATTACTTTTGTTTATTTACTTACTATCTCGAATAAAATCGCTAAAAATGACAAAAAAGCTCTTACCTCATTAACCATTTAAACGATTTTTATGATTGTTTTTTTTTATTAAATCGAAAGTATATTTCTTGATTTGGTTTTTGTAAATACTCTGTTATGTTAGATAACTTATAGAAGTAGTTACGAGGATAATAGTCGATCAAGGGCAAGCTAGAACAAATTTAAAAACCTCTCGCTAACCATCAACATTGAATACGTAAGGGCAGAAGTGTAATTGTACATAAGTGCCAGCAACATCCTTACTTAACATCTACATAGTCTTTAAAAAAATCTGTGGCAATTTTCAACTTAGGTAGCAAGTCCAAGCCGACGAGCTTGTTTCAAAACACAGGTCTTGTTTTGGTTCCAAATTACTGTCTTGTGTCCTCACATCCATAGATGTATTAAATGTCTATGAATATGAGAAACGTTAAAACTATCATCAAAGTAAAATACTCGATCGTTAATAGATAACGAAATACCTCGAGATAGAACGACAAGTTAACAAGACGATCTCGTTTGCAGCCCCCCCGGGTCGCAGACACGAGGGTGCATTATCGATCGAGGTCGTTGACACCGGCGAAGGCTTGCAGAGATGTGTACGATTTGTGGAAACTGGAATTACGCGTACAGGGTGGGCGTGTGGTTGCCAACCGCTAATATTGGGTGAGTAGGTTAAAGGCTGCGATATCGGAAGACTTGATCTAGTTTACGGATGTTCTAGATACAATTTGAGAGAAAGGGATCAAGGTCTTAGATAATAATTGCGACTTTACGTTTGTTCGATATCTGTTTGGTATCTACATATTTAAACACGTAAAATTACTTCGAAGCGAATTTACCTACCCTGTTCTAAAATTAGGCTTTTGTGAAGAAATTCATCGTAATGAAACCATAAGATAGTCGTGGGGTCCATTCTAATGCACGCATGGCTAGCTACTGCCCTTGAGTTTGAAAATTTCTAGTTAAATTTGAAAACACCCGTAGAAAGAGATGGGAATACTAAACAATTAACATGATTAGTATCGATTTACGTACGTACATTTACACCTGAACTAAGAAGAATACGTAAAAAAAGAAGCCAACTCCTTTGAATTTGAATAACAATGCCTAGGTTGTGCTTCATACTAAGGATGTTGAGGCTATAGATTTTTGAAGGCTCACATCCGGGAAATGCAGATGTGGATCTTAAGACTTTTAAGGAAATATATACGAAGTAAAATAAATATAGAAAATGAAAAATAAGGTTAAATAAATATCTTCAATACTTTTATTTAATAATTAAACTGTTCGTTCCTTGCGATAGTAAATTTACGACATATTTTTATCGGTGCCATGTTGATCAAGTTTAAAATAAATCCAACTCTCATGAGTCGTACTCACTAGTAGTAATAATTATTAGACAGTTCACAAAATTACTACAAAATAGGGTTTAGTTTCGTTTTGCGTATAATTTTAATACTTTAACAGCTAAAAAATCTTTTTAAATGATACAGAAATAAATAGAATGAAATAGAATAATAGAGTCTCATAATACACCAATTTGGAAAAAAAAAAACTAATAAGTACATATGTACCTAGTATATACTTTATAACTTTCTCTACTGTATATTACAAGAATAATTCATATTTAATTATAAATTATATATTTTCGTCCACCTTCAAACCTGAGGCGCCGTAAATAACGCGACTAAAAATATTCAATGGCGGCCATTTTATATAGAAAGGGCGTTCATCCTAATACACATTTTGCCCTCCTACTTATCCGGTACATCATGGACTGTCCCTCTCTCCGTAGTAAGAATATAACATAAAGCTTAACGGGAAAAACAGTTACTAGTCGCAGGTCAAGTTATGTATACTAATATTATAAAGGGAAAGATTTGTATTTTTGTATGTAACGAAAAAACTTAAAAACTACTGGACCGATTGGATGAAATTTGGTACGAAGATAGTTTGAAATCCAGGGAGTGACATGGAAGTTTTTATTCCGAAAATCCCACGGCCACAGGAACTTTTAATCGTTCAATGTTAATAATTTAAATTACCTACTATTAATAATAAATCGTTTTATATATTTTCTTATGTAACAAAATGTATATTTAAAATAGGTCAAATTGTCTATACTAAATAAAATCAATTCTTAGTGATGCTAGAATTTTAAAGGCAGACAAAAGTCTGCCTGTTTGTTCCGGCTTATGTCCAGAACGACTGGACCAATTTTGACGGAACATTTCTGGCAGTTTGATGAAGTTACTCCACATAACTTAGGGTACTTTTATTTTTAGGTTTCCACATTAAAAAAAAACACATGAAATAGTGATTAAGTCCTATACAATCCACAGTTTGACTGGGAGCTGTTTGATTTTTTGGAAAAAATCTCTGTTTATCAAAAATAATGTTAAGAAAATAATTACGGTTCCGCCTAAGAAAATTAAAAGTCATGCAGATAAAATTCGATTCAATGTCTGTCTGTACATTGAATCACCGTCAAAACATTATCTTTCAAGGATTATTTAGAAACTATATTACAATATATGAAACGTAGGAGAAGCTAGCTCACTCAGCTAGTGTTTCCAATAAAATTAGATCCAAAGACCCTGACATGTTTACAGTTAAAATTTCGGTTACTGAATTCACTATTACTAGGACAGAAATTCAGGTCAATTGCATATTATTACATGATTTGCATTCGAATGGTTATATTCAGAATCATTTACCCATATTTGACCGGGCAAAGCTAATTAGATATTCTAGTTCTAATCCTAGCATAAATTATACGCCTTAGGGAGCGGTCAAGTATTACGCAGGCCCAATAGGGGGTGGCGGCATATATGGTTTGGTTATTTTTAACGACTTGTTTAATTTTGATGACTTGTTTAAGTATAATGTTTACATTTAATAACATAATCAAATTTTGGAAAAAAAATTACAAATTACATAGGGTTGCTGAAAACGGGAAGGAGAGGCAAAAAACCTAAATTTATGTTTATGTAATTTGATAAATTCAAACGAAAGGCGTCCAGTGCTGGAAATAGGTTTCCCACAAAAAGGAGAGAACTGCCATACTCAGCACACTTGGTAGGCGGGTTGGCGATCGCAGTAGGTGTTTGTGGTGCTCAGAGGATGCTGCTGTCCATTTTAGTCGCCTTTTACGACACCCACGGGAAGATATGGGGATATGTTACTAATCTTAGCCGGCACCACACTGTTCGTACGTAATACTCGAGCGATAATAATAATTCTAAAATAATTATCAATATTAATAAAATAAAATTGAAGTGTCTGTTTGTAATGTCAATTTTTTTTTACGACGCCTATATAAAAATACATTTTTTTTTAAATTTTTGTGTGTCTGTTTCTTCTGGGTAATCTCCGGAACGGCTGAACGGATTGTGACGGGCCTTTTTTTTGGAAGGTAATTAGGGTTCCACGTAAAAAAAGTTAAAACTCATAAAAAATTGAACAAAATCCGATTTAATGCACAGTTTTACGGCCGAGTGCTTTTTTTTAAATATTTTTACATTATCTTATTTCATAAAAATATTAATGTTCCGTATAAAAAAAAAACGAAGTGAAGAACATAAGAAACGGGAGCAGAGCCCCAAGCACACAGCTAGTTTTAAATCAAATCAAATCAAAATTTATTTATTCAATTTAGGCCCTAAGAAGGCGCTTATGAACGTCTAAAACACTACCCACCGGTTCGGAAAACAACCCAGTCGAGAAGAGCCGGCAAGAAACTCGATCTGGTTCTATTTTTTTTAATAAATATAACATTTTTTTTTGTCATATAAAAAACTATACAATCGTTGTCTTAATAATGTTAGTGGAAGCACAGAGATGTGGGTTAATTCCAGACATCACTATCGTTCACGTAATGATCCACCCTGTAATAACCTTTTGAGATAAACTGTGTAGTCTCGTAATAACGTAGCAAAATTACATTTGCTGTTAATGTCATACGTCGTAGTATGCGCACCCCCGCACATACTGCGGGTCCAACTCCGGGGGCGGCCCAAGTGTGTTCTTCTTCTGTCCCCCTTTTTCTCTTCCTGGGTATCCCTCTCCTTTCTACGTCTTGTCGTTGGAGACAAGATGAGTGAAGAAGAGGGACCCAGAATTTTCTTCTTCGGTGGCGGGTTCTTTCCTCTATCTCTTTGCCCGCCACTGACCTATCCCCGTTTTTTTTTTTTCCCATTTTATTAAGGAATCTTTTTTTATTATTATTAAATCAAAAAATTAGGGCGTAGCTAGGTTCAAAATACCACAGAGTTTTTTACACTCAGGTTCTTAATACTTTGGTAACCGTTGTGTTAGTTACCTTTTTGCGGATGAGTGCCTACACCACTCGCCCCGAAAGCTATGGTGAAACTGTAAAGGCCCTTCCGGTCAGCAGCATTAGCTAGTTAGAAGAAAGGGATGCGAGCGTCAGCTAAATTCAAGTTGGTAACTTAAACATATTTTGCTACGTAGAAATTTTGAATCATCATATTGAAATTATTTACAGAAGGGTCGTTTAAAAATTAAATTAACTACTGAACGGGGTCGTGAATTAATTTAATCTACGTATGTCCTATTTCAGAGATATGTAGTGACAGATGTTTATTACCTATTGTAAGCATATTCTATTGTTTTTGGTCCAGCTATTACTAAAAGCTGTTAAAATCGTTTTGCTATCATAAAACATTTTATTAGTATTTCGAAATAGTAATTTGCGTTTTAATATTGTTTTGTTTGAATAAGTTTTTGTCAAATTGTGTGATGTTAGGAATAAAATTTAAAGTGTATTGTTATTTTTATGAAATAAAAGATGATCACGTATAACGAATTAAGTAAGGTTCTTTTTAAAAAAATAATAAAAAAAGAAAAAAGTTTTCCCGTACCGGGAATCGAACCCGAGCCTCCTGGGTGAAAGCCAGGTATCCTAGCCACTAGACCATACGGGACGTGAAAGATAATTTGTAATTTTTCTTCTATACAAATATTAAGTTATGTTATTTAAAGTAGTTTTTATTTTCTTTGCACTTTAAGCTGTCTATTCAGAATTAAATTACTATTTCAGATATTTGTTTATTATCACTGTATATTTGGCGCAGTGATTATCGTCGTCATATAAACGTTCAGATTAGATATTACTTAAATTTAGCAAATTAATAAGAATGCATATAGCAATAATTGAAAACAGTAAGCAGTACGTATCGCTTATCAGTAGATATACTAGAACAATTATTTATTCTAGCATTTTTTTTGTTGTAAAAATATTTAAATGGAACATTTTTAACAGACCATTTTAGCGACATCTAGCGTGTTATATGTAAAGCCGTTACAATATTGTTATGTTAAATGCTGTCTAAAACAATGTTTTTTATTTGTTGTATAGATGGCGCTCTTAAGGTTCCAATTGAATTTATTATTTAGTTCTATAAAATGATGTTAGATGGCAATGATTAGGGATGTACGTGCCGGACACAATTTTTCTCCTTCTCACACAAAAACACAATATCCAAAACATATAAATAGATCCGTAGTGATATACTATGCTACCGTTTTCGCTCATATGGTGACAATCAAGACCCGTGCCTCAGAAAAGCTTCAATATCGTTTTGTTAAGAAAACGTAATAGTTCCAGAGGAATGTGGGCCTCTATAATGACCTGGATTGAATACGTCTTCAAATGACTAACTAGTAACTATTTCGATCGAGCGGAAACACACGTGAATCCTGTATTGGTAACCGCTCGCCGCGACTAATACCCCATACCCAATCGCTCCGCGTAATAAACGACGTTCGTGTAACACACTGGCATAGGTGGCGTGAGGCGTGGGCGACCGCTCACGGCCTCGCAGACCAGGGGGCTCGCGCTAGAGCCCAAATACAAGCTGAGTGCGCGCCGCTCCGCCCGCGTTGTATATATTGCGTTTACATTGAGTTGCTATCGCTTTGGGTTGGGAGCGAGGAGGCCTCGCGAAATGTACTTCGTCCACACCAAATTATGGTCTTGCTCCGCCACTGCATACTGACCGATCCAGAAGACAAGATAACGCAAACTGACGAAGACGGGCGGTAAACTTTGCTCCCGCATACAACTTGAGTTCACTCCAACAGCGGCCTAAGAAGTGCTCCGATCCCCATCTGGGGAAGCTCTTGTAGCCGTCGTCAGTGCGACACAGGGACACCGTATGCACTAACATTACACGCACCATACTGCACACACATTCTTACACTACATGGGGTCTGTTCAAATAGGGGGGGGGGGGGCAGGGGCGGGGGGGTTATACTTTGCTTATTTTTGATGATATGTTGGTCTGAATGGTGCTTACGTAAGTAATATTTACTTCTTTTTTTTTCTAACCTAGCTAATGCTGTTAACTGGAAGGGCCTTTACATCTTCACCGTAACTTTGGGGACGCGTGCTGAAGGCACTTTTTTTAATAAAAAAAAGTAAAAAGATAAACAAAATGGCCTACATAAAATGGCTTACGTAACAAGTACTTGAATGCATGAAGATATGTGAGTACTATAAAGGACTCCTTTCGCTTTAACAAACAGTAGCGTTAGCTAGAATAAAATCCGTGGCATTCTTTACACAGATAGCAGCCCAAAGTGAGGTATGAACCACTTTGATGCCCTTCCGTTAGCTACATTTTACATCTGAGTGCCATCTCAAGCGCTCGTCTCAAAAAGCGAAGCGTTTTTTTAAGAGATAATGACGCAGTAGGTGTGTATCCGAATTTCGCGACAACGGACGTGTGTTCAAGCCCACCTATGCAACTTTAAAATCGGCCTGAGCTTTTTCGGTGAAAAAAAAAAACATCGTGAGAAAACCATAGCATGGTGAAAGGGCATTTTCTAATAATGCCTGCTTGGGTAGTTACCACCCTGAAGTAAGAAAACTTGTTGTCAAATATCAATAGGTGTGTTACGCATCACTTGAGAACTAGTATTTAGGCTTAGTGTGTTTACCGTCCTGGATCACATCGTCACTTAGGGATGGAGATTCTTTTAGAAAGAGATCGATTTTTGAATCGATTCTAATTGATGCTTTGTTTGAGCAAAAGCAAAAGAGAATTCACAAAAAAAATCGAGGTCTAAAAGATCGATCTCTAGAAAATTAGCCCATAATCATCATTTATTGAAAATTTGAGGTAAAACTGTTTCCGAAATAATTTTATTAATAACACTAAATCTCGGCAATATAAATTAAACAACAAAAGACAAACAGTCTGAGGAGAAAAAGATACTAAACCCTTTTATCTTTCCATATTTATAGGTAATTCCATATAAGACAAAACAAACGGGACACTATAATAATTAATTTTTTATCATTTAAAATAATTCAAGTTGTTTTTACAAGCATATCAAAGTTAAAGTTATAAAATTATTTTATGGTTGGGAGTACACTCGAAATACTATTGATATGGTAAGGGTTCAAGTAACACTGTAAGTGCTTGCTTACCATCGTATAAGATATTAGTCTGCCATCTTAATAGTATACAAAAAATATATTTTGAATCTCACAAAGAAGCGGGAGAAATTGATCACAAAGTCATCCTTGAGTTTTTAATTATACATTTACTCGATTCTCTATGTTCTAATATCGATTCACGGGACCGATTCAGTGCTAGATAACGATTATAAAAAACGATTTTTTGGTCTTAATGATCGATTCTTCAATTAATCAATCTCAGATCCTTATCGTAAGTTACCATCAGGTGAGATTGTGGCCTATACAGAGTTTCAAAAATCGATTAAACTTTCAAAGCTCCTCTGGTCAACATTTAATCAGTTTGAAAAAAATTATCATAAAGTACTTCGTCCTATTCTATTATGGATACATTATAATATATAATGTATGGAACCGGTTAGTATAACTGAGTTTCCGAACACAAATTCTTCTAAAACACACTACAAAGTTCAACAATCATAATTTATAACACTTCAAAACACGTTTCATTGAATTACCAACGAGTTATGTTAGGTTCGATTCCTTCATGCCCCCATCCCAAATTGCCCCCATCCCAAATGCAGCGGACGGCCCCGGGGGGTTTTAGTGGGTATTTCCGGGCGCTTCACGCCCGGGTGAGTCCCACACTGGCACGGAGCTCGTCACTCCGTGCCCCCTTACCTATTGTATTGGGGGACTTCGGTCTCACTAATACAATAGGTAAGGGTAGTGCGTAAATGCATTTCCCCCCGTCAAAAAAAAAAAGGTTCGATTCCCTCCTTTAAAATAATGCGAAATAGTCTTGAGCAAATTATTATGTCCGGGAGAGAATACACTGATGAAAAAAAAACCACTATTTTTTTTTGCATAATTGGACAAGAAACAAATTCTTGGTTATTGTTATATTCAAAAATTTCGGCTCCGATTACTCCTTCTCGGGATACTTTATTTAGGATCATGGGATAAATGTAACTAAATGCTTGCCATAAAAAAAAACTACATCATCCTCATTGTTGAGAATCCAACCTTTTTATACCTTTTTTGTCTGAGTAAAATAACCTTTTTTATTTTGTGTAGTTTTTAATTATAAAACAAATGTATTTTAATTTAAGAATTGAATGTATTGTCAATAACAGATAGTAATATACACTCATAGAAGATACACCGAATATCGCCTTTTTTTTCCTGTTTTCCATCATAATATTTGCCCAATCTTCACCTAAAACTGAGCTAATCCGCAACATTTTGGTCCTTCTCCTAAAAATTTTGAACTTACCTATTGAAAACGTGTCCATTTTCAAATGGTGAAAACTAGGGCTCAAAGTAAAATTCAGAAAACAGGAGACGATAAGTGTACCAAGGCTATCATGAGTGAACCTGTGGCTAATAATCAAACTCAAGGTACATTTTCAAACAAGAGTTCAAGGTCAGTACAATCTTCTTCTACAATTAGAGCTCAAAAGCTTGCGCTGCAAGCCGAATTTGTCAGAAAAGTAGGCAAAGCAGAAGCTGAAGAAGCAGCGGCCGTAACGGCAGCGTCGGTAATAGCTGCCGCTGAGCGCAAAGCCGCTGAATTAGAGCTAGAGAGCCAGCTTGCAAAGTTGGACTCGGAAAGTAGTAGAAGTCGTGGAAGTTCTAATTCTTCAATACAAGAGTGGTTAAATACTATAGAAATTAATAATCAAGACGTATTGGTAAAACCCAATCAAGCTAATAAACGTCTTGATTGTTTAGGATTTCGCCAAATTGATAAAAAATGTGGTGGAAGAAGCTTACCAGAGCTATTTCAATCTACTGCCGCAGCGAACAATCCTACAAATGTTACTAATAGTATACAAAATAAAACTACTGAAATTAAAACAGAACAACCCACTGACATTTCTTTATTAGCGCAGGCTATTACATCGCTGGTTGATAACACCGCCGTAATTCCTTGCATTTTAACAGCGTCCAATTTACAAATGACCGAAACTCATATTTTATGGCAAAGTCAACTAGACTGTTTTAAAACAGAGATCTCTTGCCTAAAGAATAACACACCGCTACCACTTAACAGGAGATTGCTTAAACTATATCCAACTTTAAGCGATGACAACTTACTTCGCCTATTCGGACGTATCAGCGCTACTATACACATCAATACTCCTTCGAAATTCCCCATTATACTCGATGGAAGACATCCAGCTATCCGCCTACTAGTAATGCGTTACCACGAAAAAGCTGCACATGCGAACACTGAGACAGTGGTGAACGAACTCCGCCAACGCTACTGGATCCTCAATCTGAGAACCACAGTTCGTTCTGTAGCTCACGACTGCCTATTTTGTACACATCAAAGAGCTAAACCGTTAGATCCGCCTATGGGAAAACTTCCTGATGAGCGACTTGCACACCACCAAAGACTTTTTTCTTTCATTGGGGTAGACTACTTCGGACCTCTTCAAGTTACCGTAGGCCGAAGACATGAAAAGCGGTACGTCGCTATATATACGTGCCTGGTCATAAGAGCAGTACACTTGGAGGTAGTCTACAGCCTTACTACAGATGCCGCAATGATGAGCCTGAAAAGATTTATTGCTCGACGCGGATTACCACATAAAATTTTTTCAGACAACGGAACTGCCTTTGTCGGCCTTAGTAGAGAGCTCAAAAAACTGTACTAGAAACAAATCTTAACTTTCGCAGCAAATGAATTAATAGAGTGGAAGTTTATACCACCCGCTGCTCCTTTTATGGGAGGAGCTTGGGAGCGCTTAGTTCGAAGCATAAAGACTGCGCTTAAAGTGACACTCAAAGATAAGTCACCTACTGATGAAGTTTTATCAACTCTTCTCCTAGAAGCAGAAGCGATTGTAAATAGTAGACCTCTCACACACGTCTCTCCTGATCCTGACTATCCGGAGGCACTCACTCCTTTTCATTTTTTAATTGGGACGTCTTCAATCAATCGCATACCTTTCGAAGTAGAAGAAAGCGATCTTCACGGTAGAATTCGATGGAAAAGAGCAGCCAGGATGGCGGACCACTTTTGGAGACGTTGGTTGGTCGAGTATTTACCTCTTTTGAACCCCACTACAGGCACTGGAGAGCGACCTCATATTAAAGTGGGAGATGTTGTTCTTATAGCTGACAGTAATTTACCTCGTGGTGTGTGGCCAAAAGGAAGAGTCATATCCCTATATAAGGGCAAGGATGGAATTTCCAGAGTGGCTGATGTTGCCACATCTGCTGGCCAATTAAGGAGACCTCTTAAAAAATTAATTGTAATTACTACATAACCAATTTAAAAAAAAAAGAGGAGGATGTTGAGAATCCAACCTTTTTATACCTTTTTTGTCTGAGTAAAATAACCTTTTTTATTTTGTGTAGTTTTTAATTATAAAACAAATGTATTTTAATTTAAGAATTGAATGTATTGTCAATAACACATAGTAAAATACACTCATAGAAGATACACCGAATATCGCCTTTTTTCCTGTTTTCCATCATATTATTTGCCCGATCTTCACCTAAAACTGAGCTAATCCGCAACACTCATTCAGTTTAAAAAATCATTCGAAATGATATTGAAATAAAAACGTAGCGGTATAAATATGAATATCTCTTTATTATTAACAATAAACTCTAGACAGGAGGTACTTTTATCACTTATATAATTATAATATTGTTTAAATATGTTATAAATTATCGAGGTAAATAATTTACTAATTTCTTTGGACTGAATTTATTATTATAAATAAACCCTGAATTTATTTCAAGAGTAAGCTAATAGTTTTTTTTATATATTTCATAGTTATAATTCAAAATAATCAGTATATATACATATATCACGCATTGTGTACGAAGGAACTATATATAATTAATTTAATAATACTGTTTTTAGATATAGATAGAAGTTAAAGGTAATCGATTAGTCTTATTAGACCTGTAAATATGACTAGAATGTTTAAAATAATTTAAAATCAAATTTTTTATTAATTCAACACATTAGATAAATTAAATAAAACTCACGATAGTAAAAAGTTATGAAAACGTACTAAATTATATTATAAGTTTGTGATACTTTTGTTATGGATATATCTAGATATTTATTTAAAAAGTTAATTTAACTATGAAAATCACTACAATAGATATTAATCGTTGGAAATGTCTTTTATATTTTAATTTTATCAAGAGACTTTTTTTTTATATTTTTACATAACCATTGTTTCATTTTCTAGGATATTATCCATAATTCATTTCGATATGAATACGATACAAATATTCTAAAGCATGCATAATTTGGAATAAGTGAGGATATTTCCATAGGTATATGGAATAACATTATGATAGCCAGACGTTCATTAGTTTTAAAGAGAAACAACGGATTCCCTTAAATATACATAAAGCTTATTTATTGATGTAAACAAATATTAATTATATAATTATTAACGACTAGAATATTGCTGTTTTATTTCCGATTTTAGTGAAAAAGTGAAGAGATTGTGTGCGTGTTGGGTAATTAAATCTAATGGGCATCTCGTCGCCTTCTGCCGGGGCCGCCGGCGAAGTTGGCAGCAGCAATACCCATGAGGTGTTTGGCTTGGAGAGTACCAGAGTAGCCGCGGCTCAGACCAAGGTCGATGGCGCGTTTTCTCGCTGAAAATGTAACAAAATATTATAAAGAATTCGTTTTCAATCCATGATCGAAATTTGACCGTCATTATAATTGAAAATTGAAAAAAATTACTGCCTTCTACAATCTTTTTTGATAACACCAACAACGAATTTAACTGAATGAATAAATATCTTAAACTGTCTTAACTTAGACCTAATATCACTAATGTATAATGGTTTATTGAAAATGTTAATTCTTTAAATGAAAAAAAAAGAAAAGAAATGTATACATTAAACAATTCAAATCGAAAATTCATCTATTATTGTAACAATATACCTACTTGAACAAAATAAATATAATAATACCTTTGCAAGAAACCATTGAGTTCTAAATTACAATTTCTTTTCCGATGACACTGATAAATACTAATTAACCTAAGCAACAATTGCTGAAGTTACATGAAGAAAAACATCTCCCTTGTAAAAAAAATTAAGCTAATAAAATATACAGATTAATACAATTAAACGGCCCGTAATCTTGTAGCAGGGAATATTACGAGACTGTGCATAATTTTGCTAAATTACAACAAAAGAGGGGGAATATAACTCGTTAGAAGTTTAAACACATGACATATTAAACTCTTAACGCGTGCAAATTCAATGGCATAAACTAAATGATAATCTAGATACAATAAATATGACAAATAAGAAAAACCCACCTGCTAATGGCGTCTTTGTAGCTGAGAATAGAAAAAAAGAAGCGTTACATTTTATGACAATATAACGTTTAATTATATTTATAGAATTATTGTAATCCAATAATAAACTTATTAACGATTTTGTATGTTTTGTTCTTGTTTGTTTTGTTTCGTTAGAGACAAAATATGGAAGCGAATATATACTTTATTCCGTATCGTAATAAGCCCAGGAACTATGCCCTTCACGGGAACTATATCATTCCAATCCGAAATGTCGATTGAAACAAGTTCACATATTTAGAATACATTTCTTAGTAGAATACTTTCATAATATAATACAGCTTTTTTATATTCTATATTGTAAGCGTAATATGAAATATTTAAGCGTAAAGTATTAGACAAAGTACACAGTAGACAGTAGTCATAATAGACGCAGAAATAATAAGAGAGGAGACTCAATGAATATAAATGATGGAAGTGTAACTTTATGTAGATACTAACTTTTCCATTTTGCGTTCGAACTGCACAATATTGTTGAGACGGTTCAGCATGTCCATGATTTCTTCGGGTTCGTAGGGACCTTCGTTACTGTAGTAATTGCTTGGACTAGAATTAAAATGTTATCATACTTTAAAAAATAATTTTCACTTGGTCAAAATATACACCACATATTCTATTTATTACATACCAGAATATCATTACAAATAATTTCTCCCTATGAATAAGCATCGAATTTTTGGGTAAATTATTATTATCATTTATTTTTTTATTGGTCCACAAAACTGGGTACAATTTTTTACTCTTATAATAACTTTATATAAATTGCTCCTTCTTGGCGTAAACACACCTTCCAATAATTGTAATAAAGCGACGTACTAAAGAATATATGTAAAAAAACACGTAACTTAAATTTACAAATTAAAAACAAAAACCTTAACTAGTAACAAAAAATAAGTAAAACACAATTTAAATTATTAACATCGAAAAAAAAGTATTGACAAAATCTATGATTTTACGAGTTTTGATGGTAATGATTCCTAAGATTATTAGTTTTAAACGAGGCAAAAGGACTATATATAAACACAACTATATATTTTTGTATGTTATTATTCGAGGAGCACATGCGGTACATAGGTGAATGCTGACATAAGTTAGTTCTTGAAAGAGGCAAGGTGAACGTTTTTCGATTGCATACCTGGCTTAATGAACGTGGAATGGAAAAAGAGAATCTTTGTAATAATTCAGGGGAATCAACATAACCGTGGACTAGCTTATATAAGAAGCCAATATCAGCTACATTTCAAATCGTTTAAGAGTTTTTGACGTTATTCTGGTCTGTTATATAGTGGATTTTATTTATTATTCATTAGTATTTGATTCCATATTATTTAATATTGGTCGCACATGTAACGTGAGTATGGATTAATCAAATTGACCACCGTTTTCCTTCAAAATTCTCTATCCATTTGATCTAAACATAATTTAACATTAAGAACATTATTTGATCCATCTCGACGTGCCAGTTGTGTTTTTCTAAATTCTATTCGGGTCGACTTGCGTTCCAAATAAACGCGAAGTTGTGAAAGGCGGAGTCTTATTTTAATGTTTAGTTAATGGTACAACTACCTGGGATAAGCGAAGGCTGGTACGACGAGTAGAAACGCAAAGAGCACGCAGCTCACCAACAGGCAGCTAGCTCGGACCATCCTGGAACAAGAAATCATTTATTTCCCTATTTATTTTATTCTGACACAACCCTAGTATTTCTACTAGACAGCTTAGAAGTGCTCTTAGTTCATTTTTTAAAAGGTTCATATCTGCATAGTCTAGCGCAAAGGAAGACTGCGCAGGTTAAACCAATCCTTAACTATAGTATACGGAACAGACAGGTATTAGAATATTATAGGATTCTTCCGATTTTGCTACGTTATGAGCTGTGGGACTGAATAACTAGCTAGCGGTAGATGTCATTTTGTAATGGCGATGAATGCACCATTTTGAAAACTTCCTCAAAGCACTCCCTATTGTCCAAGCCGTTCAACGTATAGATGTAAGGTTTCTTTGTCAAGTCTAGACGGTGTGCTAGTTCAGATCTGTTAGCAATGTGAATGTCGCCTTTGCACGAAGGCAAAAGGAGGTAAACCTAAGAAAGGCACTAACCATAATATTTATTATTTATGAGGTCATTCACATATATATAACGCAATTATCATCTTTTTCAGTGATTAAAAAATAACATTTGAATACGTGTAATTTAGAAAAAAAGAAAACTTTTAATTAGTTCATTAATGTTAAACGTTTTATTAAAATTGAATATAATAGTTACGTTATCAAAAACAGATTTTTAATGTAAGTTACTTAGTATGCTATATCTATACTAATAGGTAAAATTTAAGTGTCTGTTTTAAACGTTAAAATAACAATTTTTTTACTAAATAAATATGAATGTTTGTACGACACATTTGAAATATTTTTCAAATTTTTGTCTTTCTGTCTATTTGTTCCGGATAATCTACGGCACGGCTGGATCAATTTCGACGAGACTTTTTATGGTAACTTAAGGTACTTTTTGTTTACGAGAATAGTTAGGGTTCCGCGTAAAAAAAATTAAAACGCAGTGAAGAACATACGAAACGCGGACACAGCTGTAGACACACAGCTAGTTTAGAATAAAATACAATGTTAAATATAGATGTGGTATGAGTATGCTTAGCTAAAGAAGGGAAATGTTTATTTTCAACAAAGTACATAAAAACCAACACATTATATTTTTTCGCATTCCAGAGAGAGAAAACCACAAAAATTAAAATAAATAGCTCCTCATTATTCCTACTCTCCGTATCGTACCATTTAACGTAATAAGAGATGGAAAATCTCTTAACAAAACGAAACGAAAGAAATGAAAAAAACAAGTGAATGAAATCAAAGTTAATATTTACTTAAGAGCTACGCGACAAAAGAAATGTTATTATTGTGAAAAGGTAAAAGAAAATTTATTTCTATAAGAGCCTTCCTAAGCTCATAATTTCAGGTGTTATTATTTTTATAACATAAATATATAATCGAGTATTAATTTTAATTAAATTATTGCAAATTTGAATTATTAGTTTATACTTTAATGGTTAATACTCTTAAATCATTAATTGGAAGTATTTAAAAGACCCAAAAAGCATTGTTAAATAAAAAAATATTTTATAAGTTTAAAAGGTATCAATTAAGACCCGTGTTCCAATAACAATCGCTAAAGGCGAAACGGATCCTACGATTCTATCATTTGAACGTGGGAGGGATAAGGTATTCCCGAATCGCGCTATATCGCTTATGGTTAAAATTCCGTTTATGAGAAAAATTAAATTGTATGGTTTTAGTTATTATTACATATAGGACAATCGTTTTATTGGTATTATCATATTATAGAGATAGTTTAGGAAGAATGTATTTATATTTTTTATTATACTTCTCAACAAGCTTCGACCTAAATGCTATCCCGACATATACTTTTTTTTATTTAATAAATGAAATTCAAAAATTTCTTAAGTGAATTTTAAATTGAAATATGTCCCTTGAGTTACATTTGATCTTATTATTTTGATGAAAATGTGTATTGGATAAATATTTAATTTAATCTTATCTCTAGCGTGAGATTAAAATAGATCTTTTGACATTATTATACAGTATGAGATGGTCATTTTAGCTAGATCGTTATAATTACTTACTAGGTGTGTGCACGCAGCTGCGCCAGCGTTAAATATGTTCTTTACTACGTTTTCATTTTTTCTACGGAAGACTAATTTTATATATTTTAAATACATATATCGTAAATTTAAGCACTTGTCTGGAAAACCATGCTTTGAATAGGATTTAATAAAAAAATTTAAGAGTTTTAATTTTTTTTCACGGAACCCTAATTATTTTGGTAAATTAAAAGTACTCTAAGTTACCCGGAGTAACTTCAGCTATCTACCAAAAAAAATCCGTCAAAATCCGTCCAGCGGTTCCGGAGATTATACGAAACAAACAAACAGACAGACAATAAAAATTAAAATTGTGTTTTTGGTATAGGTAACGCACATACATTCATACCTATTTAGTAAAAAAAATATTTGTGGCATTACAAACAGACACTCCAATTTTATTTATTAGTATGAATCCATTTCTCCAAATTTACGTGCATTTACTAATTGTAAAATAACGCTATCGGACTAACTTATGAGCTGGTGTGATTATAAAGTGCCTTAGGCCTCAGTAAGAAGTTTATTTTAGTCAAGTTTAGAAATAATGTTTTTATGCGAAAAGTGGATTAACTTACTGAGGGTTAGTTTTATTTGGCATTTGGCCTATCGATAGAAAAAACGTAAATAGAAATGTTTATTTTTTTATTTACTAAGCTTTTTAGGTTTATATAGTTAGTAGCATTAGTACTCTTCTTCTTCTTCTTCTTAGTTAATGGCAATCTGTGTGTACACACAATTTGTGCCAATGTCATGTAGGTAAGATTTTCAATCTTGTATCAGCGTTACCAAGCTCCAACAGAACGGTGGCCTATCCTGCTCGAACTTTCCATGGAGCTTTGTCGGCACCTCAGAATGTATGCTACGCGTTGTCTTCTATAATAAACTTAACTTGAACACAATAACTAAACTATTTCACACAAAACGCCACCAAGATTACATGATATAGAGTCAAGTACACAAGTTTAATGAATTAAAGAAAACAATTGCTACATGTCAGACTGAGATCCCGCCAAAAACTCACCATTAGTACTCGTTTCACTTCCTAACTGCAGTATTGATAGTCTTTTGTCAGACACCTAATGGCGTCGTGTGTCAATATTTCATTCTGACTTGGCATCGTTACTAAAGGTATTAAATATGTAGGTCAAGTAGCAGCTTATAAAAAAAAATGAAAACTAATATAGAAATAGATATAGGTTGTATTTATATGAAGGCTGTTTGTGAATTACATGTAAAATTTTAAACCAAAGTTATTACGACTAATTTCGTAAAAAAAAAAACTAAAACTCATCGATAACCATTAAATAAAAAAAAAAAAAAACAAGAAAATCGTGTTATAAACAGAAGGGAAAAGTCTGGACCTATTTTATCTTTGTCTATATCTATCTATTCTACCGAAATACGTCCACTGCTGGGCATAGGTCTCCTCCAAAGATCTCCACAACGACCGGTCTTGCGCCATCCAATATCCAGCGGATTCTTCGACTTTCACCAGGTCGTCGGTTCACCTTGTGGGGGGGGGCTACCAACGCTACGTCTTCCGGTGCGAATAATAATAATCGGTGATGCCACTTAAGTTTAGCAATTCTTCGGTCAATGTAGGTTACTTTGGTTCTTCTGCGGATCTCCTAATTTCTGACTCGATCACGCATTGAAGCTCCTACCATAACCATAACCCTTTGAACTAATTTGAGCTTTCTCATTAGGCCCATTGTAAGCGACGACGTCTCAGTGACATATGTCACCGCTGGCAACACACACTGGTCGAAGAGATAAGATTTTGCGTAGTCTCCCGAAGGCAGCCCAGCCGAGTTGGATTCGACGATCATACATTTAAACTCGAAAATTACAATCATATACATTAATACCCCGCTTTACGCGAGGGATACGTTCCGAAAAAAATCGCGTTAACTGAAATTCGCGTAGATTAAACATAGTCAAAATTTAATACAAATCATTTTAATCAATCACTTTAATATTAAGAACACTTTATGCAATACGTACTCTTATTTTTTTACGGAAAAATACATCTATTGTCTTCACATTATGTTTATATGCACTCTTTCGCGTAATGCGAGGCATTTGAGCGCGAAATTTGAATTCGTGTTATAGTGAAACCGCGCGTAACGGGGTCGCGCTAAGCGGGGTATTCCTGTATAGCATTCACAGTATAAATCGAACTGCTTTTCACCAAGCCGGTATATTGTGCGCACCTATTCCGTTTTCTATCGGTTTCCGTACACGCTAAGCCGGTATTGTAATCAATATAAAATGTCTTTATAGAATTCAAAGTGCACCTTTGTGGAAAGTTAAATGGTTCAGACTCGCTTCAGGAAGCGTTCGAGATAAAAAAAAAAAAAGAAGTGATATTTCAACGCCACACTGCGACGATAATATTTATGGTGTTTTGAATAAAAGAGATTTCCGTACCAGAAGCGACGATAGCTCATTGCTAGCGTGGTACATTGATAGACGTATGTTCGAACTTATATATCCTAAATGACCCTGAATTTCCGTTCAAGAAAAAAAAAGTGATAAAACAGCACTATCGTAAAGCATTTGTTAATGCCAGAGTGCCTAACTACCACCCTCAGTTTTGAGTATCTATTCTATAGGTGAACAAAAGGTACGTTCCACTTGAGATCCAGTACCTTTAGGCTTAGTGTGTTTACACCTGGACCACATCGTCACATTACAACAGGTAATATTGTGGTGAAAGCAGTTGTGAGCTTACATAGTTTTAAAAAAAATATGAGGATAAATGAACGCGTTCAAATAAATACTAAATAAATTCGAATAAATAAATAATATATATGAAATTAACACTCACGTAATGGGTTCTCTGTAGTTAAACGAATCATAATAATATTAACTATTTGTCAAACGTTTTACTTAATAATAAACATATTAATACTAAATTATTATTATTGCAATAAGAATGTTGAATATATCCATATCATCATCATATCAGTCGGAAGACGTCCACTGTTGGACATAGACGTCTTACAATCTTGTCCATCCATCTCCCTTGTTGGAGGTCTACCCACATGTCGTCTTCCGTACGTACGCGGTGCCATTCGAGCACCCGTTGGCCTCGCCGGGCATCGGTTTTACGATCAATATGCCCAGCCTACTGTCACTTTCTTTTGGCAATTCTTCTGCCAATGCCGGTTAAGTTGATTTTTCTGCGAAACTCCTCATTCCCGATTCGATCACGCAATCTCCGAGCATAACCCTCTCCAATGCCCTTTGAGTAACTCGGAGCTTTCTTATTACTTCCGAATCTATTTCTCCTCCTGTTGTCTACCGATTTCCAAAAGCAATTACTTTCTATTTACTAAATTCTAATTGGTTTAACTAAGGTTTTTACGGACATTATAATAAAATATCTTTGTAAAACCAATTAACACTTATAAACCTTACGAAAACTTTTCAAGTGGGTAACGACAATTTCAATAACTGAGTAATAAATTCAATATTTTGGAATATAAAAGGGACTTAAATTTTCGCAACGTGATATTGTTATTAAAACATAGACAGTAAATATTTATATTTTCGTTCATATTGTAAGTTTTAATTAATCGTAATCCCAAAAGAATGGCAAGGATTAAAAGCGGAAAACTGTCAGCTCGAATTTTGTCGTCTTCTTAAACAAAGCCTATAAAACACTTTGACAAACGAAACTTTAATTTTAGGTTACACTTATTTAACTAAATTATAATCATTGTTTAAGTTGAAAATGTTTACTAAAATTGAACAAATTCTGTGCACAGTATTCTATTATTTTGTTACGACATGCCTTTTCTGTATGTAGTTTGTTTTATTTCAGTATTGTGAATTTTTATGTTATGTAAATCGTTCAAGATTTCAAATATTTCATAGTGACCTATTTTATTCGGTAATTACATGTAGACTTTTATTCAGATTAAAATAGGAACCTTAGCTGATGCTACCGCGACATCCCTATAGATTGCTAGGCGATAGATTTTCAAATTTGAATGTGCTACCTACCTATATGCCCTGCTACCTTGATGTGATATAACAATATTAACTTTTCTAAAATGTAGAAACGATTTTTATCATGTAAATTCCCATACGGATACACATCAATAATTTCGGTTTACGGTTTACGGCCAACGAATACGCTTACACACAGGGATGCACTCAAACATGTCAAATGATGATTGTCGACCCAATGGTTACTTTTTACAATAGTCACCTTATCTTTACCTATATTTATCCTTAAGTTGTTATAAGAGTCGATGTCTGTGTATCCGAGTTTTAGTTTTTTTTTTTTGGTTGGTTGGTATTTTTGCTATGAAACATTTATTGGCGCTCCTTAGCATCGAAACCACATTCTATACCGTGACGGTAATGGACATGACGTTTAATACTTCAGATTGAACCAACTATTTTAAATCGTAGATACATGTATCGTCTGATCAGATTTTATAATTTTTTTGTTTTATCATTTGATTTGTGGAACAGATTATGAGTAAAGCGAATATATATATATAAGATATAACAAATATTTGAACCCTTAAATCATTTAAACTTTAGAAAACATAATTTATTGACAATGGACATAAACTATTGAGTATATGAGAGCGAACCATTTATTAAAATGTAAATAGATATGATTTTAAATCAAGCTATATTTAATTTTAAAACGTATTTCATTGCCATTTTTTTAAGCTAAAATATGTGACAAATTGTGACTTATGCTTTTCTACCATTATCTAATAATAGCTAATAATTGATGTCGCTAGGGAATATTATGTTAAAATAATAGAAAAATAATTTCAAGTGAGTATTTAGTCAATAAATAGAACAATTAAGTTTAATGTAAAAAAAAAAAATTGATATACCGCAAGGAGATGGTGCAGCAAGTAGCTAAATGAGGAGATGTTGTTGAATAACCTCAAAAATACATCTAATGTTTATTTTTGTAATCTATTATCCGACAGTAAATTTCTTCTTTCTTTCTTATGTAGATTCAATTTTCAAATCAAAATACGAATACCTATAAAGTATGTAGTAACGTATTTACAGTTGGAATTAAAATCCAATTAAAACATTTCACAATTTAGTTTAGTTTCACAAAAATAGTGTATTTATTAAATTACCATAGTAAGTAGATTTAAATAAGACTTCAAATTGTGGACTACTTTTTTATAATAATTTACTGGTTACCAACCTGTGTAATGAACGTATGATTAATGTTATCGGCTCGCAGGCGTTCAACCGATTTGTTGACAAAACCCCCTAACCTGTTGTGTAATTAGTGAAATATACGATAATTTATAACAGATTTACGTCGATATTTTTGTTTTGTTTTTAAAAAGCTACTATACTTACTAAATTACTATTTAAACCTATATTTACTAGTCAAATATAGTAATGCATGAAATAATTTTTGTAGCGATTTTGGTTTCCCATGTTACTTGGTCAGTGTTTATAGCTCAACAACTTGCGGTATTTGAGTTCGTATTATTTAATTTTATGTTTTTAACCAAGGACCACTATTTTATTGGAACATTGAAAATGAAAAATTTATACAAAGTTGAGATTAAAAAACTCATATTCATAGCCATAATATATATTAAAAAAGATAAGAAAATAATTCCTTAAAATTGATCTCTTCTGCATGGATCGAAAAATAAACCGCCTAATAGTGTTAAGAAAGATAAACGATTTTAATATGTCGATTACCCATAAAAATGAGACAATAGGAAAACAATGGAAAGCTGGCGTAAATGCCAGGTTAGTGCTCAAGGGGTTAAAAGATTTTCTAGATATCCACATGTATTTGTATACACAAACCGTTTTACTGTGTCCAAAATGTATAACCAATTTGAATCTAATTATCAAATAAATACGGGACTGAACCTTGACAAAAGGTTTAGGCTATAAACTTCGTTACAGTTTCTCATAGAAATTAAGCGACAATGATGTTCGATTTATCTCAAACTACATACTGTGACCATAGATAATCTATTTGTTACTAGGAAGCTTGCGCTATCGTTTTGTACAACGTTATTTATATGTTACAACTATGTTATTTTTGATATCACTTTTAATAACATCGAACAATCAAGTAATCGCTTGTACGTGGAGATAAAATGTTTTGACTAGAAGCGTTACAAATTAATTATATTGAGGGTCTCTATGGGGGGCATTTGAATGTGACGTTGTGTTATTTTATTCAGAACGGAAGGACATACTTATATTGTTTTTGCAACGTAAACTAATCAGTTATTAAAAATATTGTATGGTTTTATGAAACTGTTCAAGTAAATATTTTAAGACGCACAAATACCGCGGAACACTTGCACGAATGGGTGAGAATATAAATGCTACACGGCTAAAATTAGCCTCAGCTTACGGTTAAGGAAAACATCGCGAGGAAACCATAGTATAGTGGTAGGGCATTTCCTAATAATGCTCATCTGGATAGTTACCACCCCCATGTTTGAAAACCTGTCGCCAAATACCAATAGAACCAGTACGTACCTTTTTTTTTTGACGAGGGGAATGCATTTACGCACTACCCCTACCAAGTTCATTAGGAAGACCAAGGTCTCCCCAATGAAGTTAATAGGGTGGTGTGGAGGGACGTCTCCACACCAGTGTGGGACTCACCCGGCGAGAAGCGCCGGAAATATCCATTAAACCCCCCGGAGCCGTCCGTCGCATTTACGGGGACGATACGGGATCGCGGTTGCATTCACCGCGTCGCCCCTTGCGGCAGGCCCAACAGGGCCTCGTCCACTCTTTAGCCCAGTTGGGGATGGGTCGGAAGTCGCTGCCTGACCCACAGGCTCTCTCCCCACCCACCTCTTCGCCCAAATTCTCGTTTGAGAATTTCGTCCGAGGGAACCAGTACGTACCTAGGCTTAATTTATCATCCTGGACCACATCATCTCTTAATATGATGTGAGTTAGTGGTCAAAGCACTGGGTCAATACAGTATAAAAAATCCCACATATGTTATACTGTAAGACACTTGTGTGTAAAACATATATTGGTTCATTATTCACCAGTAAAGCGACATCTTATGAAGTGAACTGATCGAATGCAGTGGTAGTGTTAAATATTTAATTTTGGATTCGACGTAAAGTTCGTTGAAGAATTTTCATAATGTAAAAGTTTAAATCAAAATCAAAATCAAAATTCATTTATTCAATTTAGGCCCTAAGAAGGCGCTTATGAACGTCTAAAACACTACCACCGGTTCGGAAAACAACCCAGTCGAGAAGAGCCGGCAAGAAACTCGATCTGGTTCCTTCTTTTTTTTTCATAAATATAATATATATAATTTTTTTATGTCATATAAAAAACTATACAAATCGTAGTTTTTAGTGGAAGCACAGAGATGTGGGTTATTTCCAGACATCACTATCGTTCACGTAATGATCCACCCTGTAATAACCTTTTGAGATTAAAACTTGCTTGACATAATACTTGAACTTATTGTCAGGTAAATCGGTAATGTTACTTGGGATCTTATTGTAAAACCGAATACTATTACCTATAAAGCTTTTATTACACTTACTTAACCTAAAGCGTGGGACGGCCAACTTGTCTTTACTTCTAGTATTAAAATTATGACGATCATTCACTAGATCTAGCTTGTCTAAATTTTTACGAATATGCATTAAGTTATCGAAGATGTAAATATTCAGTTAAATCTAAATTGTAGTATATTCACGGATTCGAATTAACAACACAATCCGCATAAAGACTCCCCTAGTTAAGTATGCAAATTGAGAGCGTTATATCGAGCACGTTGTCAGCAGCGGCATTTCAAACACACTGCGATTGCGAACGATCGCGCATATAAAGCCTCAGAGATGCAACAAAGCAGTGACTTTGATACCTAACGAGGTGCACCCCTTTTTTTTTTTTTTTTTTTTGTCGGGGGAAATGCATTTACACACTACCCTTACCCATTGCATTAGTGAGACCGAAGTCCCCCAATGCAATGGGTAAGGGGGCACGGAGGGACGAACTCCGTGCCAGTGTGGGACTCACCCGGGCGAGAGCCGCCCGGAAATACCCACTAAAACCCCCCGGGACGAGGTGCACCCCTAGTCTACAAACAACTGCATCTCGTTATCCTCTAAGCAGTTTTTACAAGCTTGCATTTTGCATGATGTTAGGGCATTGTCTAATTATCAGCCTTAAGTTTGAAAACCTGTCTTCGAAAACCTATAGGTGTGTTCCGGCAACATCATTTGAGAACCAAATCACCTCTAAGGTTTGTGTGTGTACCGTTCAGGACCACTACCCACATAGCATATGGTGATTTTGTGTTCAAAGCACTGAGACTACATAATATAAGAAAAGAAAAAATACGTAAGCATAAAATATCTAAATACGACTACAGTTTTATAGAAACATCGAGTTGGCGTCCCGACCCGCCCGCTTTGTGTTGAAACCATAAACCTATTTTTTACTAATAAGGAATCTTGATGCGACTATAATGTCTTTTTTAAACTGACTAATCCTGTTAACCGGAATGGCCAAAACAGTTTCACTGAACTATGGGGCGACCGCATAAAGCACTCAGCCGAAAGAGATATCAAGCAGAAGGGCACCAAAGTGGGTCCCGACCCGCCCGCTATGTATTGAAGCCATTAATCTTTTTTCTACCAACAAGAAATCTTCATGCGATTATACTGTCCTTTTAAAGTGACTAATGCTGTGTGAATAGCTTTAACAGCTTCACCGAAAGAGCTAACAAGTAGAAGGGCACCAAAGTGGTACGAACTTCGGCTTGGCCATTACATGAGTGACCACACTACTAGACTGCTGTCTTCCTTCTAGGTGCTTGGAACGGAATCAGGCTGGGCCGATACATAAATTGGTTTGAGTGTCAAAAACTCGTCGGCTCTTTTCGATCTTGCTTTCTGATATAACAGACTAAAACCCACTCATTAGTCTAAAAGAGAAACGTTTGTGAAGTCGGTTAATAAAATATGTTTGGCAATAGATTTATTACTTAAAAGTGGAAGTTAATTAGGAAGCACAAAAAATGCTGACTTAAAGAATCCAACTCTATTCAGTCATACTCCAGTGTAGTCTCCTTATCACATTACTATTGAAATGTCGTGCCATAACTTAGTAATTTCATTGAAAAAAGTCGACAGATGAAAGCGAAACTCTGTAGATATATGTATCGTACAATTCATTTGTGCATTCTAACATCAACGTAGACGTCGTCCGTATGTGTACTTTTATTAAATGAAATATTTCATTTTCATATGTAGGTACATATATCTTTTGTACTTTCTATAAAAATGGCTTCAATTTTACATAAGCTACAAGAGAACTTAGGACTGAGAAGTAATATGCATTGAAATAATTAAATAACTTTTTATACAATACTAGATGTACCCGAGACTCCGTCTGCGTGGAATTGCGTATTTATAAAACAACAATATTTATAAAATGTAAATATTATTAAAAACACGTTTAATTATTTCTCATATAAATTTGCATTCCCCTTTTCAAGACTACTTTCGAAAATCATAGAAACAGTTTTTTTGTCTCTCAAATATTTTTAATGTAAATTATTGTTCTTTATTATTTTTATCGTATCTATTATTTAATAAAAACGTATGTTTATGTAGTACTGAATACAGGTCTTTTGGTCGTAAAAATCGATGTTTGTAATTTTGAAAACCACGTATAAGAGCTGCGCAGAATAATATCTAGATAAATTCCCACACACCACATTACGTACTATTTTTATTATCATAATCTCGACACCTTTATATGAGAACAAACAAAAACGTGAATCTTTGTACTCAAACAAATATTAAAATGAATTCGCACAAACATTTTCACCCTCTTAGTTTTATACGTAGCTTGTTATAATACATGTTTCAATTTTATTTCGCATTCGTTGGAAGTAAGTGCATTTGCATTTTGCATTGCTGCATTATACGTATATTATACTGTGGTTTAACTTAATACATTTTATTAGTATTAATAATTTAATAATTTAAAAATCACTAAGAATTATTGTTTTATGTATTGTCATTTAATAAAAAAAAACCTATTATGGTAATTAGAGAATCGAGTGGAACTTATTAAATTTACAATTCATAGTTAAGTATTCATTTGCGAATTTCATTCCCGTATTATGTATTATTAAAATCAATTTTCTGATTAATTATATTAGTTTATTTATGCAAAAGGCTTTACTTCAAGGAATGTGCTAAAAAATAATTAATCTGAAAACAAAGTCTTATAGAATCTTGTGCTTCCTTAATTGTAGGAAATCACTACGTAGATGATCATTGTGGTTAAATTATTAAATAAATCTTTTTACAATGCATTTAATATACTATATCAGAATGCTAAATTAGCTTTTTTTTTTCAGTAGATAGTTATTATTTCTATTGATTTATTAAATTTAGAGCCAATTATATTATTGTCTTTTAATGTGTCCGAGTACCCATAAAAATGAAACAATAGAAAGATAATAGAAAGCTGGCGTAAACGCCGGGCAGGTGCTCAAGGGGTTAAATTGAGAACATGAAAATGAAATATCTAAATTACTACTTTTGACCAGAGCAATTGTCTAATCTCCAAACAAGAGAGTTGAAATATTATTAAATTCAATATTATTGTTGAAGTCACACTGTGAAATGTCAATAAGTATTCAAATAGAGAATAAATCCTTTTAGTATTTACTGTAATAAAAAATAAACATTTAACTACCATTAGAATAAATAATACAATTAATTTACATTTAATTATTTATCGAACACAAGAGCGTGGTGTAAAATAAGTAATCTCCTCTCTAGAGTTTAGCTAAAAGGAATTACTAAAACTTTATCAAAACGTAATTAATAACACAACAAACTTAGAACGCGTAAGGTTTAATGAAATCAGTGGGTGTTAGGAATATTAAATGGTAAATAGGCAACGAATCCGTCGGGGATTACCTTACATGAGTAGTGCAGGTAAATCTGCATGCTGATTAGATAAAATACAAAGCTGTCAATAATCTCTATTCGTTGATTATAATGATTATATAATGTGTAGATAGAGAACTGAGTAGGTCGCTTATTGACTTTGATTCATCCTGTTTCTACTGTTTTCGAGTTCTGTGGGTGTATATGAAAAAATATATTTCGTTTGTTATTAACAATATGAGGGATAAATTATTTCTGATTTAGATATTAAATATATGTATTCCCGTGGGTGTCGCAAAAGGCGGTTAAGGGATAAACCAGGGGGAGGACAGCAGCTTGCTTTGAGTATCACAAACACATACTGCGATCGCTTACCCGCTTGCCAAGCGTAGCGATAGGAGCAATTCCTTTCTTTTTGGTGGAGACCTATGATCAGGAGTGAACGAAGATATCTATCATTCTTATTTGAGCCAATAAATACATAGACACATACTCATTCATACACACGAACACACACATTCAAAACATATACTCAACACATGCACATTCAACATCACATACAGAAAAAAAGTGCGCTAAATTAAATTAAATTAAGCATTTTTGTATTAATAAGAATAATATTTTAGAGTAAGGAACTCTGTATATAGGGAAGACACTGACACCTGAGACACAGGCTAAAAAGCCTAGTTCAGGTGACAGGGCCTAACTTTATATTTTTTTTGTAAACAATTTTTTTTGGGAAATAAATTATTATTATTACTATTAGGTGAATCAATCTCACAAAGATATTAAATAATATTGTGTCATATAAATATTATTCTACGAGTAATAAAATAGAGTTTCTGTACAAATATTTCGTTAAAATATATACGAAAAATTATTAGTAAGGGGTTGATATGAGAGATCGAGAAATAGATAAAAATGTAGTCATTCGCACGCTTCCTCAAATCGAATATAGCACTAATCATAAAGAGCAGAGAATAATAAATTTACAGTAAAAAAGTATAGCGTCTTTATTATTTATTTCTTTTCTCTCTCATTACTTTAATATTCAAAATCATAATGATCTGAGTTTCATTTTATTTTTTCTATATAGCTAACGCTGTTCACCGTGACTTTGGGGGCGAGTGCTGAAGGCACAAGGGTTACTAAAGTTGTACGTATCTCGGCGTGGCCGTTACCTGAGTGTCACTGACTTACATATTATTATTATCGTGTGACACAATCTTGAAATTTTACACTCTTTGCGCGAAAGGAAGTTTCTCATCAAAATGACTTCGAAATCTTCCATTTAAGACTTTATACGTACCACATTTATATCTACCACAAGGATTGCAATGGAAAAATAAACGGGAGAATCATTTTTTTAATGTAAATCGATGGAGAATAATTGAGCCCAAACAGTAATTGAATCTCGTCGAGCAAAAGCGCTTTTTTTCAGACCTACTTAATCGAAGTTATGTTTGGGATAACGCGAATCCTATAGCCTGTGGTTTTCTTATTTAAGTAAGTTTTTTTTTTTGTGTATATATATAATATACATAAAGTAATTATAACAAATGCATGATACATTATAAATCAAGACATATTCGTTAAAACTATTACAAGAAAATATTAATTAAAACTGTACTAAAATAAATAGTACCTATTAATATCATTTCATATTAATTTTGTCGTAAAACTATCGTTTTTAATCTTTTGTTTATTTACTTAAATTCTGCTAGCGATTTAGTTCACTATATATCAACACATTACATTTTTCTTTAACCTTAGACTTAACTTCATTTTAATCTAAAACCAACAATGAAAACGGTTTATCTCTATGCAGAAATTTACAGTTTTGTTTTTAAATATTAAAATGATTATAGGTTTTTAATTATTATGCAAATGGGAAAATGTTGCATACAAACTAACGTTTTCAATAATACTTTTACCTTTTTTTAAATAATTTCTAGTTTTCTTAGAAAAAAAAACTTAAATAGCATAGTCGTTACGCAATATAAATACTGAAAAGTTGTTATAATCATTTTTGTCATATTTTAAAATAACTATGTAGACAGGCTATAGATTTATTCGTAGATATAATTAACTATACGAGGTCTATACTAACGTTCAACGGGGCGTATATCCGATAATTAGTAATGGTCGCGCTGTGACAAATCATTAAAGGTAATTTGTTATATGATATTTTTCATAATTATTACATATATTAGCTATTTTTGGACGTCTGTTTGTACATAATCAGGGTTGACATCTATCATTATTTATTTATAAAGCGTGGTTTATAACTTTATTGTATAATTCTTTGATGTTTCATGTATTGGCGCGCTTTGGGAATAAAAGCGTATACTGTAACGTCATACGACATGAGAAGTCATTGCTTTCTAATTTCTTGTATATTCACTTTGTTGTCTCTGACTGAGTTAATTACTGCATATGCCTTTCTATTCGACTATAGTTTACCATCTGTATATACATACACACTTTGTATTTTTCTTTTTTTTTTCATTAATTCTATCATCAACTTTGATGTATCACATCTACAGGGCATCCCGTGACGGCCCATTTTATTTTAAATCTATTTAAACTATCTACGTGTTAAAAAATAAAACAATTTTTTATTTAATTTAGGCTCTGAGAAGGCGCTCAAAGACATCAACACTCCACCGCCGGTTCTCGAAACAACCCAGTCAAGACAAGACTCGGCAAGAAATTCGATTTGGTTTTTTTTTAAATATTTTTTTAATGAAACTATAACATTCATAGTTACAGAGGGTTACTAGCAAACAAACAGGGGGGTTCAAATATCACCATTGTTCACAAAATGATCTACCTTGAAATTAAAACGTGCTTGTCATGTTGTAACTTAAACTTAATATTGTCCATGAAGAAATGTACTGTTTGGAATTATCTTTTTAACTTTCTCTATTAATATTAAATTCGCGTGTTCGTATAAATTAAAGGTCCCTTATTTTCGTCTTAACAAATACTAGTTCGTCCTTAAATATTCCTTTTGTAATAAGTCTAAGCAAAATTCTGTTGTCGTTTTTGTATCGCCGAGTAGTCGCATTATCGGGAACAATATATCTGAGACATGCACATGTCTGCATGTCACAAGCTTTATCTATATCTTAGATTGTTACCCATAATGAAAGTAAATGATATATATATATATATATATATATATATATATATATATATATATATAATTACTTTTGACTTGACTTGAAAACTTTGAAGTCTCGTGCTAAGTCGCGTTAGTTTTTTTTTTGCAGTATTATATAACGATTTTATTCACGCAAAACCAAACAAACGGACACTAGCTAACCTACTATATAATATGGGACCTCGCGAATCTCTAAAGAACAAGTTTCAAGAATATGATATCTTAACTTTGCCCTCCCAATACATCTTCGATAACTTAATGCATGTTCGTAAAAATTTAGACAAGCTAGATCTAGTGAATGATCGTCATAATTGTAATACTAGAAGTAAAGACAAGTTGGCCGTCCCACGCTTTAGGTTAAGTAAGTGTAATAAAAGCTTTATAGGTAATAGTATTCGGTTTTACAATAAGATCCCAAGTAACATTACCGATTTACCTGACAATAAGTTCAAGTATTATGTCAAGCAAGTTTTAATCTCAAAAGGTTATTACAGGGTGGATCATTACGTGAACGATAGTGATGTCTGGAAATAACCCACATCTCTGTGCTTCCACTAAAAACTACGATTTGTATAGTTTTTTTTTTTATATGACAAAAAAAATATATATATTTATATTTATGAAAAAAAAAGAACCAGATCGAGTTTCTTGCCGGCTCTTCTCGACTGGGTTGTTTTCCGAACCGGTGGTAGTGTTTTAGACGTTCATAAGCGCCTTCTTAGGGCCTAAATTGAATAAATAAATTTTGATTTTGATTTTTTTGATTTTGACTATAAAAAATAGCTAGAGTTGAGGACTGCCGACAGAAGTAAAACTTTGTAAATTAGTTTTTTTTTTAGGTATTCGGTATTTTATTGGTTTAAAAATTGTATAAGTCAATAGGTAAATTTGAGTATTTATTTAAACGTGGCTTCGGTATTTCCGTAAGATTTAATCTGGTCACACTAATCGTCAGTCACATGAACATAACGATGACGTGAACCTAGAAGATTTTCCCCTAATGAAAATTATTCAATGCGGCTAAAAAAGTTTTCACTTTAAAAATGTACAGTCAGAATGAAGACGGTCGCTTCAAGAAAATAAAAAATAAATGTACGAAATTCTTAAGAAGCATGCAACCATTTTAGGATTACAACATAACAACAACCTGTCACTTTGATTGATGAGAAAAGTTCCTTCCACGTCACTTATTTCTTAGAAATGCGTATATCGTCTTAGGATTACGCCTATTGTTTCGCGTAAGTGTAATTCTTAATATTTTTGTAGTCTATTTTACCCCTTGCATTCTTTACTCAGTGGGGGAAATTTGAACATAATCATTATTAGCATTAAAAAAGGATTTATTTTTATTAATAGTGGTGAAAATGAAACTAAAATTTTAATCTTAAAAACTTATAGTAAAAGGCTAACGAGACAAAATCTGTACACTGATGATATTTAAGAAAAAATATTACGCGTGGCTTCAGAATCGACTACAGAACACATTTCGATAGTTTTAAAATTTTACATCTATCTGTCTGTCGTGTAGGCCAATCACGCAAAAAACTACTGAAATGAATTAGATGAAAGTTGGTAATGGCATATATTGAATCCAGGGAAAGAGCATAGGCTGCAAATTATTTGAATTCCAAGCGGGTAAAGCCGCGGGTACAGCTAATAGTTTATACCCATTTATGTAAACAAATGAAAATCACAAGTCGTCTCTTAATTACTTTATAGAATCTTTCTATAATTGCGACCGTAATTATTTTGTCGAGATTATTTATTATACAATATTAAGAATGCAAATAATGAGAAATTAATAATTACGCATTAATTTATATTATATTCAAAAGCCTTTGTGCACCTTTTTAAGATGTAATAAATTTTCATAAACAATCAGTTTACCGCTATAACAGAAAAGTCTTTCTTTAAAATTAGCAAAGGACAATTTGTTATTTTTGACTGTCTCAGAGGTTCTCTGTTCACTGTCAAGCGGTTAATGTACCTATGTAAATTCTGTACGCTTCGCTGATTCCACTTCAATCGCTCTAATGTTGTTATAAAAATATATAAAAAAAAATTTAAAGTGACTTTTTCGTTTGCTGAGAATATGCAAAGTGAACGGTGTGTTGTTAAAATTTGAAGATTTTTTTTAATGAGTGAATAAATTCGATCTCGCTTGGTGACGACGTGGCCCAAGATGGTAAGCTAAGCTTAAAGACACTGGCTCTCGAATCGATGCTGTCAGATTACGCCCTATAGGTGCCAGGCGAAATATTTGCAAACTTGAGAGTGGTAACTAGCCAAGTGCGCATCAGAAAAATGCCTAAAATAGGTATGTCTTTTATTTTGTTTTAAAATCTGTCTTTTTATTTCTTATCTTTTATCTTAATATAAATGAAAAACTTTAAAATAAAGCAAATAAAGCATATTTAATTCAATTTTTTATTTTTTGTAAATATTTAGTATTAAATTAACAATTTTTCCCAAGGATTTGTTTTTCAAAGGTTCTTTATCCCACAAACACGGGAAAGATAAAACCTGACGTTGACAGTAATACAAAAAAGTACTGACCGCTTTACTCCTCCTGATCGTTTCTTAGGAGCTTCCTTAGCCGTTTTAAGCTTTGGCATATTAAAACTTATAATTATCATGCACATAATAATTTTTACAAAAAAAAAGTAAATAAATTAACTTCATCACTTGAGGTCAATGAGATGAAGAAAATCGTAAATTTAAGAAAGATGATTAAAATTTAAATTGCAAATTAGTATCCTAAAATACAAATATATTAAACTATAGAATAGCATCGCTATAGAAATATCATTACTGCACGCTTCATATAGAATGACGTACTTATGTATTATTTCTTGGGCGGCCATTTTGAACCTATGTTGATGTTTAATGAGTTAAAGTTTTGCTATAATTCTTGTGAATTTACGGGTACTTAAGTCAATCATACTAACTTTGGGTAACCTCTTGGAGAATTACAGTGTCCCTTTGTTATATTACGCGCACAATTATACCGAATTAATTATTTACACTAAGAAGGATTTAATATTTGTGTAACACGTGTATTGTGTTATTATAAAATGTCGAACTATTTTTAAAACGATATAGAAAGATTCAAATGTAATTCTTATATGTTTTAAAAACAAATATATTTCATATTAGTTTCTAATATACAGAAAACCTATAGAATCGAATGGTAAAATTGTCAAATGTTATTATTATTCCATGAAAATCTGCCTAAGGCTACGCTAGTATTTAATAATTTCTTTAATAGTAAATAATTATTTATATATCATTATAATAATTTGTATTAATTTTTATGTATTATTGTTTTTTTTTTGTTAGCTACATTAACTTTTTTGCTTATTGCTTTATTTTCATATATTGCCCAACTAACATGTGGAAATAATAACACGGATCGTTTATTCTTAGCAGCCACAAAGGTTTTTCTAAAGTTCTAACGTGATAGCCGCCATTTTGCGTAAACATTGAATTTAATAAATTCAAAATTCGAAAAAAAAAAAAAAACCGTTATCCATATGACCCTGGCAGAATTGTGTATATAATTTATAGATTGAGAAAATAACAAATGAAAAACAAGATAGAATAAAATTATAAATAAGGTGTATCTGAATCTTTGCCAACGAATGTAATGATAGATCACTTATAGATAATTTCTGTCGTGAATGTATTTATTGGAAATGTTACACAGACACGCCTCTACGTATCAAGATGAGATAACCGAAGTGATTTCTGTGATTGAAGAAAACTAGAGATAAGAATCGAGGTATAGCAGAGTATCTGAAACCCGACATCGACGTTGGATCGATAGATTTATAAAAAAAAAAATGTATCACGCAAGTTAGCATGTGACGGCACTCATAAAAAAGGCTGTGAAATAAATATCTAAGAAACACTCAAGACATTGCAGACATTCAAGCGTGCGCTAAAGGGTACCCGATCACTGAGCTACGTATTTTATTATGATATCTGACATTATATTTTAGTGTTTTATAGTAATTAATAGAAAAATGCGAAAGTCTTTTCTTCCCAGAATCGAAATTGAATTTGTTTCTTGATTTGTTTTTGACAAGTTTTCATAATTCATTTCATAATTTATAAAATTAAATTTCACGTGAAAAAGTGCCTTTTTGATCGAGGTACATATATTCACAAATTAATGTTGTATCCATCCATCCATTCAACCGAAATACGTCCACTGCTGGACATAGGCCTCCAAAGGTCTCCACGTCGACCGGTCTTGCGCCACCCGCATCCAGCGGACTCCTGTGGCCTTCACCATGTCGCCGGTCCACCTTGTCGAGCCTACCCACGCTGCGCCTTCCAGTACGCGGCAGCCATTCGAGAATCCGTTGGCCCCATCGGGCATCGGTTCTACAAGCAATGTGGCCAACCCATTCCCCCTTCTGTTTAGTAATTCTTCGCGCAATGTCGGTTACATTGGTTCTTCTACGGATCTCCTCATTTCTGATTCGGTCACACAGGTAAACTCCGAACATAGCCATTTCCCTTTGGGTAACTCTGAGCTTCTTAATTAGGCCCATTGTAAGCGACCACTTACTGTAATAATGTACAGCATTTAAAAAAATACCATGATGTTACTAAAGATAACCATTTTTAATTTAACGAGATTCATTTAAAAGTGTTTTACTTTATAAGGCACTCCCTGGGTAACTTTAACAATAAAATTAACTGAGTTGAAAATTAGAATTGTCCTGTATAATAATAGAAGTTTAAAATCTGGTCCCAGTTTATGCTCAGTTTAAGCGGACCCATACGAAAACTTAGCTAACAACACAAAGCGGCTACTCCACATCGGAAAATTATTTAAACGACATTTCAAACTTTAGCCGCATGTTTCGTATCCGTTTAAAAAATTTCCTGTTGGGGAAATTTCTACGCTAATTGTTGGGAATAGATGTTATAATACAATGAACTTAGAGTCATTGTTATTTTATTAATTAAGAGAGAATTTGATGAGATGTTTTTATCCATTGCTAGACATAGGTCTCCCCCAAAGATCCAACAGTCGTTCTTGAACCACCCGCATCCAGCGGACTTCTGCGACTTACACCAGGTCGTCGGTCCATCCTATAGGGTCTACCCACGCTGCGTCTTTCGGTACGCGGCACCCATTCAAGAACCCTTTAGCCCCATCGGGCATCGGTTCTACGAGCGTCTTCGGGCAATATCGATTACTTTGGTCCTTTATTTGGTTATTTCATTAGGTAGTAATATTTCTAATTTATTGAATTTGAGTTTCCATAAATTCGACCGATATCTGAATTAGAATTATGACGTCTAAAACAGATGGGTCGTAACAAAGGCCTGAAATAAATTTACGTCCTCTAAGATGACATCAGATAGAAGGGATATTGAAAATGGTTTAGGATTGAGTGAAATCAAGGTTTTTCTATTACAGAGCTTTATTATTCTGAGTAAGGGAGATTAGGTTGACACACTTGAGTGAACAAAACGAGTCTCAATATTATGTGACACTTCATTATGTGCTTGACATATCACATTGTGACGTATTCTACTACTTCTGAGCTTTGAAATAATCTAAGGGATTTATTATGTTCATTAAATCACGGTTGATTTTGATCCTGGCTTTATATAATAAGTTACGCAAAATACCTTTTATGACAAAACTTTCACCTAAAACCTATATTTTTTGATAATTTCAACATCATCATCAACATTACATTGTGATGGTTAAAGTCTTAAAAAATATATTCAATTTCTATACGAATCTATTTAAAACCGCCTTCATCAAGGATAATTCGACACATTTTGTGTAATATATGATGGTAAGCTAATAATGAATTGATTATTCTGTCACAGCTAAATTGATTCTTTATAGAAAGCGACTTAATCACGTAAATGATAATAATAACGTAAAATCTATAACGCATATTAAATACGTAAATACCACAGATTGTTTAAAATTCAATTTTTTCTAATCGTTTTACATAAAATAAAAATCTTGAAGGATCATTCTTACACATAGATTATTTAGGAATAGAAATCAATAACAATCCTAATACCAAATTATATTCAAGAAAACATTACATCTATTTAGAAAATACAAACATTTACAGATGATATGTAAAAGGATTTATGTAATAATAATGGAGGGAACTCCAACTGCAGATGAATCATTACTTACTTGTATTGTAAAAATATATTGCCTTAATTTATTTATTGACGGGGCTCAGTTAAAACTTACGGTCCTCTTAAAGGTCGATTATATGCGTGCTTGATTGTAACTATGTAGTTTAAAAAATTGAATCCGTTATGAACTGATAGAAAAAAGATGCGAAGATACACAATGCTGATTGTGGTAACAAAGATAGTAATGAATATTTCGGTACATTCTCTTTATCAGTTAATGAAATCGGGTTTTCTAAACAAACTAGTGAAGCGATAAGTGAGGAAATCATTACAGTAGGTGACAATGCCTTTACGACCGAAGTGTAAGCTGAATACGACAATACTGGTTAGTTCAGTTTGATAACCAATTACTTTTTACGTTAATATAATGGTTTGAAAAGGCTCATAAATACAATCGTTCTATTTGCATTATTTGTAAGTAACATATCCATTTTAATGGCTTTTATTTTATTTCGAAGTGTAACTCACGTTTCAGTTCTAGAATTTCCTGGTATTATTTAAGACTTATTGTTTATAATAAGTTTTGTTTTACAGTTTTAGTTATTAATTTAGAAAAACTGGAACCGTACAAGCTGAATTTTAACTATTCATCTTTAAATTATCCTAGTTTTTGTTCTTACTTTTTTCTCGTAAAGAACATCTACTATTAGAAAAACTATACTGTTTAAATTTAATACCTTCTTTATTTACATGAAACTATTTGAAATTATAAAGGTTTTAATTATAAAATGGAAAATATACCCTATTATGATTTAAAATGGTAATGTTTGGGTCCGGATTACCTAAAACCGCAAGAAAATTGCTTTAATTACGAATTAAATTAGATATTGTTTTGTTATGTTGATGGACCTTAACTTATTCTGATATTATTATTAAATTGAGCTATAGTAGATACACAAACCATCCATATATTAAGTAACAAAGAAAATTGTGCCATGTTAAGCCTGCAAAAAGTCTAATGTTTGCAAAAAGTGATAGCATTATCACAATCCTTTGCTTTTCCATTATTTTACTTATATTGATAAATGTTTGTATAAATACTGAAATTATAGTAACTGAAGAAATATATTATAAAGTTTATATAAACTTAATTAAGCGTGATAACGAATCGATAACATTGACACTGAATCTTTCCATTTCGATCACTTTTGTTCTATATATGACATGACGCTCCCTTAGTTTGTCGCCGGTGCCTGGTGCCTGCAATCGATTCAAAGCCAGGTACAAAAATATAATACCATATATTAGCAATTATTTTAATTTTATTAATTTTTTTTTTCCTAATTATTACCAATATAAACTAAGGACTGGTCTGTGACATACCAGAGTTTCTATTTTGGGATTTTAACTCGACTCTACATATCATATCTTCTCCATGAAGGAAGGAGTAGAAAAATACATTATTATAATTATGTATTATAATTTCAACTAAATAAAGAAGATTACTAGTTTTAAATAAAAATATACGTACCTGTTTCGAAAAATAACTTCATTACAAAAATCCTATCGATTTAATTGACATTGTAAACCAGGATATAATTATAGCTATAATGACGTTTCAATATCACGACTTAATTTTTTCAGAGCCATAAGACATTGTAATAAGTCAACTGTTAATTTATTTCTTAGGTGCTACAATTTTTCAAAAGCAGCCAAATATGCATTAAACTCTGTTGTATAATGTTATTTTTATCCGATGTACACTATCAGTTAGTTTATCATTTACAATTTTAACTGAGATTGCTTGAATAAAAGAATACATATATTATACTTGTTTGAAACCTTTTAGAAATTTTGCTGATTTTCGGGAAACAAGGACGCGTTCTGATTGATTGATTTGGCAACTATTTACAATTACAGTTTTCAAATACATATATTTACGGTTCAGAAACTCCAGTGGTATTCTACCACAGTCCCTCAAATTTTGCTCACCGTTTGACAATATGTTTTTTCTTTGAGTACCACATCTTCATTTTTTTTTGCCTTTTTTAGACTATATTTTTAACCTGCCTACGCTTCGTCTCCGCTATCTCAATGTACTTTAGTTCTCTCTGGGTCTTCTACTTCCACAAAGAAGTATTATCGTCCACGTTGAGATCCTAGGCCCTATACCAAAGAGATTATTTGAACTGTAAATACAAAATTATGCATACCGCACAAGTTTCTAATAAGAAATGATGTGCAGTCCACAGCTCGTGACTTTAAACCTTTATGTTTGTAATCCGTGACTTCATTACTCTGAGGATCGCAATGTGTTGTACATCGCTTTTAGAAAATTACTCGTGTCATTTCGATAATGAGTTTTATGGAAAATAGTGCTGTCGAGTAACTGCAGATGCTAGGAGATTATTCCCAACCACCATAATAAATCCAAGAAGCACTATTTTACTACAAACAGTGCACAAGATAATAATGCAAAAATTAATTCTAAATTACTTTGTTTTTGTTATTTTTTTTTAGTAAATATATGCTCCAAATTTAAATTTACATGTCCCTCTCGGGTTTTAACAAGCTTCTCGTCTTAAAGCTTTGGGTTAATGAGGTCTCAGTCGTTTGCGTTTTGAAAAATATATGTTCTATTCTGGCATGTATTCAAGAATAATATTATTTTTTGGATTAGACTATAACGAATATAATCTATATTAACCCCTTGAGCACTTTTCTGGCGTTTACGCCTGCTTTCCATTGTTTTCCTATTGTTTCATTTTTATGGGTACTCGACACATTAATATTATAAAGGGGAAAGATTTGTATTTTTGTATGTAACGAATAAACTTGAAAATTACTGGACCGATTCAGATAAAATTTGGTATGGAGATAGAATAAAATCCAGGGAGTGACATAGGATAGTTTTTTTATTTCGAAAATCCTACGAAATAGGGAACTACGCGGGTAAAATTGCGGAGAGCAGCTAGTAATGATATAAGTTAATAGGGTATTTTCTAGTTCATGCTTTGTTCGATCCCGTGTTGCTCCAATAAGGTGGCGGGAGGTACCGGGGGGTTTAGTGGGTTGTGGTCAACGGCGCTTCTCGCCGCGAGTCCCACACTAATCCTGTGTGACAGCCCCTTGCACTTACGTGCGAGAAACTGTCACACATCTTCAGTCACGCTTCAGCCAGACCTGAAAGGGTACGTCCCTATTAGGTCTGGCTGGACAGCAAGTGCGTAAATGCATTCCCCTCGAAAAAAAAAAAAAGGTATTTTCTAGTTAATGTTCATTTTGTTAGCATTCTCACTCAAGTTGTTAATCTTCCTCCAAAAGTCAATCAGTGAAATCAACTTCAGTTTAGACTCAAAATAGATTGATGATAATTTAACTAAAGCCTATTCTTTTTACACTTAATGTTAAAAAAAAAATCACAACTGAAAATGAATAATGAAACATATTTTAATGTGGGGAATCAGATTTTATTTTTTGACGCTTAAATATTTCCAAGGCTAATTAGAAATCTAATTATAGAGGCAATAGTTTACTAGAGAATTACATTACTCGATACAGATTTTCTTGCCGGCTCTTCTCGACTGGGTTATTTTCCGAACCGGTGGTAGTGTTTTAGACGTTCATAAGCGCCTTCTTAGGGCCTAAACTGAATAAATAAATTTTGATTTTGATTTTGAGACATTGTACCCAGATATTAGTAATATATTTTGAAATATTTTATCTACATATTATATCTATACAACAATAATATTAACGTAAGTTAATAAACAATTTGTATTTATGTTAAAAAAACAATCATAGTCAAATCCTATGTTTTTTAATATATATATTTAACAACCAAAATTAAGGTTAATTAACAGTTCAGTGCGTTTATTTCTATATGAAAATCACTGCATTGTAATTTTCACTGTTTACATATATATACAATTTGTATATATATATATATATATATATATATATATATATATGTATGTATATATATATACAATATGTAATCCATCATAAAACCTAAAGGTGCTACGAGGCGGCAAATCCATTTCCTACTTGTCTTTGTAAGTCACAACGAAAATATCTCTTGAGTGCAACGTAAAATAATAGATCGTATTTTTATAAAATATTTTCCACGGGTACATTCTGTGTAACTATGTTACGAAATTGTCAACAATGTTGACAGTTCACTCGTCTTTATTGAATTTAACAGAGAAGTAAGTGTAAGGAATAGCAATTGTCTGAATAAAATGTGTTTCTTAAGAGAAGTGTGTTATAAATAGATCCTTTACATACGATGTAAGCAGAGTCGAATCAACACTTGCTTGGGCCCCGGGGGTATAGAGAAACATCTGGCTGCATAATCACAAAAAACAATGCATTAATACTAATCGATGTTGGAGTCCTTTTTGAAAATTATTTGTAAATATGAAATTGAAATTCAAAACCAAAAACAAAAAGGACATTCACTCCTTCCCATCCACATGACTTCCCATTTTAAATTAACAATGATCTAATACAATTAATTATTACCGTTATAATATTATAATTAAATATTCAAGCAAGTTCAAGACGAGCCCTTTACAAATTCTTCGTTAGTTTAAATTGATTGCATAAACAATATACATATTTAGCGAGCGAAAGAATTGATATCTGAGATAATCTTTTTATAGTTCGTAGTTCGGGGCCACATAAAAAGATAAGTCCTCGTTTGCCGTAAGCTTAAGATAGCTCTGGACATAAGTAGTTATTAAAAAAAAGTGAGATAATATTAATATAATATTCGTCCAAGTAAAAGTTAAACTGACTCTCATATGCCGTGCAAAAACTAGACTGTGAAATTATGTTTCAATACATGATAAATACATGATTTTGTAATAAATAAAATAAATATATTTTCATTTATTAAAAATTTTCAGCTGTATTTATACGACAAATACAATGTAATAATAATCGCCGGCGATAAAAGTTAAGTTCTTTCGATATAATTCTAATTTCGAAGTTCCGAGTTCGATAACTCCGTAATCGATCAATTTATCCCGATGATTGATCATTCCTAAGTTATTATTGCGTATCGCATAACGTTTCATATAACATTAAAATACTTATAACAAACATAAAGGCGGAAAATTAGGATTTGAGTTAGTTTTATTTATTTATATATAGTAGAAAATAAAGTCGTTTTATGCGTCCGATAACTCCTTCTGAACTTTTTAGATTCAACAGATTTTAATGCTTTCTTAATCTACAGTTAGGTATTTAATCTAAAAAGATTTATTTATATTATATATCCTTATAATAATTAAGTTTTAGTGCTATTAAAAAAACAATAATTTGTAAAGAAGTCGCCAAGTCGCTATTAAATTATCCGCGGGTTAATCTTAAAGTTAAAATTGTTATTAAATCAAAAATGTATCGGTTTTCTTAACTGATTATTTACACTGATCTGACCTTTTAGAGAAAAAATAATTAAATTTTGGAAGAACATTTGCAATGCAAATTTGAGTTTTGATCAGTAAAATTAATTTAGATGCTGATTGCTTTCTTGTAATATAATGTTCTCATTAAATGTAAGTAAAGAAACAGCAATGAAACTAAACTTACTGAGTAAACGGCGATTGCCGTATATTTATTTGCAAGGATCATTTCCCTTAGGTATCCAGTTATTTACGGATCCGAACGCCGAATTTTAGCCCGACTTTCTGTTATTTACGTCATAAGTAAATACTAAATAATACATTTGACGTCTGATAATGAATATTATATTTCATTTCTGGAAACGACTCAGTAAGTTGCATTAAAATAGTTCTTCTCAGTTTATTTTGACGTTTATAAGGTTACTTTTAATCGAATTAATAATTTTGAAATTAAGCATGGTAATATGGTATTATGGTCCAAGGCATCCTGTTCTGTAATAAGTCTGAGCTTTCGTTGATAAAAAACATCTAGATAAAATCATAGAATAGTGTTAGGGTCTGACTGACTACCACCTTTAAGTTTGTAAACTTGTCACCATTCAAGTTGTAACTTTAGAATGTTTTGTGTCTAGTATATATTTAACTTTAATAATGTCCATTAAAATTGCATTTTTTTTTATTTTTCTGTGACTGAAATACTATTTGAAATTACTAGATAAAACGGTATAATATTATCATTAAGACTGAATGTATGTATATATAAATCTTCTGTGCGTGTGTATGTGACTAAACTCCTCCTAAGCGGCTGAACCGATTTTAATTAAATTTTTGTGTCCATTCCTGAGGATTCGAAAATGATTTAGATTCACAATTTGGTCCAATTTACATTTTTACATGTGAAACGCGAATGAAGTCGCGGGCTTGTATACGTTATAAGATTTGAATTAGTAAACTAGATCATGACATCTAAAAGAATATTGTAACTAATTAATATTTCAAGCAATTTTGCGAGGGAATTTTGTATTCCTTAAGTGACGGAAGAAACATGAAAATTATTGTTGATTATAAATAAATACAGAGAGATATTTTTAAATCATAGAGAGACATACTTGAATGGTAAAAAGTGCGTATTTATATATCCCCTGTAACAGAATAATTCCAGAACATGTTAGTTTAGGGTATTTAGTAATTTAATTAGAACGTACCGAACAATTTTGTTAGAGAATAAATAGTCGCTGTAATGTGGTTTATTAATTTGTTAATTACGGACATGTTTGTTTGCTTGTATATGTTCGAACTTAGTACGTCCATAAAAACGGAATCCGATCACACTACCAAATAAATCATAACCCCGAAAGTCCTGGAACATGTCCGGCAAACGTAAATAGAATTGGCTATGTTTTTTTTTAAGATTGTATTTTTTCTGTCTACCAAGAATTTTATATGAATTTCAAAGTGTACGTTAATGATGTTAAATTAAGTAGTAGCCGTACGGATTCACGGCTTGCCGGATACTAAAAAATATAAAAACACATAACACCGATTGAGAACAAACATTATCCGAAATTTATTTTCTATTTGCACACGTTTAGGTGCAAAGGCGGACTTAATTCCTTGGGAATTTTCTCCAAGTCAACCTTTGGGTGGTGAAGATAGTAACAAAGGTAGGTGCAAAACTAAGTATTACAAATCAAATCAAATCAAAATTTATTTTCAATTTAGGCCCTAAGAAGGCGCTTATGAACCTCTAAAATACTACCACCGGTTCGGAAAACAACCCAGTCGAGAAGAGCCGGCAAGAAACTCGATCTGGTTCTTTTTTTTTCATAAATATAATATATATCATTTTTTTTGTCATATAAAAAACTATACAAATCTTAGTTTTTAGTGGAAGCACAGAGATGTGGGTTAATTCCAGACATCACTATCGTTCACGTAATGATCCATCCTGTAATAACCTTTTGAGATTAAAACTTGCTTGACATAATACTTGAACTTATTGTCAGGTAAACCGGTAATGTTACTTGGGATCTTATTGTAAAACCGAATACTATTACCTATAACCTATTACCTATAAAGCTTTTATTACACTTACTTAACCTAAAGCGTGGGACCGACAACTTGTCTTTACTTCTAATATTAAAATTATGACGATCATTCAATAGATCTAGCTTGTCTAAATTTTTAAGAATATACATACATACATACATTACATACTACATAGATGCCAATATAATAAAATACATACCACATACACAGATAAATACACTCATACATCATATACAATGCATTTACTATTAATAAATTAATGGAAAAGTACGACTATTATTAGTGCGATGATTATGCTAAAAAACTAGTTTAGTAGCGAAATCAACTACTTGAATCGATGAATGTTCAGCGGTAAAGAGTTGTGTAATGTGGGTTTGCATACAACGAGCCTTTGGATAAAGGAAATAATACCATGATTAAATCTCTCAACAATCACGTATAAGTCTAAATAATTCAGATAGTATTTTACTCGAGAACCATTAATCTTTGCGCGGCATACACGTGTCTTCGGCCATATTATCCGATCACATATCAGATGTAATTGCTGTACTGTTTGAGTGATATTATATAAAATAATTGAAGACATGAATTTGTAATGGAAAACAATGAAATAAATTTCATTACACTTATCGTAATAATATTTCTATAATTAATTGTACGTTCAATTTGTAATAGTGAAAAAAAAAGATTCGAAAGTTATTTTAAAAATAGATCGCCTTGAAATTATGTTCCTATACAGTAGCAACCGTAAAGGGGTCCCGTTAATTAATTTTGAAATTTCTCCGAACAGTTTATTTTATTAGGACCTTCATTAACACTTAAATTGTTCGCACTTTTTAAACGTAAACCGTGATCCGTATTGAAAAAGGGGAAACGAGTCTTCTAGATTGTAACGATTTTACACGGTTTGGGTATACAACCCTATGAAAGTTTGTCATATCTTTATTTGGACTTTTTTTACATTGTATAAAGACTCATTACTTTCGCCACAATCTCACCCGATGGTAAGTGAAGATTTGGTCCAGGATAGTTAACTAGGACTAGAATCTAGAATAGATCTATTGGTATTTTTAAATTTGAGAGTGGTAGCTACCCACGCGGGCATTAATAGAAAATACCCTACCACCATGCTATGGTTGCTATGTACGCTCAGGCTTATTTTAGAGCTGGATAGGTGGGCTCGAACCCGCGTCGATTGATGCGGAACTCGGCCGCACTACCCGCTACGCTATCATCGCATGATATCGTAGATTTTAATATGTTTATTATTCAAGCAATTTTCGGGATTCTTGACACATAGAAGAGAAACGAATAGGCAAAGACTATTATATACAACAGGTAACATAGTGTTAGTACAAAAATCCTTTTATCATTGTGAATTATATTAAACTTATAAGGAACCCTTAAAAATTAATTTCAATGTGGTTTCAATACATTTAACGGCGATCGATAGAACCCTAAAAAGGGTTCGAATGCTGTTGTTTATTCGTCGGAGTGATGTATCGTGTACGGATCCATTATCAAGTTTGGATTCAAATCAATATGCGCTAAAGTAACATTATAAATGTATTTTATACGTAACTTCACCGATATTATAAATTATTTCCATATCAAGACACTTAAAGTTGCATTCTAGATGTAACAGTCAAATGTTGCCTTCATCAGCACTGATGCTCATAACTTTCGAGGTTAGTTTATCTATTTATTTATTGGATAGTATGAATGGAATCTCGTATATCTAAATAATATTCTTCGTATTATTTTTTCATCTCCTAAGTGAAGAGAGGTGTCTTATAATTGTAACGATGTGTAGAGAGAAATGAATTATATGGAAACCTGCATTAATTGAAAACATTTTGTAGCGATGATGGCGTAGTGGATAGTGGAGCAGGATTCCGCGTCAATTAACATGGGTTCGATCCCAACTATCTAACTCTAAAATCAGCCTGAGCTTTCGGTGAAGGAAAACACCATGAGGAAACCATAGCAAAGTGGTAGGGCATTTTCTAATATTCCTGGGTAGCTACCACCCACAAGTTTGAAAACCTGTTTCCAAATACCAATAAGTGTGTTCCGGTAGCATCAATTGAGAACCAGTACCTCTAGGCTTAGTGTGCTTACCATGCTGGACCACATCTATTCTCATGAGGTGAAATTTTTTCTCAAAGCAATGAGCATAAACCGTGTAAAAAAAATTAAATCGTCCCACTTCGAACATAACTTAGAATTAATAAAAGGTGAGAATTTTTTTAACGCAAGTTTAACTTCTCCAAAAAAATTCAATACATGTATTTAGAGTTTAATTTATTCCTAAATATATAGACATTCACTAGGGCTATCTAATGTGGTCATAAATAAGAAAAAGCCAGTAACGAAAATATGTCTTCATAAAATATCTTGCGTATTATTATGACCTTACCTTTTTACTTTACTTATAATTTGAAGGTTGTTTGTGTAATATTTATTATAAAAGTCATGTTTGTTATCAATATAAATCATAATTTCCAAGGGTTGAATTCTCTAAAGGTGCTTTTTTTTATTAAAACATATTTTAGGTTGATTCAATTAAATCGTTTCACTTTACTGAAACAGACGTTAATTTTTTATGTTCCGAAGTAACAAAAACGCATTCATATGATTTTAGGTTTATTTATAAGCGAACTTGTAAAGAATCGTAAATATTAATTGATATCAACCAATGATAGTATAAAAGGCAATGCGAGTAAAATTATTGATACCAGATAGCTTATACTTGATTACCATATTCTCGTGCGTCCAATGCGTCTTTATTTATTACTAATATTTTTGACTATCATTTTTACTGTCTATTTCCTAAAACAGACTAAAATACGAAAGAAATTTTCAAGGAGAATTTTAATTTATCTCTTAGTTAATTAATGGTTTGTGGTTATGTGAAATAATTAGTTAATACAATAGATATTTGTGTAAAAATTCTACAGTTTTTGCTATTCGTATATATGAATGGAAACGCCTTTTTTAGATTTATTCAAATATATGAAACAGATGAATGTCTCATCCTTTTAATGTTAGATAGAGTTCGATTTAATTTAATCTATTCTTTTTAATTTAATAATAAATTCATAATAACTTTTAACACTTGCGATAAACACGTAAAGTTTAGTACGCGAAGCTTTGGTTAAAAATATGAGTTAATTTTTACGCACATTTCACGCCAAGGTTGAGCCTCCGTGAAATTGGTAAGGTCATGAAATATTCTGTCAGCGTCTCCGGGGCTCAAGTTAATTGCCTTGATAAACAGTTACGGCGATCGTTTTCCGGAATCAACTAACATTTTAGGGCCTCGTTAATATATCTCCTGTGAGAAAAAAATGTTTATGTCCGTCAATTTTTTTATCTATCTATCCGCTATATTATTTCTTCGGAATGTTATAGTTATTTCTCCTACATATTGCTTGCATACAAAGCTTGTATTCACATCCTAAAAGTACATTAAACTTTACTTTTTTTATACTAAATGGAAATTTTATACGACAATCTAACAATTTGTTTCAATAAATAATGTTCACGTAATTTAAGTTAACTAATGAAGAACTTAAGTTTAAATCTCTTTTACCGTCCGCAACAATGAATGAAACTCGTTAACAGCTAATCTTGCCAGGAGAGGAACAATATACTATAATGACAGATGTAATTATTTCTCCAGTCAACTGATGTAATCAGATGGGTTCTAATTTTATAACAAAAATGATGAAGGATTTTCAGCGAGATATACATACTTTAATATGTCGATTACCCATAAAAAGCGGGTATTAGTGAGAGCGCTAACTGGGCACTGTTGTTTGCGCATGCATATGCACAACATTAGTGCCCAGAACACAAGAGAGTGCAGATTCTGTGAAATCGCAGATGAAACACCAAAGCTCATCTAGTGTGAATGTGACCCACTAACACCCATACGCAACCGAGTTCTGGGCAAACATGCGTTGTTCCCAGAGGAGGTACAGACGCTCTCTGCCAAAAAGATCCTACAGTATATCCAGGTTGTAGGTCTAGGCAGTGAGCTTTAGGAATATGGGGGCGATCACAATAGATCTATCTAGGTCGCAGTGACACAGGACTGTCTTAGCCTGCATAGCCCCTTTCTCGAATAATAATAATAATACCCATAAAAATGAGACAATAGGAAGACAATAGCATAACAATGGAAAGCTGACGTAAACGCCAGGTTAGTGCTCAAGGGGTTATTATAGCAACGAAAATCATTGTTCATACATATAAGTTTAGAACAAGCATCTTTAAAATGCCTATAAAAATTATAAATAATCACGTTGCAGTTTTTTTAAGTCTAAGAAACAATCAATACATAATATTCATGGTTATATTTTAATCATAATATTCTGCATATTATATTCGGTTTATTTGACATATTTACTCGAGTTAAAATAGTGTAATTTTAGTCATCTTTTAACGAATTACATTCGAAATTTAAAAATATTGTCATAAAATAATTCGGGAATTTTTGGCGAGATCTCAGTCTGTCATGTGGCAGTTTTCTATAATTAGTTAAATTTGTGTATTTGACTCTACATCATGTAATCTTGGTGGCGTTTTGTGTGATATAATTTAGTTTGGTATTGTGTCCAAGACAAGTTTATTATGGAAAATAACGCGTAGCATTTATTTTGAGGTGCCGTACAAAACTCCATGGAAAGTTCTAGCAGGATGAGCCACAGTTTTGCTGGAGCTTGGTAGTGCTGATACAAGATTGAAAATACATCTTACCTACATTACATTGACACAAATTGTCATTAAAGAAGAAGAGAATAATTAATTTCAACATACAAGAAAAAGTTTAGTACGTATTACCCAGAAACTGTAACCGTCCTCGTTTTGTATATCTAGTGTTATGTAACCAAAAAACGTACCTCACCTTTCAAAGTGTGTAAACAAGTTTATCTTGTTGGAATACAGGTGGGGTAAAGAACGGCGACGGATTGCCCGTTCGGGGTTCGGTGATCTAATAAACGGAATTGGACTTACAACCGTTAACGAGGTCTTACCTTCGTCGGTTGCGTTTGAAAATTCATTATAATGTCCTCTAAAGCTTTCGAAATTATTGCAAAAAAAAAACAACTAAATATAAATTCAATAATTTAAAAATTAATAATTAAAAAATCTTGTTGAGGCTTAGAATGCGTTTGTTCGTATCTTTGAATAAAAATATGATTATTTCAATAAAAATTGGTAATAACGCATCCGCTTGGTTTTAAGGCAATTAATACTTTAAAGTTAGTAATCTGTTACCGAACATTTATCAAGGTATGTGTATGTGCCTGTGTCTTAATACTGTATAGGCATTTGGGTTATAATAAGCTTTAACCACAATCTCACTTGATATTAAGTGACAATATAATCAAAGATGATAAACACGCTAAGCTTACACTGGCTCGTAATCTCACGTGCAAGCACTCTGCTTTTAATATATTTTACGCAAATATCATATATATATTATAAATAAAAAAGGCTGCAGTAATATGCTTTGCGCTTTAAATTATATTTCTTTCTATCTTTAATTAAACAAAAAATATGATACACTTAGCTAATATAAACAAATATATTATTAAATAGTTTCTTCCAAATGATAATAAATTGTAAGTCCGTTTTACTTTATACTTGCTTTCCTATTTTTTCTTTCTAGCATTTATCTCTGACTGTGCTACAAGAAAGCTTTTACAGAGAAAAGCCGAAAAGTCTACAACAACGAACAGTATATTTACGGCCCATATAAATTTCTTGGAATTTTCTAGTTATTTTAGGTTGCAGCACATTTGTGTAGGAAGAATAAATGTAAATAATGTGAATATGTACAAAGTTAAGATATAAACAAATGAATTTAAGGTGCCTGGCATACACAAACCTCTTATGCTAAAGTTATTTAGTACGATGCCAAAACAGTTATAAATAAAAATAGACGAAACTCTTATTATTGGTGTTAATACAATTTAATTTCGTAATATGTATGATATTATTATTATTTATATATATATATTCATTAGTTAAATTCATTAAAAAACCCAAAGGTTTTCTATTAGTTTATTTATGTCAAAAATCAAATTTTCAAAATGTTACTTCATAGACGGCCTCCTCAATGAACCCATTAAAAACTCATGTTAGATTAACAGAGCGCACGCGTAAGATATTCTATAAAAGTAATGGTTAAGAACATTGCAGTTCGTAATTTACCACTTTCGTCTGGTTTTATTATGCGATCTCAATCTGTTTTACCTACATGAAATGCAAAATTTCAATCTTTTCTTTTTCAAGTATGAAATCAGCGTAAGTGATCAGTCAGAAAAATCGATATATTCTTGGTTTGGTGGTCTTAACTTTTAAGATTCGATATTGAATTTGACGTTAATATATACTAATACATAAAATTGAAGTGTCTGTTTGTAATGTCATTTTTTTTTTTTTACCAAATAGATATGAATATATATGCGATACCTATACCAAAAATACGATTTTTGCAATGCGTTACAACCATGCTTTGTAGAATGCGAAAATTTTAAAGAAATAAACTTAAAGGAAGCCATAGCTAGATCTAGTGCATTACGCCATAATTTTAATATTAGAAGTAAAGACAAGTTGGCCGTCCCACGCTTTAGGTTAAGTAAGTCTAACAAAAGCTTTATAGGTAATAGTATTCGGTTTTACAATAAGATCCCAAGTAATATTACTGATTTACCTGACATTAAGTTCAAGTATTATGTCAAGCAAGTTTTAATCTCAAAAGGTTATTACAGGGTGGATAATTACGTGAACGATAGTGATGTCTGGAATTAACCCACATCTCTGTGCTTCCGCTAACATTATTAAGACTATGATTTGTATAGTTTTTTTATATAACAAAAAGAATGTGTTATATTTATTAAAAAAAAGAACCAGATCGAGTTTCTTGCCTGCACTCTTCTCGACTGGGTTGTTTTCCGAACCGGTGGTAGTGTTTTTAGACGTTCATAAGCGCCTTCTTGAGGCCTAAACTGAATAAAGATATTTTTGATTTTGATTTTGATAAACATTTCTCTGTGTACACCAACAGATATATGGTGAGATGATATGACAAACATCATTTATAATATAAAATTAGACAAATATTAAATTGAAGAATACTATAATTATTACTGAAATAGCTAGAATAGAATATATTTAATACATGTACGTATAAGATTATAAAGAGGCACATTAAGCTCGTAATGACAAAAGCGCGTATTACGTGTAGTGAAACACAAGCGGTAGTTGCAAAACTATTTATTATAAATACTAAATACCCTACACCTCCTTACATAATTACATTAATTATAATTGCCTATGTGGAAGAGGACGTAACCTATTTTTATAACTAACAGGAGAGTGCTTATGACTATCAGCCGCCTTAGGAGACTGGTCTGCAATACTATCATCAATATCGTTTCTTTCTGCTATATCATTCGCATTATCTTCTGTTAGATTATCTTGAATAGAGGTGCGGGTTAGAGAAAACCTATTTTTATTTGCCTGCTTGGGTTCTAAGATTTGGTCGATATGTCTTTTTACCGTATTATTTTGTAGTTTCACGGAATAAGAAGACGGCCCTTCTTGGCTACTAACCTGCCCCTCTATCCATTTATCTTTACTCTTTGTATAATCTCTAACATACACTCTATCTCCTACATTAACTAAGCGCTCTGTACCGCCCGCACGCTCTATTTGTTTATATTGTTTATTTTGCACGCGCCCTTCAATATCTGGCCGTAAAGCATCTAGACGACTCCGTAGTCGCCGTCCTAACATGGCCTCAGCCGGAGCAACTCCTGTGGTAGCTTGTTCACAATTTCTATAATGAAATAGCATTTTACTTAATGCTTCATCCACATCAACCCCTTCATAACAAGCCTTTTTAATACAATTTTTTACTGTTTTGACAGCATTTTCTGCAGCTCCGTTTCCTTTAGGCCTATACGGACTAGTTAATGTGTGTATTATACCGTTTTTATCGAAATAATTTTTTTAATTCATATGATGTAAATGGAGGGCCATTATCAGTCACTATTTGTCGTGGTAAACCAAAACGAGCAAAAATTTCTCTGACTTTATTTATGACAATTTTCGCAGTGGTACTATATAAATAAATGACTTCTATCCATTTACTATATGCATCTCTACTATAACAAGATAATGTTTACCCTGATATTCTGCAAAATCAGCATGCAAGCGTTGCCAGGGGCGCGAAGGAAACTCCCAGGGAGTGAGGGGTGCGTGCGGGGGCGCATCACGCTGTTGCCGACATGTCATACATTCTTTACATAACTTTTCAATATCACTGTCTAACCCTGGCCAATAAACATAATTACGAGCAGTATTTTTCATCTTCACCACACCCAAATGACCCTCGTGCAATTCATGCAAGACATATTGTCGAAATTTAGGAGGAATAATTACACGATAGTTGTATACCACACAACCATGATCCACCAGCAAATTTTGTTTGCGATGGAAATATGGTTTTTCTTGATCCACTTCAGTGTCATTCGGCCAACCGAAGATTATATTTTTATATATTACTCGTAACACAGGATCATTTTGAGTCTCAGCTGCAATACTTTTATAATTTATAGGAAATTCATTCTCTAAATATAATAAATAAAACATCGACTCATTATTATATTTGCACGAGAATCATGGGTTAGTGGCAGACGCGACAAACAATCGGCAGGCGCGTTGCCCGCCGAGCTCACCCACTCCACGGAGAAATCGTAAGCTGCTAGGCGCGCTGCGTAACGCTGCAAGCGGCTCGCAGCAGTCTGTGGTATGCCCGCCTTCTCACCAAAAATAAACGAAAGCGGTTTATGGTCCGTACGAATAATAAAACGCCTACCAAATAAATATTGGTGATTTTTAGTAACACCGTAGAAAATAGCTAAAGCTTCTTTATCTAACTGGCTATACGATTTCTCCGCTTCATTAAGTGTACGGGATACACAACAGATTGGCTTCTCTGAGCCGTCAGGATATTTATGCGCCAAAATTGCACCAACACCATAAGCACTACTATCTACACTAAGGATCAGTGGCAAGTCCGGACTGTAATGTGCTAGACAGTTATCTTTACATAAAATCTCTTTAATTTTACAAAATGCTTCATCACATTCTGATGTCCAGTTCCACAAGACTTTATTTTTTAGCATTTTGTACAATGGATACAATATTGAACTCATTTGGGGGACAAACCTTCCGTAATAATTTACGAAACCTAAAAAAGCCTTGAGTTGATGGACGTCAGCAGGACGAGGAGCATTCGATATCGCTTTAACTTTATTTATATCCGGATGCAACCCGTTGCTGTCTATTACGTGACCTAAATACTTTACACTCGTTTTAAAAAATTTACATTTTTCAATTTTAATTCTCAGTCCTACAGATTGTAAACGGCTTAAAACTTCTTTTAAGTTTCTGATATTATCCGCTTTTGAACACCCTCCGACACATATATCGTCTAAAAAAACTACCGTCATAGGTATGCCCTTAATGACCTCGTCCATCAACTTTTGAAACTTTTCAGGAATACAACTAAGACCATAAGGAGTACGGATATATTCGAATGTACCGACGTGGGTGCTAATCGTAGTACATGCACGAGAATTTTCCGATAAAATTACTTGTTCGAACGCGTGGGCCAAATCAATTTTGGAAAATATTTTTGCACCGCTTAAAGTCGCGTAAAGCTCCTCTATCCGTGGCAAAGGATACGGATCACGTTTCAGTTTAGGATTTATTGTTATCTTATAGTCACCGCAAATTCGAATATCTCCACATTGTTTAATCACGGGTACGATAGGCGTACCGTACTCCGAATTATTCACTTTAACAATTGTACCTTCGTTAACAAGACGTTCCAATTCTTTTTCTACCGGGCCACGCAGGGCCAGTGGCACAGAACGCGCCTTATGAAAGATAGGCTCGTCGTCGGTCAGTTTCAACGAAAACATTTTAGAACATGTCCCTAAACCGGGTGAGAACACCTCAGAGAATTCTTCTTTTAATTTTTGTAGTACAATAATTTCATCTTGAGAATCATAGTCATCATCAAAAATTTTTTTAATGTAAATGTTTTTAAATCCCAAACGGCGTAACCACGCTCGACCGAGGAGCGGCGGCCCGCCTGCCGGTATTATGTACAAGCGCAGCCCGGTCGCTTCGCGTCTTTCTGCCGACCCCAAACCATCATCATAAAGCGCGGTCACGGTTAAAAACCCGATAGGACAAATTTTCTCGCCCGTGTATGAGTTTAATTTCAATTGAGATTGTGACAATAAATACTTTTTAAAATATTTGTTATAACATTGTTCACTGATAACAGATATTTTGCTACCAGTATCTACTTCAAATTTTAACGGAATATTATTAATAAACATTTTAACTACATACGGTTCGTCTGTTCTAGCGTCGACTCGCATATTGTAAAACTCACAGTCGCTCTCATCAGTGTCAGACTGTATGTAGAATTGGTTCCTAGTAGGAACCTGCCTCACTGCCGTTCGATCCTTCACAGTTTTTTATCACGACACATCACTTTCAGGTGACCTTTCACACCGCACTCGTCACAATTATAACGCCTAAAACGACACTTATCTGGGGTATGTTCCCGGCCGCACCGCCAGCAATGCTGCGATCGCGTATGCCTCGTTCGATAACTGCTCGTCTCGTTCGCGCCGATCCTATGTAGTGCCGGTGGTGGTCCGGCGCCGTCCGCCGCAACTGCCACTGCGCCCGGTGCCGTGCCACCCGAGCGACTCGCCTCTGCGTGCCGCTCAGCAGCCTCCAGCGCCAGCGCCAGCTCAACCGCCCGCTTGTAGTCCACATCTTTCTCCGCGAATAAACGGCTACGCATTTCGTCACTCGCAAGGCCCGATACGAACTGATCCCTCAAGTTTTCCTCTAATTTATCACCGAAATTACAAGTACTAGCGAGATGCTTCAAATGTTGTAGATAAGTGCTCAGATCTTCATTCGGCATCTGACGGCGCAATCGAAAAATGTGTCTTTCAGCGATGTCGGATCGTCTGGGCTCTAAATGTTCTTGTATAATATTAGTCAATTCACTAAATGTTTTCTGTTCTGGACTAATCGGTGCACATAGATCGCACATAAGATCGTAGGTTTGTTCGCCGACCAAGGTAATTAACGTTGCCGTGTGTAACGATTCTTTTATTTCGTTTAATGCGATAAATTGTTTGACACGACTCACATAAGTTGACCATTTTCGCGTAGACAAGTCAAAACACTCTATTTTACCAAAAGGCATGTCAGAACACTGTTAAACACTGGTAAAAACAATTTAATTTTAATAATACTCGTCGCCAGTTGCGTATTACGTGTAGTGAAACACAAGCGGTAGTTGCAAAACTATTTATTATAAATACTAAATACCCTACAGATAACATTGTTCCACGTAAATACATTACCAACTGGAGACATTGGCTTTCATACATTATGCAAAAATGTGCAAAAAATATAATACTAAGCCAGGGGCTGTAATTCACGTGTGAATCGAGATTGATACGTTCGAGAATTTATGGTTAAACGTTGAAGTGTTAGTAAGGAAATCTTTATTTATTACATCTAATAAACGTGTTAATATTAGCGATTTACCATTACCATATTCTGATGATAGTTTTAGGGTTCCCGAGTCTAAACTATTGTAAACTAAATATATTGTACGAAGAAATGAAATATATTTAATATTGCTAAGACAAATAACCGATAAAAGGCTTTTTTTTTTTACAAATATTAGAAAGTAATGACTAGTTAATAGTAAGTAAGAATAGTAAGAAACAAATACTGTTTGTATCAATGTCAAATATTTTAAAAACCTGATATAAAAGGCATTTTAAAGCATTAACATGATGCATATTATTAATCCATTAAATATGATATGTTAATAAAAATGAAGTGATAATGAAGACAATAATGCCAGGCTGTATTTTTCGACATAGGATAAAGCCAATGTTAATGTTACGACAACAAAATTCTCCAAACCTTTAATATTATGATCGATACACCACTAACCCATGTGAGAAATACTCGCTTATACATGTGCCCTGTAATAGTATCACCACATATCTTTCCCGTGGGGGTCGTAAAAGATGATTACGGGGTAAAAACCAGAGGATGGGCAGCAGCATTCTCTGTGTGTCACAAGCATCTACTGCGATCGCCAACCCGCCTGCCAAGCGTGACGATTATAGCAATCCTTATCGGGGCAGACTTATGTCCATCAGTGGAAGTCTTATGGTTAAATAGATGGGCATGTGCACTACCATGGATATGGTATATTTTTATACATAGGGAATGGTAATATTATCAACAGGAGTGAAGAGTGTTTTTTATTCGAGCTGGACAAAGTTACTGCACTCTATATGGTGTAAAATAAAGTCTAAGTCTAAGTCTAAGTCTAAGTCTAAGTCTAAGAACGAGAACATTCGTCGATAAATGAGATTCTATTACAGTCGCCATAATCATAAAAACCTACGTCTACAACGGTTGAAGCCTCAAGGTAGGTCCGAATATAAACTCGCTAATCTCAGTATGCGAGATGCTTATACATTTAACTATGATGGAGTTTCCATGGAGTGCATAATAGTCACGACGTATGAAACCTTTATAATCCGGCAAATTTTTTAGAACACTTTAAGCAAAGTTTAAAATTACATAGAAAGCTCAAAGTTACCCAAAAAGCAATGGAGAGGCCCATGCTCGGAGTTTCCTTACGTAATTGAATCAGAAATGAAGAGATCCGAATAAGAAACAGAGTAACCAACATTACCAAACTTAAGTGGCAATGGACTGGACACATTCCTCGTAGAACCGACGCCCGATGCGGCCAAGGGTTCTCGAATGGCTGTAGTATACCGTAAAACGTGGCGTGGGTGGTCCCTTCCACAAGATGGATCAACGACCTGATGAAGGTCGCGGGATTCCGCTGGATAAGGATGGGCAAGACCGGTCGTCATGAAAATCTTTGGGGCAGACCAGCAGTGGACGTCTTCGGGCTGAATGGATGGATGGATAAAATTACATTCTCATAGATTTATCTAATTTATCTATAATATACTTACATTCTTCTGATATATAATGGACATGATATATGGACTTCAGAATAGAGTATTTATGTCACTAATGCCCAATATAGACAATAATAAAGGGACAAAACAATGAGGTTTGCCCCGTCCCCGAATGTCTTTTGTGTTACAGAAAGTCGTTGGAGCCTAATTCCGCATTCTTGTCTTGTGGTCATTATTAATAATTCATGGCGTGGTAAAATGAAAGATGAACAATGGTCTCTGTTAGATGAAGTGTCTGTAAAATTTGCTCAAATGCAAAATGTATGTAAATTAAAATGGCCTAATAGTCTAATATTTAAAATATTTTGTGAAAAATAAAAATTCTAACATATTCATTTTGTAACTTTTTTTAAATGTTATTATATTGACTTGAATATGATTTTTTTATTCGATTACTACATGTTTTTGGCTCACCTTCGAAGATGTGTTTTCTTTGTAATTGACCACATATCCCAATATGAATGCCGTAAGCTATGGTTTGTTTGTTCATCTACATTACATTACATCTAATGAAAGGTTCTTAAAATTCAACTCGTCTCCGTATTTTCGTTGATTTTAGGATCGGATAATTTGGATGCCGCGTGTTTATGTACAGAGAGACATGTAAAGTTTGCGGAATTTGCCGTGTGAAATTAATAAAGGAAATTAACGTAGTCTTTACTTACCCTAATTCATACTAAAGGAAAGCACATTTATTATTCTGTTTTTCTAGCTTATTTCTTTCAGATTAAAAATAGTTTAATGGTTGTACAAGCCATACCATTTGAAGCCGTATGATTGTCAATTGAAATTACTATGTAATAAATCTGATTCCGAATTGAAGTCACTGGGTGAGATTGTTGGATAAAGGCTAGGCTAATTGAAGATGCCGTTTAAAGATTTAATAAAACTTTAATGTAATTGTTATTTAATTTAAGAATTTCGATTTCACCGACAGAAAAACCTGTGCCTTACATACGGTAAATACAGTAATTTCAATTACCATGGCAAACATAATGAATACTATTACTATCTTTTGCAGTAACGGTAGATCTAATATCATTGTGTTACGCAACTAAATTCTATGATAATTATAAATTTCGTAGCGAAATGTTAAATAATAGACAAAGTCAAGAGCAAAAGTATTACATGTTCGCTAGTTGATATACCAAATGAGAACGTTATATGTTTTAAACCTTAAACAGATTCGACAAGATTACACATCCTTAGTTAACGCGGGAACTTAGTCAGCATATGACTGTAATAACAGTAAGCAGCTTTACGGCTTGCGTCCGGATAACTTGGATATTATATTACGTGACGATATGCAAAGCCTAATGAAGTGTAATAATATGTTTTAGACTGGAAAATAAAAACATTATATCCGTCTGTACGACCAAAATTTTGCCAAATTTGTAAAAAATAATATATATCACAATTTAATATAAAACATAATATAGTAATTAACTCACTCTTATACTTCATAAGGCTATAAGTTTACTATTCAATAGAAAATTTAATGTTATGGTTAATTAATTTGCGTAGCATGGGCAGGTCCCCCACAAGGTGGGCTCGCGCCTTGGTGAAGGTCGCGGGAATCCGCTGAATGCGGGGGGCGCAAGACCGATCGTTGTGGAGATCTTTAAAGGAGACCTATGTCCAGCAGTGGACGTCTTTCGGTTGAATGGATGGAATTCATTTGTCAACGGAGTTATTAAAGACATTGTTTTTAAAAAGAATTCCTTAAAGTTAAAAAAAATATATATATTTACATATTAAAACACAATAGGCTAAGAGCAAAATTAAAACAACAAAGTAAAAGTTGTGAAGGGAATTATTAAATTAGTTTCCAACCTCAAATCTGTGTCCTACTAGCAAAACCTTTTAGGTCTGGATAATCATTTATGTTCTAACAAAAGCGTAATGAATAGTGATTAAGTTATAAATATGAGTTAACAAGACACGTTTATTTCATGATTTTAGATAAACAAAGGAATATTAAAAGGACATGGGCCGGCAATAGATTGGAAACGTAAGTATTTCAGAAATCTATTGCTATCGCGTTACGCCCCAAAAAAAGCGAAAGGGATAACTGCAGCGCGGGCTTTTTTTTCAGTTATAGAATAAGAAAGATTTTGGCTATGCTTTTTAAAATTGTATTCATAAAACTTGTTTGATTAACGTCTGATAATGACGGTAAAAATCGAGCATTTTTTTATTTTCAAGGGCTCTTTAGTTTCTATAATAACTAATTTATGGACAACATCAAAACGTACGGGCATATCGGTGCCCGGTGGCGGTGCATAAACATACATTATATGCTATAAAAACATTTACTATAATGCTATTATCCAGGGAGGTAACAGGGGACCTTTGTATGGAATAAATTCCGCTAGCATATCCTATTAATTCTGTATGTATATGTATGTATCTATGTGTATAATATATTTTTCTTAACATCTTTTGTGAAAGACTTTTGTGAATATGAATGGGGAAGGATGGAAAAGTAGAGGAAGGCCAAAGAAAGTGTGGATGGAGTGTGTAAGAAATGATATGAAATAAAAAGGAGTGAATGAAGAGATGACGGCTGATAGGGACGTATGGAAGAAGAAACCATACTGCGTCGACCCCAAGTGAGTTGGGAAAAGGCAGGCGAATGATGACCTTTTTTAAAAGAAACCGTTAAAAAATTTATGGATTTCTAATAAATGACATAGAATGAGGATGTCTCTCTCTAGCCTCTCTGTTGTCCGTTAGTGTTCTCATAACCCGAAAACCAATGAGCTGATTAGCTATTAACATTACCCCTCTATTATAGATATATTCTCCGGGCAAGTTGTATGATATATTTTTTTACATTATTTAATACCCGGACAAGTTATTAGGATCAAAATTAGTTAAGCCGACAAAAAATTATGAATAAATTCGCGCACCTAAAATCTGTTTCCTAATGTAATTTATAAATACTTATCATACATAAATATTTCGGGAATAAATCCTTATCATTTTGCATCGGCATCAATTTCATACGTCCAGTAATCACGTAGTATCCTTTTATGGGTTTTCAGCTTTATATATGTAATTGTATTATCAATGTCAGAGATAAGTTAATGTAATAAAATTGTTTTTTTTTTTTTTAATACGGCTTTGGTCGCTACTTCACCTGATGTTAAAGTACTGATATGGCTTGTAAGTGATGAAATCGGAACGCACTTGTGAATGATAGCAAGCTGGGCAGGTATTAGCAAATGTCCTGCCACCATCATATGGTTTCGCCACGGTGTTTTCCTTTACAGAAAAGGCATATTCATATGGAATAGGGTTCGAACCAAGCCCCTCGTTATGGTATCCAAACGCACCACCACTGAACAATTTTATTCAAGCGATTGCATCAATGAAAAGAATTTCATAAAATAAATAGGCATTAATCTATCTATATATATGTATAAAAAGGAAAATGAAGACTCTTTGAGGTACCATCACCTTAAAACTACTGAACGTATCGGAATGGGACTACTACCATTCGAAGCAGATTTTTTTTTGGACGTTTATAGGTGATTTATTTTATTTGAATTCCATCGACCCTTTTTCATCTTTTCTCGATTTACTCTCATCTACATTTTGTTCCGCTAATGAAAACAAACGTCTGATTTATCTTCATTCATTTGTTTTTTTCAAGGTACGCAGTGAAGAATATATGAAACACAGGTTGCGTCACGGCCAAACAGCTAGTTTATTATATAAAGAATAAATAATTTATTAAAATTATGTGAGACAATTTCGAGATTCTTTGAGCTCCATTTGTGTTTTTCATGAAAGCGAGAATTTAGCCTTTGAATTCTTATTTGGTGTATTTTTAGTTCAGGTGGATTTACAATCGGGTAATACTTACAAAATTTTCAAAAAATCGTTTTTTTTTTTTCATTGTTCGAATGTGTTAAAAATATACTGCTAAAAAGATTTCAATATTAATAAATGATCAAATAAATTTATCATCTTGAAAATATCAATTAATATTGACTAATTTCACCCATTCTAAAGGTATAGCCCCACTTAAGTAACTTGCTAGAAAGATATGTAGGTAACATTCTAGATAAAACTTATGGCCTTTAACTCAGGTAGGTACATGTAAAATTTTAGTGGCCCGTTTCTTCCATAACGACGACAATTACAGTTAGCCTTCCCGCCATATTTATATTTCGTTCCTGTAAATGGATCCACGTATGCTAGTAATTCAAGCCAATATACGGTATTATAAAAGATTTTAGTAAATAACATCACATTACACGTATTCATTTGAAGATTATTTTCAAAATACAATTTATGTTTTGTATTATCTTTACTTTCTGTTGGTAATTACCATAAATAAATTAGAGCATGTACAAAAAATAGTGTTTTTTTCAGACGGTTATTTAAAAGCAATATACTGAATAGAATATTAATATGAGACGCGGGCGGAGTCACGGGAACAGATAGTAGATATATATAAACAGTAAACACTGGCATTTTCGTGTAACTCAGCATTTTATTCCCCTTTACATGCGAGTCATAAAAACATGAAATTGCGTCACATAAAATATTTGAAACAGACAGCGTTGCGTTAACACCTGGACTCGACAATAGTAAATAAAATTTAACCATTAACAAACGAAAAACGCTGAGATTCCCCTATTTTAATACTTTATACTTAAATGCAAATTGTGTATTATGAGGTAAACGATATTAGTTATTTTGGCCCCAAAAGATAATTCGCACTTCTTCACTTGTACACAAATATAAAGCTTATGTTAACGGTTATAAGGACAAGTTTACAAATGATATTTTTAACGATCCTGATATTATGTGGCCAGTATCGCCAGTAAAAATGTAAATTGAATTTTGTTTCTTTTGTAACAACAAGAGAGGCTTTGTACTCATCATGATTTCCGAAGGAATTTTCTTTATAATGTAGGTAAAGTGCCCTAAATGTACTAATTTTATTGATTAGTACGGAAACTGTGGAGATTGCAAAAGAAAGGAAATTGATTTTGACTACCTATATACTATTGCACATTCTGAAAAATGATTCTTACATCTTCGTAAGAAAATTATTTTCTTCTATTGACAAAATTTTATATATGTATATAAAAATGTGATAAACTGTTCGTTTCTTATATATTTATTATAACTATATATTTTTATTATAAAAATATAATATGCATGTGTAAAATACAGATTAATTAAAACCGTTTTTTTTTGTAAATTACGGGCTATTAATAAATTTTCCAGCTAAAAAATTATAATAACACTAACGTAAAAGCTATTTTTCTTTGAAAACGAACGGTTTATGACATTATACATCGACGTATTTTGTTTGACACATTTGACACACAGCGGGTATTCATTCCCCGGGGATTATTGTTTGTATATTTTGTATAATGTGACACTTATTGGGAGATTTATGACAAGTGGGCTTTTTAACCTTTTATACCTAACAACCATACACGGAACGGAATATCTATGTTACGTATTTTTACAGAGGGACGCGCAAAGCTTTATGGACTGCGTTATATCTTTACCCTACTACCATATCGTTTACATTTGAGGTGATGTGGTAATCTCTACTTGGAATATAAAAAAAAATTATCTGTTTTAAAAATTGCTGTATTGTGAAGTAAATTAGATACTCTATTTATAGGTTAACTGTATTGATTTTTTCCATATAGGTGCACCACTTCATTATAGGTGCCTAATAATTCATACACAGTAAATAGATAATTTCGCGCTAAAAGCCACAGAATTTTTAAATATACATATTATCATTCTGATACTGAACTCTTTATATTTAGTTTGTATTAAATTATTTTTTTTATTATTTATACTATGGATGGTATATGTTTTGCTTTAATTCGAATATTAGCATTGTAAATTTATATTGTATTCTGTAGGAATTATATTTTAAGAGAAAACTTATAACTTTATTATATAAATTAATATTCCTAATAAAGGTAAATGTTTACATATTCTGACTAAACTAATACATTTATATGCTCGTTAGCACTCTATAGTTTACTTGGACTTAAAGCTTAGTTTAATGATGTGTAAGCAACTCTAAAGAACCCGCTTAGATAGTAAAAATAATTATTCGATATAGACCATATATTGTCCAATTTTTTGTATACTAGAGTTCACTTTGAACGCTGTTCATTTGTTTTTTTCTAACATTCTTCGTATACTTGTTAGCATATTTTTTCTATTGCGAATTCTTGTAAAAATTAGGTTCCTTCAAAGTACATATAAATTTATGTTCTAAATCTACGTTTAAACGAATCGTTATTTCCAACGGGCGGAACACCGTGTACATGAAATAACAGAATTGACAATCGGAAATTAACCATCGCAATGTGCAGGTAGCATTGCGAAATTCATGGATAAACGGGAATTCAATTGAGTTTGACTGTTATAACGTGACTAGTAACAATTTGATGTTTCAAAGTTTATGCTTACGTGTTAAACAATAAACTAATGAAAAAAAAGATGATAGTATAATAAAATTACTTCGTTTCGTTAAAACAGAAGAAAACAATTGAATCAAATCAAATATTCAAATTGCTTTAAACGTAAAAACAAAAAAATCATAGACAATGCAAATTATTGTGACGCGGATTTTCATAAGCGAATTCGTGAATTTACATATTATATACGTGTAACACCCATTGCAAAGGACAGCCTGTGTCAGTTATTTCACAATCTGTTGCACACTCTGTGCTTTTAATTTAAAATTTTAATCTCTCTCAACCAAAAACCGTAAAATGTAGACCTTATAATAATATCAATATTTATATTTAATACATGATTGATTAATATGAAATTCTTCACCAAATTTATATAAATGTTTCACTCTTAGTTAATTTGTCGATTGTAAGAAATATTACAAATGAAAACAAATGTCATTATATCCAGTTTAGACAATTTGTTCTTTATTCTGATATAATACATACTATGACGTGTAAAAATATAAAAATTACGACTGTAGTTATTGACAAAATACGAATCTAATTTTAATTTAGCGTTATATGGAATGATTGTAACCGTTTTTAGTTTTTAGTGAAACAATTCCAATAATGTAAATATTATTAGGCACTCATTTACAATAATTATCATTTTTTTTTATTTTCCAATATAAATTGATATAATAAAGTATAATAACCAGCGACCCGCTCTGCTCTCACGTATAGGAATTTAATTAAAAAATAAATAATTGTGTCACTTGTTACAGATGATTTTTTTTTTTTTTAATCGGCAAAGTATATATTGAGTTTATTCTTAACAAAAACAAAAAATATTTTTTACCTCCTTATATAATCATTTAGATATAGATAATTTAATAACTATTAGTGCTCGCCTGTGATTGGATTTCAGCCATAATTCATAAAAACGAGAACAGTTGTCTTTGCTCTTCACTGTCAATTGTTTAAAGTAAAACCTTCTCAAAAGTCAATATTCTGTCTACACGGTAAGTAAATGCCAAGTCTGACATTGACGTGTGATTGATAATGCATTGGTAATCGTAAGGAATAATGATAGATGTGTGTCTGTGTCAAAACTAATGGTAGTCTGTGGACTGTAATCTTTCATTAATTTAATGTATTTTGTATGCGTATTAAAAAAAAAAAAACATTCTGCACTCAGTCTCTATATAAACGTGTGCGAAATTTCATATTCCTCCGTCCGCGCAATTTTTGTAAAAAGGGGTACAAAGTTCACTTCACGTGTTAATATTATGATAACAAAAATATGTTAAATGACATGTAACATATTATTTAAATTTTTATACAAATAATAATATATATTTAGGAGACTAGAATCAAGAAAGTTATGTAACTGATAAAATGGGACAAAACTTACTGTCGAACAAAGCGAGTTAGTTCCCTTTCTTCGTTTAGTACCATGTCGTATCTACAAAGGGTTTTCTGTAGTAGGCACATCCACGTTAAATTGTCAGAACTTGGGGTGGAAAGGAATTCCCTGCTTTAGTGACATAATTTCAAACTGGTAAACGGTAAACTGGTATATTTCTAAGCGTAAAATTATTACTCACAAAATACTATGTGACCGATGAAAGCATACTTTGATAACAAATTTTATTTTTCTACTCATAAATGAGTCCGACAAAGTCTATTAAAACTGAATACATCATATCTATGTATCGCAAATAAAAACAAAAGACTCTCATTTTTCTTAATTCATTTGTTTTTATAGGTTAGGTATGTATTGAAATCGAAGTGAAGAAAATTTAAAAACGGGGGCGTAACCGCAGGCACACAGCTAGTATAATTATATATATAAAAAAATATCTTTTATACTTTTCAAATTTGAAATTTATCGAAGTAGAGCGCATCAGGAAAATACTGATTTGAATATATTTACAGTGACAATTTACAAAGATTTAATTTATGATTTAAGATGTAATTTATGTTAGTAAATTATAGTGACGTAGATATAAAAAAGAACAAAAGAGATTTACAAACAAGATTAACACAATCATCTTTGCAAATACGATACCAGGTTCATCTAGTAATTTAATATGGCTTTTGTAGGAGATTTTCGCCAACCCGATGACATTTTCGGATTTATCCCGTAATCTCAAGTAGTCCACCGGCGACAGTATGACATCATGGGGCATGCTTAAACGTTCTGAACCCAATTATTATTGCCTAATTTTATGGTTTACGTCTCATTTTATTATTACATACTAAACACAAGAATTCTACATTTTCGTAATGAGGTCAACTCTTTGTATTATAACATTCTGTTTTTATTACTTAATTTTATTATTGACATACTTTATATAAATAGGATATTGTACGTTTTTCATTTGGCATAATATATGGTTTTCTGACAATAATAATAAACATATTTTTTTATTGTGATAAACCTTAAAACTTATAATTTGACTTATCCATGTAAAGTCGAAATTTAAATTAATACTTAATAATTAATACCTTACTTTTTTTTTTTATTTAACGTTGTATATTTTTTTAAATTTATTTTAGCAAAAACCACTTATTTCATAAAAGTACAATTTTAAGTACCTATTCTTTAGGATATCAATAGATTTTTATATGTTATCTTGTTTAGGCTTTTGGAGTTCGCGCTTAAAGATTTTTTGTCACAGATCTTACAAATAACTCTCGCTTTGATGGAAATGAAACGTCAAAATATCTACGGAATTATGTAAAAGATCTACCAAATCCCAAGAATGTTGTTATTACTAACCCTTTACGATTATTCCCGATGGCGAAAACATTTCTTACTTTGACCCGGTTTCAACTATAATGAAATTGTTTAATATGGCATTATATTTTATTGGTAAATGGATCCAAAAAAATGAATATTGAATCATTTAAATTATTTCCAAACTTAGAAATGGGTATTTCCAAAAATGTAGTATTGAAGTATTTTATTTTGTACAAATAGATTTAACGTTAACATTTCGTTTTTCAAATGTCCATTATTAATACCCATTACTTTCTAAGGATACACAATTTTTTTCCACGCCTTTACCTTGTCATTCAGAATAAGCCTTAATTTTAGATAAAGACAAATCTAACCTATCTGTAAATCATTTTTAAAATTTAAATTATGCATATTTTTTTCTTCGAAATCCTAAGTCCATATTTGTGAATTCTTCTTTTTGTTCATTGAATTACAAACAAGTTATTATCCTATCTGGATTTACGTAACAAAGTTTTGTTGAAATATCAAATCTTAAAAGTATATAAGATTTCGTTTGTGAATTTATTATAAACGACAAAAATGATGAGGAAAAAATAAAAAATCAAATTTAAAGTACCTACTAACGAAAGAAATAAAAGACGTATTCTACTATTTTAACAAAATACGTAGATTTTATTTACAAGACTATATCTATATTATGACCGTTCGTGGGAATTTTATGATCTTATTTGATTGTTTTTAGTAACTTTTACTATTAACTAAGTATAACATCTGATATTTTAAATGGCGCAATGAACATAAAAGATTGTGATGGTTTCACGATCAAGAAAATAAATTAAATAATGTAATTAATAAATAAATTCATGACGTTCAAAACATTTTTTTATACTACTGCAAGACTATTATTTATGTATTTTTTACTTCATGTTTTGTAATGAATGATTTATTTAAAAGGATGACGTTATTTTATTTTTATCCTATAATGTACTGCCTGTATAGTTAAGCCATTTTTTTTTATTGTAAACGATAATTGTACGTAATTCTCGAAATGTAAATCTATTAAAGATATATTTTTAAATAGCTTTATACTTAACTACAGTAAAAGGCGATAGTTGTTTTTTCAGAATTATAAATATATAAAAACAATTTTAAGATATTCGAATGGAACTCTATAGAGAAATCCTTTTGATTTCCTTAGACTTTTGTACAGATAACTTATAATTTCGTATTAATCAATCCGTGCCTTGCCGTTGTGTTTCTATTGTTTGATATTCCTCGCCTTAGAGATATCAGAATTTTGGGCAATAATGTTGTGAATAAACTTGAACGTTGGCTCATTGAAGTGGTCGTTTGTTCGAGAATTTAATATTTTTAAATGAGAAATGGCACCTTAAAATGAGTTTTCATTAATGAAAAATATGAAAATTATTGTTCTGTGGTATTTTTCTTTTCAATAATGCATGATTGTAAGAAAGATAAATCGATCTTTAATAAGTACAACAATTTTGTAAAAAAAGGAACAAATAGTATACAAGGAATAAATGATAATCTTATTTTGAGTTACAAACTTATATTAATTTTATAATTAACCGAAGACACTTATATACATTTTTAGTAAGCGTGTGTTATTTGCCTATAGCTTGTCAAGGAAAATTAAAATTTAAAATAAATAAACAATACGAAATAAGCTAATGAAATAATGAAACATCAAGCATGCCACTTTTAACTAAGTACCATTCCGTATTCAGACAAAGTTTTGTGAACTTTCTTAATAACCCCACCCGGTACATTTAACGAGCTTTTTTACAGTTTCCTCACTCCATGAACTGGTTTTACTCGTAAATCCGGTAATTATAACCGGTTCTAATATACATCGGGTAATTAATGAATAATTAAAATTAATATCCAGTGTGATCAGGGTAAAGTTTATATGGAGTTCGTAAATAGTACGTTTTGAAGAATGAGTCGTCTGAACGAAATGTATTGGAAACTTATTAGATATTATAAAATTAAATAGGTTTTTAAAATAATTATTATTGAGAACGTTATGATAATTTTGTGTCATCTATTTATGTCAATATTTTTAGAATAATTTTTTTATAAAATTAAGCATATTTTTACAAAAATTCGTATCTTGTTTAATGATAGGGTTTTAATTGATTCAAAAAATGACTATAATATAATCATGGTGTCCTTAGTACTGGTAAGTTTTGATCATAATTTGAATAAAAATTAGGAAGATAACAAGAAAAAATAATAATATTACCTTCACATTTTTTTATATTGTAAAATATTAATGTTATATTTTTATATGAAATAGAATACCTAAATATTGTTGAATTTATTTAAATTCGGCTAAAACTACTTAGTTATTTATAAGGGAATAGAATGATTATGCATATTCATAATACTCTAATAACTTGAAAAGATACTTTACTTTTTAAGTTAGCCTTTTTCCCTTGGAATATAATAAAGTAAGTTAAAGAGAGCTTTTGTTTCGTAATTTTCATTTCGTTTTAACTTCTTGCGCTGCTTAAGTACGGTAAAAAAATATTCTTTCCGGTTTGTTTAAGGTTCACCTCTGATGTACTTTAATTCGTTTCAACTGGATTTTTGAATTAACTCTTTCGTGCTTCATATTTTTACTAACTATTTTCGAGCGTTAATATATAAATTAAAAATACATAAAATACGTTAAAGAGTTTATATAGTTAAGTTCACTTTCTTGGCTTTTTCACAATATTCTGAAGCAATGTGTCTATTATTTATAATTATACAGAACGTCATATTACTTGGTCATATTACCACATAGTACAAAAACTTTTTATTCTACGCCATAAATCGAAACGTATTAATCACAATGAAATCTTTTTTTGAATTATTACAAAACGTTCTAAAATTGTCTATTTAGTTAAATTTAATTTTATAGAAGCTAGTTTTTTGAAAGTGTTAATTTAATTGAAAAATACATATTTCTATTTACATTTGAAAACTAAAACCTTATTTATATTCAACGAAAAGAAGCGTACTGGCTGCGAATAGATAGAAATAAAAAAAATTGTAAAGAATCTTTGAAACTTTACTTGGCAACCTTTTTACAGGACACTCTTTATAAGTTCACAAAAAAATTCAGACGATTTCGGACGGTAGATTATTTTTTAAAACGCAGGGTACTTACTTGGATCGAGGTAAGTTCGTGCGACGTCAACTACTGCAAAGCACAATAGACGAGATAACTCGAAGGCAACAAGTGTTGTGCCGTCGTTCGCCCAAGCGTTCCCTTATATACTAATGCACAGCAAGGCGGGCGCCGCCCTGGGCCGCCCACCGCCCTAATCATCGCAGGAATGTTACTAACATAGTTTACATTCCAAATTATAAATCAAAATTACGTATCTTATGTTATGTCGCTTTGTGGAAATTAAACTTTTTCAATAAGTTTAACCAGTTTGACCATTAGCTGTAACTTTTTGTCTTCTATATTATTATGGTATAATTTTAACACTTAATAGATTAACAATGATTTATTTTATAATAATATTTACGTGTTTTTTTATTTACAATAACCACATTTTCTTTTATCTCCAGCTCAAAGTAGTGTTCGAAACATTATGAGTTCATTTAATATATAAAATTAACAAAGTTAAATATTTTTTCGTAAAAAAATCTAACCTTAGGTATTTCAGGTATTTCTTAGGTGAAAATAATGATGGATATGAAAACACCAATTTGTTATTAATGTGTCGAGTACCCATAAAAATTAGACAATAGGAAAACATTGGAAAGCTGGCGTAAATGCCAGGTTAGTGCTCAAGAGGTTAATGGTATTAGCCAAGTTATTACAAATTAATTAAACAAAGCAAGAAAGACAGCAGACATTTTTAGAATATGTACCTAAAAGAGATTGTTATCATCAATTAACTATTTCTTCTCAACTTAAACTTAATATGTAAAGATGTATGATTAACATGTAGTTTTTGGTACAAAAAATAATGTATTACTTCTCGTTTCAACATATATCATGTAATAAAAAAAAAACATAAGTTGCAAACTCCAAACTCATGCGAGGAATGTAAACACGTACGAATGCTAATAACTGAAAGATATGGCCTACAGCCAATAGGTTTTTTCCGGTGTTAATTTTAATGGACATTATTGCTAGTTAAAAATATTGCACTGTAATTGATTTAGATGAATTTACAAAAAAAAAAAATACGAACTGACATTCAATTTAGACATCTATAGTCTAAAACCAATAGATGTGTTCAAAATCATTTCAAAGCCCGCACATCTATGTTAGCAGCATTTACCCACATGATTACTTTCCTATTATCAGGATGAAATATTCAAGTAATTTGCAATTTTTTAATAATTTCAATTTTCCTTTGTTTTAATATCATAAAAATATAGTTTTAATTTCATTGTCATCATCGTGGATTTTTCCTTATTTAAGGCCGAGTAAACCGTTCAAACTAAAGGAATATTTTAGTATGAATTAAAAATAACTGCGCATTGCTATTCTGCGACATGAAATGGCTAAATAAACAAACTTAAAAACCATGTAGGGCCCGGCCCGTTAAAGTATCATATAGGCTTATTTTTTATGACTATTTAATTTTTTTTTTTTTTTTTCAAAATCATACCAATGCATACGTCTATAATAGGGGCAGGGGTAAGCTATCTTTACTATATTATTGACAAAGGGAGATCAAAAATGTATAAAATTTTTGCTTGAATGAATTGCTTGGTTGAGTTTGTGCTTGTTGACGACTGACGATAGATTATTATTTATTAACTATCGGAGCCCCAATAAAAAAAAAAACTTACCTTTATATACTATAGTTTCAGAAAAAACAAAATATTTTCTTCGATGGCCGAATACACAATTTATAAGAGAAATGTCCTACCATTACAAGACCGGAGCTGATTTGTCACGAGACCCTTTCTGACGTTAAACTAACTACAACGTTAGCAAGTATATTCGATACGTTTATTTACTAATAATACAGTTTTAGTAAAAAAGAAAATATTTATTTTTATAAATCAAATTTATGTGAACACTTGATTTAAAATGATTACTATAGTTTTTGATTATACTATGGATATTTATAAATAGTAGAGCAAATTTATTTCATATTAATTCAATAAATAAGTTGATATATGTAACGAAGTTCAAAGATTCCTTTACTTAATACATACATTAACCCCTTGAGCACTAACCGTTTACGCCAGCTTTCCATTGTTTTCCTATTGTCTCATTTTTATGGGTAATCGATATATTAATAGCTTTATTGCATACATTAATAGCATCCCCAGCAGAAACTCATACAGCAAAAGTGATAGTCAAAGAATCGAAAATATTTTACGGTGTTGGAAAATTATCAATTCTTTCTTTCAGAAGAATAACTCCTAACTGCATTCCAAGTAAATCATTCTTCTTTCTTAAAGAGGAGTCATCTTCAGAGATACATACTGTTATTAAACATAACATAACATAAGCTCACGCCTGTTATCCCCGAAGGGTTAGGCAGAGGTGAAAGAGCGAACTACACCACCCACATTTCGCCGAGCTTAGTTCCGTCCCAGATGTGACACGGGGCGAGCCTGTCGCCATATCGAGCACAAATTCCAAACTCCGGGATGATACTGAGTAGAAAAACCCAATACCACTTGACCCGACCCGGGGATCGTGCCCGAGAGACCTCAGAACGGCAGTCGCACCGTAATACAACTGCGCCACCGAGGCAGTGTTTCTAATTCAATTGGTTTAAATTATAAAATATTTATTATTATTAACGTAAACAGGCGAAAAATGTTAAAAATCTCTTCGTTGTTAATAACGCAATAACTCATAAAGCTGCAGAGTTAAATTTAATAACCGTCTTTTAAACAGTATTCATAAGAGAATAAGGGCCTTAATAAATCTAAGAGTTTACAATTTGCAGCTGTTTAGTTTGTTAGTAAAATAAATATTATTTTCATTTGATATCACGACGCCCTTTAGCTTTACTGTTATGAGTTTATTCTCCTTAGGCCTTAGAAGTTTTATTTTTAATTATAAAGATAAATGTAAATATAATTATGAATGTAAATTATTCTAAGGGTTCAACTTACTTTTTTTTTAAAGCGGTAATTTGACTGTATTTGTTATGTTTAACCGGTGAAGCACCAACCTGGCGTTTACGCCAGCTTTCAATTGTTTTCCTATTGTTAAATTGTTATTGGTGTTTGAGCGATACTAGCTGCGCCCGCGGCTTCGCTCGCATGGATTCAGACCATTTGCAGCCCATATTCTGATTCTTATGGTTAAAACATGTAAAGGTTAATATTTACGAGTTCATATATCGAAGGAAAATCGTTAATATACGTGTACAATATCTAACCAGAAGTTGCATAGATTAAATTTCGTGCTTCTTAGTTTGAAAATGATGGACTTTCATACAACGGTCCATGCCTTATTTTCACCCTTAGGAGTGAAATTTTCAAAAATCCTTAGCGGATGCTTACATCACAAAAGGCATCTAATGTTAACATTTTTCAAATTTGCTAGCTAAGCCGTTTAGGTTCTGCGTTGATGAGTCAGGTACATACAATATGTATATAGTATTTTTTACACGGAATAGGCTCAGTGAATTGACCTCAATCTCACCTGATGTTATGTGACGATGTCGTCCAGGATGGTGAACACAGAAAGCCTAGAGGTATTGTTTCTCAAGTGATGTTGCCGGAACACATCTATTGGTATCTGGAGACAGGTTTTCAAACTTGTGGGTGGTAACTACTCAGGCAGGCATCATGCTATGGATACCACGCGATGTTTTCCTTCACCGAAAGCTCACGCCGATTTTAGACTCGGATAGGTGCGGATCGAAACCGCGTCGATTGACGCAGAATCCGGCCACACTACCCGCTTCGCCATCATCGCTTTATATATAAAGTTTAAGAAGGATGACGACCGCTAGTAGATGAGAATCTATCGTCTATGTCCATCATCGTGCTGGCCGATATCTTCCACGGCACATTTAGGTAGCTCTGGATACTCCAGCACATCCCGGAACGCTGACACGTTTTAATCTGTCACAATGACGTGAAGTGTACGGTGGTCCCGATCTAGTTTGGCTCAATTTCCCTTACTACCCCGTTAACTACTGGATCTACTAGTTTATACGGGAAAGTAACGAATCGAAACTCGTCCCTACGGCGGATATGGCAACCCATTCACGCCAGAAAACTTGATCATTGGCGTATAATTGTTTCTGTTTACTTTGATGAAGAAAAAAATCTGTCATTAATTAACCATTAAAACCAACCAAACCAAAAAAGAGAGCTGTTCGAGCAATATATAATATGGGACCTCGCGAATCTCTAAAGAACAATTTTCAAGAATATGATATCCTAACTTTGCCCTCCCAATACATCTTCGATAACTTAATGCATATTCGTAAAAATTTAGACAAGCTAGATCTAGTGAATGATCGTCATAATTTTAATACTAGAAGTAAAGACAAGTTGGCCGTCCCACGCTTTAGGTTAAGTAAGTGTAATAAAAGCTTTATAGGTAATAGTATTCGGTTTTACAATAAGATCCCAAGTAACATTACCGATTTACCTGACAATAAGTTCAAGTATTATGTCAAGCAAGTTTTAATCTCAAAAGGTTATTACAGGGTGGATCATTACGTGAACGATAGTGATGTCTGGAACTAACCCACATCTCTGTGCTTCCACTAACATTATTAAAACTACGATTTGTATAGTTTTTTATATGACAAAAAAATGATATATATTATATTTATGAAAAAAAAAGAACCAGATCGAGTTTCTTGCCGGCTCTTCTCGACTGGGTTGTTTTCCGAACCGGTGGTAGTGCTTTAGACGTTCATAAGCGCCTTCTTAGGGCCTAAATTGAATAAATAAATTTTGATTTTGATTTTGATTAAAAATCGGATATTTCCTATACCGTTTGTAGCATCACTAAAGTTCCCATCATTGATTCATGAATGAATGGGACCTTCACTAATTGTGATGTCATAAGTAGATAAATATTCGTGTTTGCCTATGTTATGAGCCTTACTATTGGTAAAAGTCGATTCCAGTTATTTTGAACAAAATTCAGCACGAGTGTGACATAGTTTTTGAAGCGATTTTGGCGCAGTGGAAAGTGCGGGCGGATTCCGCGTCAATGGACGGGGGTTCGAGCCCACCTATCCAACTGTAAATTCAGCCTGAACTTCCGGTAAAGGAAAACATCGTGAGGAAACCACAGCATGACGGTAGGGTATTTTTGAATAATGCCCGCCTGGGTAGCTACCACTGTCAAGTTTAAAAACCCGTCGCCAAGTACCAGTAGGCATGTTCCGGCAGCATCACCTTAGAACCAGAACCTCTAGGCTTAGTTTATTTACAATCCTGGACCACATCGTCACTTAACACCAAAATGGCCAAATCCCTGAGCCTATACAGTGTATAAAATAATCTTAAAAGCTCGTTTCAGTATATTTTGGGAATTATTTTATGTTGTAGAGCAAGTAATAGTATATATAACCAAAAAATATACGAACTTACTTACAGTTCAAATAGCACTGGTTTTATTTATCCTAAAAATAAACAGCGATTATTTTATGCCGTCTACTTTTTCTCTTAAAACTTTGTCTGTTAACTACTTAGTTTAAATGAATAGTTATTTTATTAATTAATACTTGGTAACATTGATTATTTAATTATCGAATTCTGCAAACTGAATATATAAATATCCAATTAAATAATTGTAAGAAGAAATATGTTGTTATAATTGTATTTTCAAATAAACAGTAATAATAACGTTACTGATTTTTTTCCTCTTAAGTTTTACATATTGGGTTAAAGTTACAATGATTATGTTTTTCTATATATATATGCAAATGGCTAAAACAATTACAATACCTTTTTCTCTTCAGTTTGTCAACAGATTTTATCCATTGACGAGTTTTACGATATATATGCATTTGCAAGTTATTTTTTTTTCATAACATAATTATTACGATTACCTACTTTGATGATGTCAATAATGTAGCGTAATAAATTTAAAAAAAAAAAACAATATTGTACTGTTTAAAGGTATATTAGTACCTAATTAATTAAATTAGGTTTTGATAGATTATAGTCAGTTTTGTTATTCGATAAATTCGTCATATCGGTTTGTAATTTGTTATAAAAGTTTATTCATATTTATATATTCACTAGCTGTGTGCCCGCGGCTGCGCCCGCATTTTAAACATTCTTCACTACATTTAATTTGTTTTATACGGAACCCTAATATTTTTTGTACTAAGATAAATTAAAAGTATTTCTCATAAATTCAAGCACTTGCCCGTAAAACTGTACATTAAATCGGATTCGATTCATTTTTTATGAGTCTTAATTTTTTACGCGGAACTCTAATAATTGTCGAAAATTAAAGTACCCTAAGTAACCAAGAGCAACTTCAGCTATCTACCAAAAAAAGTTCCGTCAAAATCCGTCCACCCGGAGATTATCCGGAACAAACAGACAGACAAAAATATTAAAAATTGTATTTTTGTTACAGGTATAGTATATACTCGTACATATCTAGTATTTAGTAAAAAAAAAATACTTTTACATTACAAACAGACAGTTATTTCTTATTATAGTATAGTATAAATTATAGTCAAACTACATATTATGATAATTTATTAGAACGAAATATGTTCTTTAGAATTGGAAATTTTTTGAAGGTATTCCTCAATAAAATATATTTTAACGCGGAAAAGATTATTTAAAATAACTTTTGAGTGAATTGCACGTGAGTATCGAATTCATGGTATGGGTTTTTCTTCTATACGAATAACGCCAATGGCCGACAGCAAGGAGACTGTAAGCAAACAAAAGGAAATATGATTGGAACGAAATGTCGGCGATAAGGCGCCCACGTCGACATACTAGTGAGTTCCTTTTTCTCGACCGCCAGATATACGAAGTAATAAAAAAAATTAGACAGCCAGGGGGATTGCTGACAAAAGTGAAAACTTTGAAAAAGAGTATTCTTTGTCATAGTTTAAATTATATTTTAGATGTGGCAACACAAAACCTTAGGAATCTGCCATTATACTTAACATTCCTTTCCATCAGAGATAAATAATAAAACTCTGGCAAATGCTTCTGCGACGCCAAGAAAATAAGAAAAAAAAATTATAATATACTCTATGCAAAATTCCATGTCGTTGACAGCAAGTTGATCGCTAATGTCACATTTTATTAGTAACGCAAATCTATAAGTTTGTTTCTTACCGAGAATTACTCAACAACGGTAAAGAAGTTCGATTCACTTCAAAAATCGTCTATTCGATTGATGAAGGCGATACTTTGCTGAAATGCATGCATGCATCATATAATATGGTTGTTTTATTACTTTTCCGATCGATGCGGAGTTAATATGATTCGCGGATTCGTTTACTAACCCAGAAAAGTATAAATACGAGATACCATCCTTTACGTCTGTCTTTCATTAGTTAGCAAAATAAACAGGTATACAAGATAAAGATACCTGAATAGTCATTTGTCATTTAACAGAAGTAGCAAATGAAGAAGCGATGATGACGCACTTGGTACTGTGGTTGGATTTCGTGTCAATGGACGCGGGTTCGGGCCCACGAATCTAAACTATAAAATCAGCCTGAGCTTTCGGCGAAGGAAAACATCGCGAAGAAACCATAGCATTTTGGTAGGGCATTTTCTAATCAATGAATTTGGCAGGAGTAGTCCGTAAGTCTATGGGAGTGAGGTGTCTATGTTAGTGGAGGTGTCTATGTTAGTTGAGGTGTCTTATGTTAGTTGAGGTGTCTTGGAGGGTTGTTTTTGTTGCTGGGGTGTGATTTAGGTTTAGGGGTGGTGTGTTGGAATGAGAAGATGGGAACGAGCGTGTATGGAGAGGGGTGGGAGAAGGCTACGTTATTGAGGGAAGAGATGGATTACGGGGACGTGTTTGAGATGGTCTTTCCTGTGGAGGAATATCTGAAGGGGGTAAGAGGAGGAGATGACGTGGTGGCAGAGGCCAGGAAGCAGTTGGTTGAGGGTTTTTCGCCTGGCATGATGCCACCAGGGGAGATAATGAGGCTGACTAGGAATGTGGTGATGTCAATGGCATTGATGGAAAAAATGGGAGCGAAAGGGGATATTATTGACAAGTTGAGGTCGACTGGGAGGTTTACTTGGGGGATGTCCAAGTATGCGTTGGAGGTATCGGATTTTGCGCGGGATGTTCTCCGAAAAAAAAAACCGGGAACTGGAATCGGAGGTACTGGACTTGAGGGGTGATATTGCTAATATCAGGGAGGAGTATAGAGTGATGATGAAAGGGAAGGGAGGCGCGGGTGAGGAGGCGTAGGTGTGATGGCGGCCCTCGCCAAAACGGAGGGGACATTGAGGGAGACATTGGTGGCAATGGAGGGTAGATTGGCGGCGATTGAGAGCAGGATGATAGTAGGTGAGGGGGTGTCAGTCCTGGCTGCCCCAGTGTCTAGTATGGGTGTGAGGGTTGCAGGCGAGAAGGGCGCAGAGGGGGAGAGCTTGCAGGAGGGTGCTGCGGGAGGGCCTCCGCTGGGAATGGACTGGGTGTCTTTGCCGGGTTCAGCCCCAGTGGAGGAGGAAAAGCAGCGGGGGAAACAGTGGGTGACGGTGGTCAGGAGAAAGGGGAAGAGGGATAATGCGGGGGTGGCGAGGACGAATGAGACTGTGGGTGGTACGCAGCCCATGGCTGTTCAGACAGGGGGGAGAGGGACAACGCGGAGGGTGAGGCTCCCGTCGCCGCCACGGACGGCAGCAGTGGTTGTTACACTGAGGCCGGATGCGGTAGCGAGGGGAGTCACCTACAAGGAAGTGTTGGCGAATGCCAAGGCCAAGGTTGGGCTGCAGGATCTGGGGATCGAGGGCGTCTCGTGTCGCCCCACTGCTGCAGGGGCACGGATCATGGAGATCTCGGGTCCCTGTGGCGGGGAGCGGGCGGATGCCCTCGCTGCCGGCCTGCGGGAGGCTGTAGCAGAGGTCGCGGTTGTCTCCAGGCCAACCAAGCGGATAGATGTTCGCTTGGAGGGCCTGGAGGACTCGGTGTCGGAGGAGGAGGTGGTGTGGCGGGTCTCCCATGAGGTGGGATGTAGGCCGGAGGAGGTGAGGGCTGGCCCAATTCGGGCTATGCGGAGGGGAATCGGGGCGATATTTCTGTCGCTCCCGGTAGAGGCGGGTAGGAAGTTGGTGGAGAAGGGACAGGTGGTGGTGGGCTGGAGTGTGGCTCGGATTTGTGCGCTTGGAGCAAAGCCCTTGCGATGCTTCAAATGCATGGGCCTGGGACACACTCGAGCACTGTGCTCGGCGGTGGTGGAAAGAGGGTTGCAGTGTTTCCGCTGCGGAGTTCAGGGCCATAAGGCAGTGGACTGCGCAGTGGAAACACCGAAGTGTGCCGTGTGTGCGGATGCGGGGAGGGAGGACCGACATCACATGGGGGGGGTGTTCTGTCGGCCTCCGGTGGCGAGGGCGCCGTTCTCGAGGGTTCCGCCGTAAGTGCGAGTGATGAGGTTGTGGGGGCCTACAAGAGTGTAGGCAGTTGTGGCGGGTTGTGTGCGGTGGGTAGTTGTGGTGGGTTGTGTGCGGTAGGTAGTTGTGGTGGGTTGAGTTTGTGGAGGGGTGTTTTTCTCTCTCTTTCTTCTTTTCTTAGGTATCCCTCTCCTTGCTATGTCTTGCTAGACAAGGCGAGTATAGGAGAGGGACCTATCTTCTAGTGGAGGCGGGTTCTTTCCCCTTTTCTCTTGGCCCGCCTCCGTTCTGTCCCTTTCTTCCCTTTTCGTTTTATGGGGGGGTAGGAAATATATCCTGCCCTCGGAATGTTGACCGATGGGTCATGCCTCCCTTCGGGGGGGTGGGTTAAGAGGTGGGGTTGAGAAATATTCTCCCCCATCCCCATTGGGCCATTGCACGACGAGGCCCGGTGGGTTCGCTGCAGGGGGCGACGCGGCGACATGCCTGGCAACCCCGTATTGCCCCCATCCCAAATGCAGCGGACGGCCCCGGGGGGTTTTAGTGGGTATTTCCGGGCGCTTAGCGCCTGGGCGAGTCCCACACTGGCGCGGAGCTCGTCACTCCGTGCCCCCTTACCTATTATATTGGGGGACTTCGGTCTCACTAATACACTAGATAAGGGTAGTGCGTAAATGCATTTCCCCCCGTCAAAAAAAAAAAAAAAAAGGGCATTTTCTAATCAGGGGGCGACGCGGTGCTTGCGAAAGCCACTCCGTGTCGCCCCCATCCCAAATGCAGCGGACGGCCCCGGGGGGTTTTAGTGGGTATTTCCGGGCGCTTCACGCCCGGGTGAGTCCCACACTGGCACGGAACTCGTCACTCCGTGCCCCCTTACCTATTGTATTGGGGGACTTCGGTCTCACTAATACAATAGGTAAGGGTAGTGCGTAAATGAATTTCCCCCCGTCAAAAAAAAAAAGGGCACTTTCTAATAATGCCCACCTGAGTAGCTATCACCCTCAAGTTTGAAAACTGGTCGACAAATCTCTAGGCTTAGTGTGTTTCTCATCCTGGGCCACATCGGAACATTAAGTGAGATTGTGGTCAAAGCACGGAGCTCATACAATGTGAAGAAATGCTATATAACTTTTACTTCTTTAATTGTTTTATTGTTATTTATAAATTCGTTGACTATAAAATTTGGTTTACATGACTGTGCTGACATACAAAACCTAGGGTAACATTTACTTCAAGTCTAGTGTTGGCCTAATTCATTTCTTATTTATTACATACTTAGTTTGTAGATTTATTTAAACTTTTATGTTTATGTTATACAACTGCTACATTTGTATTTTATATTATATTTATGTATATATAATTTGTTTTGTGCATTTCATATGAAATATGTACTAATATTATAAAACTGTAGAGTTTTGTACGTTTGAACGCGGCAAATTGCATACAACTAACGATCTGATTTGAGAAACTTGATTTAAACTTCAGTTTTGAACCTGCGTCGGTTAACGTGGTGTCTGAGCGCAGTGCTCATAAGCTATTATAACTTTAATTACTGTATTGCTTCGATTTCATTTAACATAAGTAGTTAAACATGCTTCTATCCAAGTTCGATCTTCAAATGAGAGTGCCATTTGTGTATATACAATCGAAATTAATTATGATTCCTCAAACTTTTATTCGATATCTCTCTAAGTGTATGTACATTTGAAAGTTTGGCTTCATTGTTTTTCGTGATAACTCTCATGTAACTTAGAAATAACTCCCAATGTTATTGCAGAGGATGTATCCGTTGTTATAGCAACCATATCAATGTTAATAGTTAGCATAAAACCTATTAAGTAAAGCTGGTTCACAGTTAAAAATCCTTCGTGGATCTTCTCAATGATTGGAATTCCGTTCAGTTTTATTTTTAATTTTTTAGTTATAAGTTTCTTCTCAGTGACTAAATTGAATAGAGTATATTACTTCGATATTGATTTCAGTTGAAGTTACAAAAATATAAATCACATCGATTCAGTTGTCTACCGATGTATTAAAACCTGTTCGATACATAGGCTCAGATCATCACTTAAACGATATCCTAGCGGCATTTATTCCATACAAACGTAGTCCCCTGTTTTTCTTCCCTGGATAATAGCATAGCATTATTTTTATTAAAAATAATATATATCCACCACCGTCATGCCTGTACGTTTTGATTTTTTATTGTAGAAGTTATTAGTTATTGTAGAAACTAGAAGCCTTTGAAAATGAAATAATGCTCAATTTTTACCGTCATTTTCAGATGTTCGTCAAACAAATTTGATGGATAAAATTAAAAAGACGTACAGGCATAGCCAAAGTCTTTATTATTCTTAAACTGAAAGAAAATTAAAAATCGATTGAGTTTTGGAGGCGGAAACAAGATATTACGAAGTGATGTTTTCGTCTATTTTCCATAGTTAAATCACCCCGAGATGCAGTTGTCCCTTTCGTGTTTTATAATTCTTTCTTTGGGGCGCAACGCGATAATAATAGATTTTTGCAATACCTACTTTTCCGACTGCATGTCCTCTTAACACCCCTTAAGTTTATATTTAAACGATTTATAGTAATTACTATAAATTATTTATATATCGAGTTTCTTGCCGGCTCTTCTCGACTGTGTTGTTTTCCGAACCGGTGGTAGTTTTTTGAAGTTCAGGAGCGCCTTCTCAGGGCCCAAACTGAATAAAGATTTTTTTTTATTTTGAAATAAAAATAGTAAACTATTTTCTCAATATATTGCGAGTATACTTCTTGAATTCTTAGACCAAGAGTTTTTTTACAACCGTGTTGCGAATAGGGTGGCGTTTAAAGTACGTACGTATATTTTCCCTTTAACCAAACAGTGTCGACAGAAAATACATACGAAAGGCAAATAAATTATCGGCAATAAAGCGTACGATCTCGATAAATAGTAATAAAATGCGTGACGGGCGCCTTTAGGGTTGTCTAGGCGACAATGTGCGTTCTCAGCGCTGACATTTATGGACTATAAGCTGTAAATATGCACACAACCTTGCAAAATGCAGCCTACGGGATAGATTTACGATTTATCAAAACTTTTAGTAATCGCTTGTTAGTTTAATAATTCAGTTATGTTTTTTTACATTATATAATTCATTGTTAGTAATAGTATAATATTATACTGTCCTCGTTAAAAAGACGTCTCAACCTTTACATAAACATAATTTAATTATATTAACTTCGAAAGAAACATTAAATTTCATATCCAATTTAACAAAATACTGACTGTATTATGTATAATCATTGACAATATATACAAGAAAAATATATATGACGTAAGGAAATATCTACAAAAAACCATCAGTGACATAAAATCAACTAAATAATAAAAACTCTTTGAACGGTACCAAATACTTAAATTAACGGGCATAATTTTGGTTTGTTTTCATGGATTGTACATTTTTTTTTGCTGTAACCCCAAAAAAATTGTACGGCTTTTTTTATCAAGATTTTTAGCGTGCTCTTACTTTTGCTATGTAGTGTTTTTTTATTCATTACTTTTTACATTTTTTTACTCTATATTGTGTCATTTTACTTAATGTAATTTGGTTACTTTAAACAACTGCATTGAAAATAACACAACACGGGTTGTGAGTTGGCATTCTCTAAATAGTTAAAACCAGACATATTTTCAAAAAAGGCTCACATCTATTACCTATACTACAATTTTATAGAAAGCAAACCTACTTCATCAGATAATTTCAGACATGTATATATACATACATATCTGTAGGATCGAAAGAAATGGGTTGAATAGGTCTAAAATAAATATGTGTTCTCTTTAGGAATTGTAAAAGCTGATTTTATGGCATATAAACCTAAGAAAACCAATAAGTTGATCACTTCTACAACCCTCAAGAACGTTTGCGACATAAAAGCTGTGAATGGACTAAAGCTTGATCATATTATATAGAGAGACGCGATTAAAAATCTCCCTTACAAAAAAAAATTATAAGTTTTTATAATGAAATAAAATAATAATAGTAAGTACAATAAAAAAGAAATAAAACACCAATGATCTTTAAAAGTTGAAAATTCTGACATCATTTTCATTTTGAACTGTTTCACAATAGAAGCAAATTGAATGATCCAAAATACATCTGCTATAATTTATAAATATTAATCACGATCACAAAAATATGTTACATTAAACATTATACACGAAATGTAACAATTTACGTTTTATTAGTGTATCATATTATGTAGCAAAAATATCTTTTGATGTGAAATATCTATTGGCAGTATTGGTAAGCCTTTACGGTCAAACTGACTCGGATGACGTGATGAAAAATGGCATGATGCTCTCTCATGCCATCAAGGCTTAAAGCCCTAACAGACGTGCGGACCAGGCCGTGTACGTTATGTAGGTTTGAATCCTATATGATCCTAACACGTGATGTGATAACTTCAAATTAAAAATCTAACCAAACTTCTATGGAATTTTTTAGAAACTCCACTTTAGCCCATATTCTGTTGTAGAGTTAATTTATACGGTATGACTGATGTCAATATTTTAATTCATAAATAATAATAGAATGTAAAAAAGTACATATATTCTTTATTTTAAGAGTAGTGCTCTTATTATACCTTAGGAATCGCTACCGCTTCTTCAATATAGTAGCACGATTAAGAACTAATTAGATTTAGGACGCGTAATATGAATGTATACGTAATACATTCACTCATTGCCTAGAACTGTAACTAAGTCTGGAAACATTTAACGCTATTTATTCGCTTTTTTAAGTATCAGTCGGCCAGTTTCAATATGCGATCTCAATTTGTTTTACCAACTGAGGTCCAGAATTTCAAATTCCGAAAAAGTGTATGAATTTTCACAATTCTCCTAATGTATTTCCTAATTCACGTATTCACGTAAAATATTTTTATAGTTTACACACAGCAAATGAAATGACAGCTGTTTTTCAAAAATCTATTTGTTTCATATTAGTATTTGCAATACATTTCCTCAAACTTTATCGAGTAAAATGCAACCAAAATTAAATAATATGTTATGTAGAGTCAGATGATCAAGCTAATTTATTTATTTACGTTAAAAATTCAAAGCTCCTATAAAAAACAGACATATAAACTAAACAGATACATTAAATAAAGAGCCAAAATTGAATTTAATAAATAATACTAGGAACATGATACATAAATATTCCGCCAAAATAATTTAAAGAGAAAATACATTCGAAAAAGTTATCGCATGCAAATACTTTCTTTTAAAACGCTGGAGGCTCTTATGAAATTCTAATTCTCATTCGTTCTTATTGGAATGAATATATTGGGATTGACAATTTTAAACTTCTAGAAATTTTAATGTTTTAAATTTTGCAACACTAGGATTATACAATGAATATTTTCTTTGTGTCCTCGTGAATATGCTTATAATAATAAAATATATCTTTGTAAATGAAATATTTCACTTAGGTTCCTGTGGAAAAACGCAATAGTAAGTATTACTCGAATTTAGTCCTAGATTTACATAAGAAATTGCATTTAAATCGTTTTTAAGTCTGTAAACTGCCTCGGTAGCGCAGTTGTATTACATACGACTGCCGCTCTGAGGTCTCGGGATCGATCCCCGGGTCGGGTAAAGTGATATTGGGTTTTTCTACTCAGTATCATCCCGGAGTTTGGAATTTGTGCCCGATATGGCGACAGGCTCGCCCCCTGTCACATCTGGGACGGAACTAAGCTCGGCGAAATGTGGGTGGGGTGTAGTTCGCTACTTCACCTCTACCTAACCCTTCGGGGATAACAGGCGTGAGCATATGTATGTATGTAAGTCTGTAAACATTAAAATAATTATGATATCGTCGCATACAAGACTCTTCATCGATTACGTTCGCATGCAACAGATTATAATTTATTATATCTATAATAGTTACTTATAAATAGTTCAGTTAAAATATTGAAACATCCCAATTGTGTTAATTTTTCTGTTGATTTCACTGACAATGACTTTGACAAAGAAATCTTTACTGATATTTTTTTATGAGAAATCTTATGAGAAAACCGACTATAAACAAAGTTGTTTAGTGTAAATAAAATTATAATAGGATAGATATTAAGAAACTTATGAGTATTTTAGTTCCATTTTAAAAGGAAAGTGTACCATTATAGTATCGTATGACGTCACACTTTACATATCTCAAACAAGTTTTAATCCCTTAACCCCTTGAGCACTTACCTGGCGTTTACACCAGCTTTCCATTGTTTTCCTATTGTCTTATTTTTATGGATACTCGACACGTTAATGATTATATCAACATTTTATTTGCAGAACGATTTTTTTTTTTTTTTCAGTATTCGTATTATATTTTATTATAAAGTCTGTTGATTTCGATCATTCAAACACCAGGAAACTAGTTACTGTATACCATCTAATGATACATATACTATTGCCCGGGTAAAAAATATACCTATGTTTTAAAATAAGACAGTCAAGTAATCTAAAGTTATTAAATGTGTATTATGATAGAATAAAAATAGCTGAGATGGATAATAATAATAATAATGTTAGTATTAACTAACCATCAACGATTGATTCTACCGATAATATTAAGTTGTCAAAAATAAATGTTTTATCCAAGGTTTCAACAGCCCTAAAGCTTATACTCGTATTCTATTTCCAGATCAAACATTTAATTAATTTGTAGAAATACCATGTTTTTGTTATTTAAATTAAAAACAGAACAATAATACCTATAAAATGCTAATAAATCAAAATAGTTTTATGAATAATCTTCTTTTACAGTGGTAAATAAAATAAACAACATCTAGATGTATACTTTCTCCGAGTATATTTTATGAATTTGCACTCTGACACTAAGATAAATCTTATTTGTAAACACACTGGAGAGAAACAGCTGCCAGTTTTATTAAAATAAATCATTTATAACAAAAAACACTTTAATAGATAGTCGTGTACATTCTGTGGTATAAGATGTTGATTGTATTCTTCGTTTTTTTTGTTTCTGTAAGTAGACAATTTATTGTGTACAGATTGCAAGGAAGCGTGTTTGTGATATCTTTTGTCGATTTATTTAAACAGTTGATAAACAGAGGACAAAAATATATTTTATTATTGCCTCTTTTCATTCGTAACTTAATAAAATAAATATAACATTAAAACATAGATAGTAAATATATTTCTATATTAAATGATAATTTATTATAGAATATTATAAATCATATAAGAGTACTTATACTGACTACGTAACAGTTCCTTAACCTTTTTTAATCCATCCATCGCCAAGGGGAATCGCCATAATCGCCACGATTGACAGGTGGGTTAGCGATCGCAGTAGATGTTTGTGGTGCTCAGACTCAGAGAATGCTGCTCCCCGTCTCCTGGTTTATCCCTTAGTCGCCTTTTACGACACCCACGGGAACAACATGGAGTGGTACTATTCTTAAACCGGTACCTTTTCTAATACACAACAATAATTTTTATGCCATCGTAAACATTCTTTATAGAACTGTCCTCAATTAGTGAGATTAAATCTCAAAAAGTTTAAAAAAATAAACTATAACTTATTTATACGTAATTTTATATCTTCTTTTCACTGAACATAAACTATTCGAGTTTAGACACATATTATTATTATTATTATTCGAATGTACATTTTCAGGTAACGAACGCCGTTGAACTTTGGAATACGGAAAGAGTCAGAGGAGCTACATTGGTAAATATTATATATCCTCTGCTGGAATTAAATGCATCAATCGATTGCATTGGATAACCAAAAGCAATAACTATTTAGATGAAATTTAATGAAGTTGTCTTTTATAATCTGTATTAAAATAACTCTAGCAAATAAACTAATTTTATAATATTTTCTGAATTTGTTGCACACGTGTTATATTTTCAATACATTAATAATTACATCTTATACTTTTGGCTATAAACAATCCAATTCTAAATCATTGTCTTTCTTTATAAAAGTATTTCTTGACGATTTACGTTACGTTGTAGTATTAATTATATTTATTAAAGCCATTATCAGTTCAGTTTTTGAATTAATATTTACAGAAGCCAATATCAGCTTGCTGTGACATACCGGAGTTAGGTGATGCTAAACCACTAGCAGAATGCTCCAATCCGAGGTTACTTGGACCAGTTAGTATATTCTCCTAATTACTTATTGTTTTATTCATTTATACTGGTCTTCAAGATTGTGATGCGAGGAGTTTGAATGCCGGGACGAAAGGCTTAAATTCGAATTGTACATTACCTAAGTTTCCGGTATTAAGGATCATTTTTAATTCTCTTAGGTACAATTAAATACATTACACATCTACATTACATTTGTGAACCTAATTGAACCAGTCAATCCTATGTGTAAATATTTAGATTGAGAGTTTCAAAGAAATAAATTTACATGGCATCTTGACAGAAAATGACACTGGATTTCCTAGAATAAAAACTTACCTCTACTTCTTACCTATAGAATTTTTAAAAGGAATTGCTCGGCTTGGAAACATTAATTACTCCGTTTATTTATCAACAGTTGCTAGTGTCACCAACATCCAAATTGAATATTAGCTGTGCTATCTACTTATTTCGCTTAATGCGTGACGTGGTGTAATGATACCAATCGAATCGTTTGTAGGTTATTAAGGAATATCTGAACATTCCAATTCGTAATATTGAACGTAACATTTAATGTATCACATTTCAGTGTAATGACGTCCAATGTGTATTTGAAAAATCCGGTTTCTTAAGCGATCAGACAACACTTAATAAAGAAGCGTACAGGGAACACCTCCTGGCATGGTCTAAGAAACACGAGGGCTGGTCGAACGCCATCAATAAGGCCATCGAAGACTGTGTCGATAAAGAACTGAGACAGCATTTGGCATATCCGTGTCGTGCTTACGACGTATTCACTTGCACTGGCATAGCCATGTTGAAGGTATTATCTATTTTTTATACCTATTATTAAATTTTAATATACACGGGTATCGCGTGCTGAACTGAGGCATAGATTTTACAAATATTTCCCAGAGGTAACAAACAAAAAGGTTCATAAACAAAAGCTTCTTATTTTTAAAAAACTCTGTAAGGCTAATAAACGTTTTTTTTAGGTAAAAGTATAAGATACTGTATTAAGGTCCCAAAGCACATTACCAATTTATGGGGCAATAAGGCATGATGTCAAGCAAGTTTTAATTTCAAAGCGTAGTTCATTTATTTATGCGACCGAATGATTCTGGAAGTGCGGTGTCACTTGAGGATCAGCTGATATGGTTTCCTTTGTAATTTGTATAGTTTGTTATAACAATTTACATTTACCAAAAAGTTGTTTACCATTTCTTTTCCATTACTGTGTTCTTTTTGAATCAGCGGTTGTGATTTAACGTTTATACGTGCCTCATAACTTCCTAAATTTTATAAAGTATTTATTTATTTGTTTAAAAAAATGGTGTAGAATTTTTTATTTAAATCATATATATTTAATTATATGGATTATAATTATTGGAAATGGTAATTAATGGTAATGGTAGACAGAATGCATCAATATGTCCTTTTTATTGTTGTTTAGTCAGGTTGGATAAACAATTGTAACCCATTTTTTATTTCTAATAATAATGTTTATACTTTTAAAGTAATCTATTTAACAAAGAGAATTATCATCAAATAAATAAAAATATAAAAAATTAGATAAATCAACGACGTACATTAAACAAATGGTTTTAAGACATGAGAAAACGAAATTTCCATTTTAAAATAGGTTTTGTTAATTTTACGATAAATTTTATTGTAGTTTAATTTCAATGAAACATTTGATTCGTATTTCAAATAATTAAATTACAATACAGAGAACAAACAAAGAGGACAAAAGTATAAATAGTTTTAACGTCACGCTATTAATCTTCAAAAATTTTTATAGGTTGTTTTTTGTTTTCAGAAATGTCCGGAGACTGCATGGAAATGTTAGTATGTAAGAAATTAAAAAAAAGAAATCCGAATAATGTTTAATAAAAACGACAAAATCAATAAATAATTAATGCAATCACAATTACATTCTTTGTTTCTTAGCGTTATTTTATCTTTTCAAGCTGCCTACTGCAATATCTCTACATTTAACACTTCAATAATGAACCTCTGTGAAGAAATACCTAACGAACATTACACGGTGTTCTTTTGCATTTAAACAGATTAGTTAAATCGATACCATTCTTCTTTAAGGATTCTCTTGGGTAGCTTAATATCCTAGTAAGGTCTTTCTTTACTATAAGGTCATAGAAAAATACGCTTTACTTCTAAATCTATGTTTTTGTTAGTTATATTCAAGCTTAGAACCTAACTTCACGTTTTAATGTAGCTTCATGTTTCAGAGTTAAACATTTTTACAACTCTTTATCAAATGATGTTTACCACAATTGTAATGATTAATTAAGGATATTAAGATTGCTATGAAATATCTTCGCGACATCTGTCTCTCTTATTTAGGGATGTATGCCGTAACGAATATATCTTGATTATAATACATAAATACTCGATCAATTTTTTTTAAATCGATTTTCTGTCTAATAATGGATCTTTTTTTTTCGAATTAATTTAATACTGTGACCAGAAGGACCTTGACAGCTTTAGCAAACTATTGAGACGAGGCTATATACAATCAATAAGAGTGAATGTTAAACAGTAATGTAGGAAACAATTAATCGTTTTAAGTCAAGCTAGTTCAGCAAGTAGTCTGATATTGTCGATAGACCATGCCTTAATTCCATTCTTTATCATTATAACTTATTTTCATTAAGTGAATGTTAGGATCAAAGCCTTGTAACACTATTGGTTACTGACTTAAACCAAATAAAGATGGTGATAAGAGTTCACAATTATAAAGGTCCTGGCGATTCGATTTTAATTTTATTGGGACGATTCGTTAGAAAATCGTTTGGATTTCAAACAATCCAAAATGTTACTGAATCGTATGCTCGCGATCCTATCTTCTAAAAGATCGGATTGAATTGGCACATCCCTATTATAATATCATATATAGTAATATAATAAATCATATATGCAGTTTTATATCTTTATTACCTACAAACGCACTTATCCATCAGGTCAATGTATTTATGATCATAGAGGCCAGAAAGACAAGACTCTTATTCGTTACACACGTTCTCAGTATGTGTGGCTCTTCATAAATTTGCCGTGCAATCATGCAGACACTCAAGGTTGTAGAGTACTTGACACTGATTCATTAGGCGTGATAATGGACCTCCTTGAGGACATCCGACACACTTACCGGCCATTGTTGTTATTCGTGTGTGTTTGTTGGAAGTAATTAATATATAATTACTAAAGTCCCGAGGGACGAAAGGTCATCGCAAAGCCCAAACTACTAAACCTACAAATGTAACATACTCCAGAATATTTCTTTATAGGGGTTATAACAGGGGAAAATTTTATAGGACCATTTTGAGACTTAATATCAGTAGTCACGATGACTCCAGTCAGCCAGCTATCCTCACACTTGAAAATCATAACATAGAGATGGAGGTTTTTTTTTACACCTACGAATTCAGATTTCGTTACTAGGTATTTAAACGTTACGGAACTCTCAATTAAAAGCCCACTTCCTTGCTTAAGTATTTTTTAAAATAATATTTAGTATTTAATGATGGTTCGACTGGGTGAAAAGAGCAAATGCCTAAATATAATATAGGAATCGATTCTGAAGACAACCACGTTTAATGTTCTTTCACGAAGTATATAATGTAGATAATAGCACGTCCCTTGCTTTAAGCTTAGTAACACCAATAAAAGCTTTTTAGTCAATAGTGTCGGGTTCTACAAAATAATACCAAAGTATATTACCGATTTACCTGACGATAAGTTACAGCACTATGTCAAACAGGTTTTAATATCCAAAGGTTATTACAGGGTGGATCATTACGTGAACGATACCGATGTCTAGAAGTGACACCGCTCTTTGTCCTTCCGCTAAAACCGTTTATTGTTATTCTGAATTGTATAATTTTAATAAGTTAAAAAACAAATTAAAAAATGAACTTGGTCGAGTTTCTTTGGCGGCTTTTCTCACCTGGGTTATTTTCCGAACCGGTTGTAGTTTTTTGACGTTCGTAAGCACCTTCAAAGGGTCCTAATTGAATAAAGAATTTTTTGATTTGATTTGATACATTTTCAGCGAAACTTCATGGACTGATGGAAAGTGTCTGATGTCCTTTATTTTTATTTGTAACTTTGTAATATTTATAAATGTTATAACTTTATACTTAGTAACTCTAGAATCTAAGGTTTTATTATGCTCCGGTAGCATCGGTATATCGTAGCTCCGGTCTGTTATAATTTATGTATCAAAATCAATACTGAACACATCATTACTGTAGCAGAGGTATGATTTACAAGAATAACGACGTAAATAAGTGCACTAGTTCATAAATTATAGAACCACGGACGAATTAGAAGGTTGCCTTTAATAAAATGTAAGGGTACAAATAATATTTATTTTCATAACATCAAACTACTTAGACCGAAGATGTTGTCAATATACCTAGCGTAGATAATAATTTAAAGTTAAAAGAGTCTGAAGAGACGCTGCTTCAGTGGTAACGTGGCTGGATACCGTGTCGATGAATGTTAGTTAAAATTCATACCTTATTCTGCAATGAGCCTCAGCTTCACCCGAAGGACGTCCACTACTGGGCATAGGTTTTCTACATAGATCTCCATAGTGGCCGGAATCGCGCCGTCCGTATCCAGCAGATCATCGCGACCTTCACCGGGTTGTCGGTTCATCTTGGGTTCCTACCTACGCTGCGTCTTTTGGTACGCGGCAGCTATTCAAGTACCCTTTGGACCCATTCGGTAGCGGTTTTTAGAGTTATGTGCCTACCCTTTTTCCACTTATGCTAGGTTATTCCTCAGACAATGTCGGTAACTTTGGTTCTCCTGCGGATCTCTTCATCTCTGAATCAATAATGCGAACAATAGCAAATGGGTTTGGATTAAAATATTTCAAAAATACTAAAATTGTCGAATTCCCTTCCGAGACTATTTTACATTCAACGTCGAACAACCTTCGTCACACTTAACGTTCTGTTAAATACACATCCCGTAATCATGGAAGCAATTATGTTGTTCAGCAAGATTGCAATGTCGCTAATGATTCGATCATTGGAATTAAATTGCGTAAAGTAGTACCTACGGAGGAATTTATAAAGCGGTAATAAACTGCATAATAATATACGAATGAGTGATATTTGCATGAAATTACACAAATCGTCTTTCTAAATAGCTTGTAGTACCTTGAATATACAAAGTTGATCTATCAGGGACGGATTTTACTTTAGAGGGCGACAAACTTTCAAAAGCGACATAATTTCAAACGATCCATTATTTATAGTTGAGAAAGAATATAAGGTACAAAAATGCATCAAATACGAATGGGTACTGTTTAAATTAAATTATATGCTAATTATACTTTACATGATTAATAATCATATGTTCACATGTTCTTTAGTTTGGACGGAAGTGGTTAAAGTACAAAACAAATGACGGGCTAATTATACAAGACGAAATTGTGTTACAATATATTCAGAAACTGATTGAAACTATTCTTCTGCTAATTTCTCGTATCAAATAGAAACGATACTAACTCTATAACCAGTGCTGGCTTTTTTATTATCTACCTTTATTTTGTTTTATTCAGACAAATCTTAACGGTAGCACTAATTATATCTCTTAAAAATTCTTCAACTAATACTTAGTTTCTCTAAAGATCGTAATAGATGGACCTATTATAGTATGACTGTTATTTTCTTTCGTACACTTACTGGTAGCCCCTCTGATAGAAACTCCTAGGAAATGTAATAGGCAGCACAGAAAACTCAAATTAAGCCCGTAATTAATTTTCGTAAATCCTGTGATTTTCCTAAATACACACTCATTTACAACTAACCAACGACATCGATGTTTACGCTAAAATACTTCATTTTAGTGTTACTTATATACATTGTATCATTCATTGTAACAGTGAATTTCTCCTTGTTATTTTATTCTGAAATACCTACTTCAAATTACTAGGAAAGAAAACTACTTTGTTGCTGTGAAGGCAAACATTAAAAATTGCGAAATTTAATAGTATCTAATTAGAATCTTCAGTATCAAACGATTTCTATACCAATTAGATAAAAGAGCCTTTGTGATATAAATGGTAATATTAATTCTAACAAGCGCATTCAATAACGTTAGAATAATTGAATTCCTATATACATTACAACAACAAAAAAAGTACACAAGTAGACACTACAAAATGTCCATTCAATAATACCATTATTAAAAACAATTTCAGTGAATTAGACAAGCCTATTATTAATAGATACCTACTAAGCAATGGTAATGGCTTTAGAAAAAAAATGTAGATGCAGGCTTGTAATGAAAATTATGAGGATTAAACTATAACTATCCTATATATGTAAACAAGACAAACTATGAGATAAGGTACACACCATCTTATTAAAGAAAATTTTAAGAAGTTATATTTCGATAAATTAGTCAATACGAAAGAAGACCACTCAGAAAAAAAGATTTAAGAAAAAACATCGTTATATTTATACATGCATATAAAATGCAGTACAATTATTATACTAAGAGCATTATAGATGATTATTACTAGGAAATACATATTTTAATAAATTGTGTAATGATTGTCTGTCGCGTCTGTTATTTTTTTTCCCCTATGGCTGTATGGTTGACGACACCTTGATTGTTTCCCGTGCAAACAATGGTCACGGCTGGCGAAGGCTCAGTATATAACTGATTTCGAATACCTCACACCATCATTCTACCCTAGTACATCATGATAACCTACAGTTCTATTATTTTGTTGGTAGTCGGACTTCAGGTGCGTATAAAATATATTTTTTTAATTTTCTAAACAAGGTTCTTTGTTTTAATGCAAAATTTATAATTCTTTAAGAAAAGAGTCATATCAATGTAATTTTTTTTCTATCACAGGTGATATCATCACAGGATGATAATTTACCGGAGAAATGTCGTCGACCACCTAATATTGTAAGTGTTATAAGTAATGTAGTAAACTTAAAGGTTCCCTAAATGACTTATAAGCAAATTGCTAAATTTGACTTATTATCAATATTTTTTACTTTATCTCGTCACTTTATAAATATATTTTTACGTCTAATTTATCAAATAAAATCACGTGGATGACAATTTACTGATAAACTGTAAAATAAGCCAGATGTAAATATTAAAAAATAAAAAGAGTTGCCAAAGGTTTGAGCTTTCTCTGTAATGCATCTCTTTATGTGAGTAATTACAATTGTAATAATATAATTTTTTTATTTATCAAAAGTATGTTTATTTATCAAAAAGTATGTTTTACATGTTGCTGTACTAATCGTGGCCCCCGCACTAGGGAAACCCTGAATAATTTTAATAACACACATTTATTGATTTATTGATTTATACGTTAATTTATTATTTAATTATTTATTAATATCTATTTTATATTTTTATAAGGTTCTAAGGTTTATCTATTTTATAAGGTATTTTACTATTTTTTGGTTCAATAATATCTCATAATATCATCTCCACGATGCTTTGTCAAATCCTAAACTTTGTCATAGAGTGAAATGTATGTTGTTTAAGATGATTAAAATTGTTTTGTATCTTACTTTATGTTTATTTAGGAGAGACCGCACAGATGTTGTAATCCACCGCCATTTTTCCCCGAAGAAGATATGACCGAGTGCGGCATAGAGAAGGCAAAAGAAAATGAACGATTTGATGCAGCCGATGTAAGTAGAATGTAAAAATTTACTTGTCATGAAAAGGTTTAATCCAGTACTGAAGATTTTCTAAGCGTTAAAGTTTAAAAACTTTCAGTTACATATTTGTTTAAATTTTTACTATTACTATCTTTTTTATATTCTGGACGTATTGTTTTGCATTTATCATACTGCCCTAAATTCTCAAAAAGTATCTTTTTTTACACTTTATATGCTTTGGCCACAATCACACTTCATGTTAAGTTACGATGTGCTCCAGAATGATAAACACACTAAGCCTAGAAGCATTGGTTGTCAAGTGATGCTGCCGGAATATACCTGTAGTACTTGGCGGCAGGTTTCCAAACATGAGGGTGGTAGCTACTCAGGCGGGCATTATTAGAAAATGCCCTACCACCATGCTATGGTTTCCTTACGATGTTTTTTTCCTTCACCGAAAGCTCAGACTTATTTTTAGAGTTGGATTAGTTGGCTTGAATCCACCTCGATGGTCGCAGGATCCGACCGCACTACCAACTACGGCATCATCGCTTAAGTTCACCGCTTAGTTAAGTATCGCTTATCTATGAAGTCATTAAAGAAACTCGATTAAATAATATAAACTATGACTATACTCATTAATTACAAAAATGATTGCTTAATTTAATCATATAAATTTTGTAACAACAAAATTACATTTTTTAGTGTTCAAAACAAGACTGCCTAATGAAAAAGCACAATCTAATAACAGACGATAAACTGAATTTAAATGCTATGAAGGATTTCATGAATACATACGCTGCGAAGAATAATGATATGAAATCAGTTATAGAAGAAGCAAAAGCTTGTATCAGAGAGGATTTACCAGGACCTCCACACATCTGTCTTCCAAATAAAATTATGTTCTGTGTCGGCATAATCTTGACACAGGTAATAAATGTTAACAAAAATATTTGAATTAATATATATATATATATATTTATATTTATATTTAAGGTTATGTATACCGATGTTTTTTCTAATTTACGTAGAACAAACAACACAGAGTTTCTCTGTAAAAAGAAACGACATTAATGTGTCGAGTACCCATAATAATGAAACAATAGAAAGACAATAGGAAAACAATGGAAAGCTGGCGTAAACGCCAGAAAGGTGCTCAAGGGGTTAAAGTATATTCTACGTATCTTACACTAAATTAAAACAAATATAAATTCAAATACTATCAACATTGTCATTCTCAAAGCAACTACTCACATTTTTATCATTTACCTACATAAACAAAAATAAACTCGCCGGACGCTCGATGTCAAACTCTTTATTTATTAATTATGAGGACTGATTTCATAACTGCGTGGCATTTTCAAATTTGAGAAATAGTATATTTCTTTACATATATATATATATATATATATATATATATATATATATATATATATATATATATATATATATATATATATATATATATATATATATCTGTAGCACTTATATTCTATTTATAAAAAAAAGGAACCAGTTCAAATTTCTTGACGGCTCTTCTCGACTGGCTTGATTTCTGAACCGGTGGTAGTGTTTTGACATTCATAAGTACCTTCTTAGGGCCTAAATTGAATAAAGAATATTTTGATTTTTTTCGTTTTTAAAAAGAAAATAAATTTAAGATATTCCTTGATTTCCAAGTTGGGGTTATTTAATGAAACTGAAAGCAAATAAAGAATTGCGTATAAATATAACAAAAACATGTGTAATATAAAGTTGAATTTATATTATCGTTGCCGCAGAAAAAAGGGGTGATGTTATTACTTTTACTCCAAAGGCAACCGTTTACTTTGTCCATTGTCCAGTAAGATGTTTACTTTATATTCTGAAATGTTTGTTAACGATAAATTACAATAATATCCTAAATTAAGTATTAATAAGTAAATTTTAGTTTATGTAAAAAAATATAATTTAAACTATCTATCTAAATATTTTACATATATTAAAATCTTTCATTATATGAATAAATACAAACAAAGTTTGATTTTGCATGTTTTAATAAATTTCTTATATTTATTAATATTAAATATATTTCAAATATTCAGAAGTGTCCTGCAAAGTACTGGGATCAAACTGATGACTGCAAGCTGCTGAAGGAGCATATTGATGAATGCAGACCATATTTTGAACGACAACTCAATAAAGTCCCTAAAGTTGGAGAGTAAAAGTAATTAGCTATTAAAACCTCCTGGAACCTAGATGTTTTGTTTTAATAAATATGTTTTATTGATGAATTGATATGTGTTGTATTTCTTTTGACTACAGCCGTTTTATTTCCTAAATTATTTGCAAATTGTTTGTGGAACCTCACTACTTATATTAATAATGCACAACTTGATTTAGATAATAAATTGGCCCATTTTTAAAGGTTCTGTATTAACACATTCAATTTTAAATGATTCTAATGCTTACATTATATAAAAGGCGACGTCTGGCTGTCTATCCGCTAATTAATTCGAGTTAATAAATCTAGAAGAACTAAGCGGATTATCGTGATTATTTTTTTTAACTTACAGTTTATTTATTTACCGGCCAAATTTTAAAGATAAAATTGAAGTGAAGTAAAAAACATATACTAACAATACATTATCGGGAAATATTGTAACTAAGTTATCGGAGTGAAAATTTGTTGAATATTAGTAAAATTATATGCGAGTACAGTCGCGAACATAGCTGGTAATAAAATCAAATTTTCATCATTCACCGCCATAAAAATAAATTCCTATGTATCAGTATCATTGCAGATACATTGAAATCCTTATGAAACGAAATCGATGGTTCAAATATACATTTTATTTGGCAAACATCGGTCGCGATTCAGATTTCTTAAACACGATAACTAGTCTTTAACGTTCCTTGCTATCGTGTGATTGCTATCACATTGTTTCCACTTTCCGTGCTAAGTGCTAATTCGAACCGTTTGAAATTATACTGTAATTTTAACCTAAAATTAAAACGATTTTGGAATTATGTTAAGGATACTGCTATTATTAATATCATGCGTAAGATTTTTCACATCTTTATTCATTGATTTATTTACTATTTCTTATTATTTATATACTCATCTATCAATCCTTAGTTATATTAATTGTCTGAGCAAATATTTTTAGATATTCAGACAACTAAATGGCTTATTAATATTTTCTATTTGCAACTGATACTTAAAGTATATACTCGGAAATGATAAATGTGTTTGAACCATAAAATTGTAACAAAGTAAATTTGTTGTAATTTAAAATGTAAAAATATAACCTCTTAGAATTTACAATTATGATTAATACATGCAATTAATTTTTAATAATATTTCATAATGAATACGTACATATAACTCTATAGAATTTTTAACACCTTACTTAAATATTGCAAATTCTCAAATATATCAGTGATATTATTTTTGTAGAGGAATTTCAATTCATGCTTCTTCTATGCACTAATTTACTACGTTTGCATTGTATATAGGTCTCATGTCAGGTTGATGAGGATTATCCCTTGAAACCAGACAAATGCCAGCCTCCAATTGATTTTCTGGTAAGAATAATAGTTTTATATTCATCAAAATCAAAATTAAACCTAGGCAGATCAAACTTTAGCTATCAAAACATATTTGTAGTTGTTCCGTATGAATGCACTATTTAAATCCTTCGTAATTGTATAATTTTTTACCAAACATCGACATGAATTATAATTGTCTAAATAATAATAACCATAATAATTATAAAATGTATTTTGATATCGTTTAGATTTTCTAATGTGATATCCTCTGTGTTCTAAAATGCGTGCTATAGTTAGCCCTACGCTAGATATCATTTTTAGGCTGAGTGTCTTAAGCTCTCGTCTCAAAGTCCAGTGAAGTTGTCAAGGACATTCTGGTCAACAGCGTCAAGTCTTAAAAAAATGCTACTGGAAATATATGTTTTGATACCGTTTTCAAATACAGCAATATAAATAAAATAACGCATCTAAATGCTATTACTATGTGTCATTATTTAGTATAGACAATGCTGTATATTTCCACCGTTCTTCATACGAGAAGCTGCAAGATCTTGTGGTGCACTTTTGGAAATCAATTTTATACACGCCAATGTTACTGCATTAAAGCGACAAACTATTAGAGGGGTAAGTTACGAAACGTATGATAAATTTATTAAATATTAATTTAAATACGTCACAAATATCTATCAATCTTAGGGAAAAGTAAACTCAAGATATGTTCTGTAGTTGTTGAATTATATTACCACTTCATATGAAATGAAAAACCTCTCAAAATTAAGTATTTCGATTATTAGACGCATGAATTGGCATCAAGATAAATCCCATATTGTTCTGTAAAAATTATTATAATTTACACACACAATTTTGGCTGTCGTAATATTTAATTAGGAATTAAATTATCTTTTATGAGCTTCACCTCATTAATTAACTTACTATAAATACATTTAGTTCACTGAGTAATCTATTATAATAAATTTCAGTGCGAACACTGGAGGTGTGTTTTGAAAAAATATGATCTATTGAATCTTGAAGACAAACTAGACGAAGATAAATACTTTACACATTTAAACAGATGGGTGGATCTAAATCCGGCTTTTGCTAACGTTATGCCAAACGCTAAAACACATTGCAAACTCACTCATCGACACCTTATGCCTCTAGATCCATGCGAATTCTACAATTTGCATGCGTGCATAAGAAATTTCATTAATAGAGTAAGTTTCTTTACGAAATATTTTTGAATCTCAATTATTGTGCCAGAAATCAGATCGTTATAAATAATGTGTCATTGCTTAATTATTTTCAGGATTGTCCGCAATATATACCCACCAAAGAATGTAATGAAGTGAAGCAATTCAATGAAGAATGTCGAGATTTTTTTATAAAGAAATAATTCTAGTAGCAAATAAATCTATAACTTCTGGTGTCTGAAGACATTAATATATTGAAAACATGGTACATTTATTAGAGTAAGTACCCGCCTGGATAGCTACCACACTCAAGTTTGAAAACCTGTCGCCAAATACCAATAGGTGTTTTCCGGCAGCACCACTTGAGAACTAGTACCTCTAGGCTTAGTATGTTTACCATTCTGGATCACATCGTCACTTAACATCAGGTGAGATTGTGGTCAAAGCACTGAGCCTATACCGTGTAAAAAAAATAAAAATTATTCTTCTGTTTATTATGATTAACATCTAACTCATTAGCATTCTTACTTAGTTTTTCTCATATAGATATTACCGGTTCTGTTCTAATCTTAATATCTTTTTGGGTTTTTAAAGGGATCAATTCAATAAATAAAAAATTAATTACAAGGATATATTCTAGAATTTAAACTAAAACAATTACACTATACTTATGTTTAGTAACTATCGTTCATTTTGCAAAGAAATCTACATTTAATATACCACGATATAACGATACAATAACTGCTCTGGATCTCTTCACAAAATGCACATACAATTATCGAGACATTTGCTATTATAATTAAGTAGTCATTATTTATTGTTTAATATTAGATTATATTACACAGTTGATATGAAATTAGAATAAAGGTACATTAGCTATTATAAAAACAAAACTTACTCCCAAAAACAATTTCAATTCTGATAACTCTTCTCTAGAACATACAACATAACAATTAGATAATTCTAATATAGATCAAATAAACTAAGTGCCAAATGAAAAGAAAATTGTGAGATTACCTTTAACCATAATTGTAAATGGGATCATAAGTAAAATCATGCCCCAGCAAACGCCAATCTTGTACCAGTACACTAAACTAATACTGTCACGTAAATGCTCAATAACTTTCATAATTATCACACGCACCAGTATTCCTATCACTTTCCTTTTAGGAATGTCGAATTAAACTAAACAGACAGTCTTTCTGATAACTTCAAGGCAGAAGGCGGGGATTGTACCTACCGACATAGAGTATCATGCCTGTAGGATTGTGTCTGGTGAAGAATAAGAAAGGCCTGTCAAACTTTAATCTCGCTGGTTGAACGTTTCTAGACGGTACTCTAGCTTGTCTCGGGCGGAGAGATGCAGAGGTAAATTCATAGCTTCACCGACGTCATGCGGGTCATGGAATGCTCTCTGATAATCTCTGGGTTCGTCCCAATAGTTCGTCCACCTCGAAGTTCTTCGTCTCTGAGCGGGTAAACTCTCAGGATAGTCTTCAACATGATGCTGTTCTCCAATAACATCCTCACCGCATGTCACAAAACTAGTCATTTGAACCATATCAGAAAGGTAAAGATCTTTAGATGGACCATTCAATCCACCTAAATCCGCATGTTCTGCATCGAATAAATCTTTGAGACCCATTTTTCTTAAGCTAGATGACACATTGAAAACAGATTTGTGGGAAAATCTAGGAATTTGAAGTTCCAGACCGATACGGGGTAGTAGGGTTCGAAGTAAGCGATTCCATGCCGGAGTTGTTGGGTTAGCCTCGAGTAGACGCTGTTCAAGTTTTTCCAAGTCTTCTGCATGTACAACGTTGCCTTGTTGTCCAGGCATAACAAACAAAGTGCTCACTATAGAGGTAGTATTTCCTAAAGCGGCAGCTGTAGCATCCAGGACAGGATCGTAGCCAGCGAGGAATCCGTTTTTATAAACTACTGCAGGAACAGGAACCAAACGCCGCTGACGAACGTTAGGCGATACTACGAAGTACATCTCTCCGTCTCTTCCTCCAACAGAAGATCCCGTACAATCAGTCTGAAATATGTAAACATTTCTTTATATTTACTTTATAAAAGAAAACAATCCTCAAATTTACAATTACAACAACTTCTCATGTTGGGTTATTAATTTAAGTATTCTGTCCATAAATACTACTGAAATAAAATCAATCTTTAACAACCGATAAAAGCTCAGTTGATAGTGTGTTCGAATTCCGCGGCGATGGTCGTAGGTTCAAACATGCCTATTCAACTCTTTAAATGAGCTAAGCTTTCGGTGAAGGAAAACAGCTAGAGGAAACCATCGCACGGTGGTAGGGCATTTTCTAATACATAAAAAATATCCATCTGGGTAACTACCATTCTTAAATTTGAAATACTGTTGCAAAGAGCCAATAATTACTGGAGGGATATAAAAACAAAAACGTCACTGTCAATTTTTTACATATATATAAACGACAATACAGTTAAAATTAAAACTGTGTCACAAAAAAAAATTTAAAGCCTTGAAATGCTAAAACGGTACGTTCTCTAAATGTTTAGAGTAACGAACGATATCCTCATTATTCTTATTCGATTTCAGAAATAATTTTGTTAGATATAAAATCATTTAACAAAGCAAAACAAACCTAATTACATTAATAATGAGCAAACACGAAGAGCAATTAAATATCGTTCGATTGGTCACTCCTACTCCATCTACAGTGACGACTTTGTTTCTATACTCGTCACTTGAGAGTAAGTACTTCTAGACATGTCTAGTCTAGTGTTTATCATTCTGGACTACATTATCACTTAATATTATTGTGGTTAAAGCATTGAAGTTATACAATATAAAAAATTGTTTTGGAAATCACACGTCAGCTCAAGAAAAAAACATTTAACGTATCTTATTCCCAGTAACTAAAAACTTAATCAATGATATGAAATTAAACCAACCTGGAAAATGTTGGCTGAAAAAGCTGCTAGTGGAGGTTGCATAACAATTGTATTTGTTTTCATGTATTCAGGAATTTTACCCCAAGTATACCTTTTCACTAATAGATTTGTTCTCCTTCTAATGATATCACTAATTAATTTGAAGTTTATCTCTTCCACATGCCCATTGTAAAAGTGTTGAGCTCTTTCCTTGTAGAAGGTTAGTATTTTACCTTTATTACGGTCACTGTATAGTTCTCTAATGAATGCAGAAACGATAATTCCAGAATCTTGATTCATATCTATTGAGTCTGAGATATTTTTTAATGTAAAATGAGGATTGAAAGTAACCATATCATCTAATTTAAGAATTTCATTCATTTCACCCGAAGTTGCTCCTCTCGCTCCCATAAACATCATAGCCAGCATAGACGTTATAGAATAAGGTGATAAAACAAAACTTCTCTTTTTATCAACATTTTCAGTCATTACGTTCCAATATCTAAATGCTAATTCATTACAAAGTTCTGTAAATTGTGCAACGTCTTCACTCAAATCTTTTGTAGTAACTTCTAAACCTTGGTTTTCTTTGGAAAATTCTAATATAATATCTTTATTATCAGTGTGATCTGGAATGTAATGATTGTCAGCTTTGACTTTATCTTTCACGATATCGTGGTCTTTAGACTGAGAAACAGTTGAAATAAGTTTCCACGAATTATTAGGATTATTTATGAGTTCTTCTTCAGCAATATTAACTTTCTGAATCTTTTTTTTTAATTCATCTGTGTTTTCGGCGTTAGGTTTTGTATATTGTTTTGTTTGTTAGTATTTGCTTCTTTTTTGTTACTAATGATTTTTTTTACTGAATTCACTTTTCCGAGAGTTAGAGAAGGTATATCACGTATATTTCCTGGGATTGGTGTTGTTTTAATCAACTCTAATTTAATTGTAGTTGTTTCTAGATTTGGAATATCATTACCATTTAAAATATTTTCTTGTGTGGTTTTTACATTATCGTTTTCAATATTTTGCTTATTTGGGGGTATATCTGTGATAAATTCGTTTTCTTCAAAAATATCTGTAGTTGTTTCTAGCCCACTTTCATTACCTGATACAAAAATTTGAATGTATTCATTTAGATTATTGTTGTCTATATCATTTTTACTTGGTAGTAGATCTTCTACTTCTTTGTTCACTGTTAGAGGTGCTTCAGTAGTTATTTCATTATTGACTAGCGTTGTATATGTATTAAATGATTCATCAAATATTTTTTCAGTAGTAACGATAGTGTCTTTTTCAATTTCTGACTGTAATTCAGTTGTTTCGACATTTATGTTATTTTCAGTAACAATTTCACTAAAATATTCAGTTGTTATATTATGGCTACTTTCTGAATCAGCAAAATGTTGTGGTATCTCATTTACTACCTGTGAAATAAGATCGTCCATGGACTCATTTAAAATAGGATCCATTGTAGTACTCTCAATTAATATAGTGGTTGTTTCTATTTCTATAGGCCTTTCCGTTATTTTGATTTTATTTTGTTTAATTATGTCTTTAACATTTAACTTTTCTTTTTCGGGATGAGGATCCAATGTAGATATCTTTACAAAATTATCATCATTGCTATTTTCATTTTTTATTTTTGACTTAGCATCATCTGACGTTGAAATTTCCATATCATTATTCTCTTTACTTTCAAAATTTTCTTCCAATACCTGTGTTGTATCTAATATATTACTTACAGTGGGGAGAGGTCGGAAATCACCACCAAGATCAGAAGCTATTTGGCTAATACTTTGTGCAACATCAAAAAGTGGTATTAATGGTTCATTGTCTTTAATTTTAGAGCTTGTATCATTATCATGTACAGGACTATTTTCCATAACATTTTCAAATAAATCTATGTTTTCAGCAGCTATAACTTCTGTCGATGATACTGTTGTTGATGGAGATACAGATTGTGTCGTTATAGTAGTAATATTATTTTTTTCTAATTCCGATTCTTTAGTTGGAAATGAAGACAAAGTACTGATATTCATATTGGTAATAGTCGGTGTGTTGTGAATTATTGAAATTGTTGTCGGTATTTTTGTTGTTAAAGTGGAAACTTTTGTAGTGCTTGGTTCATCTGTCGTTCTTTCAGTTACGTATTTCACAGTTGAAACAGGAATGAAAGTACTTATTTTCTCGAATACGGTATCCTTTTCACTACTCATTGCAGTATCGGAAATATCGTTCTCAACTTTGCCCGTATTTGATTCCACAACAGATATATATTTTTGCGTAGAAAGCTCTGGTTTGAAGGTTGTTGATTTTGTTTCTATTATTTTAAAGATAGTTGTGGGGATCACTGTTGTTGTTGTGGGGATTAATGTAGTAGTCGTGGGCTTAGTCGTTGTAGATGTTTTAGTAGTTGTTGAGGGTGGTTTTATTGTTGTGTTGTAGTTGTGCGATGTGTGGCTATGGTAGATGAGACTGTTGTTACAACCGTTGACACACTAGTGTTTTCAGGTATTTCTGTTGTAGAACTAGTAAATGTTGTTGTTGGTATAGGTATAGAAGTTGACGATATCTCAGATACTGCAATAAACTTATCCTTTGACTCATTAATATCTGTAGCTGGTCTTTCTGTAATAGCATCCTTCATTTCCCCTTGAGAAATTGTTGTATTACTAATATGTTGATTTCCTTCTTTACTCAATGAATCTGCTTCAATATCCTTATTAATGTCAATCTCCAAAGTTTCAGTTTCAGGTGTTGTAAAAGATCCCGAGGACTTGTCGGGTACAATATCAACACCTGTGTTCCCAAAAATTGACGGCAAAATTAAACTCCAAGAGTCTGAAACGTCAGGCGTATCTAATGTGGGTTGAACTAACGGTTTATTTTTGTGCGCTTCCATCTGAGCTTTGAGAACGTTTTGGACATTCGTAACTACGCTATGAACTTTTGTAGAGGGTGGCTGGCTAAAATTAAAAGCCACAGTTGGTTGATCATCGTTAGCAAATGTAACCATACTGTCGCCTTCTTCTCCCGCAGCAACAATAGCTTGTATTTCTTCTAGAGTCATAAGTCTCTTAACAAGCTCTCCGGATTCATCAAAAGTGTAGAACTCGTAGCGATCTGGTGTTAGGAGATTGACAGGACTTCCGACTGGAGCGGGAACGCTTGATGGCGGCGGTAAAGCATTGCCGACAGCGTCAGCAACAAACGGTAGCTTGGACCTCCTGAAAAGTAAATATTCTCGACTTTAGAAATATATTTTAGACATCACTTTTATACTATACTATAGTCAATCATGTTGCACAGATTTTTACCCGTAATTGAATGTTTTAGATCAAATGTCCAATCTATAAATATATATAAAAATGAACCCCTATTTTTCCTGGTCACGCTATAGTTTGTGAACGGCTTTACCGATTTCATTCATCTTTTTTTTTTATGTTTTCTAATTCTTCGGAGAAGGTTCTTACATTATAATAAAATTGCGCCTAAACTTACAACTCAACGACTATATAAACTTTTAAAACATAAAACTTATGGCGTTCGACATAACTGTCAGTTGTTTGACAGTTGGCGTGATTGACAGAATGCGCGCTTCAAATATAGTTTAAAACAGATGCTTCGGTAGGAAGTATATAAATAATTAATTTAACATTTTTTGGTGCAGACAGGCTTGGTAATACAGGCCAAAAATTCAAATATTTTACTTATGTACTTATTATATACTCGAAAGGCTCCACAGCCCTTTAGTAATGTTTACTTACATTAGCTCGGTCAAGTTTTACAAATATCAATGGTATATTTTTATTTTTTTGATGACGTAGCGTTTAGGTCTGAATGGTAATTACACAAGGAATTATTTTTACGTTTTTTTTTTTTTTAAATTTAAGCCATTGCTTACGTTATAATTAAGAGGCGGTTGTAAAGAACTCCATGTACTATTCCTGACAAAAAGGGGGAATCCAAAATGTCTAATATATTTCTTTTACAGTCCCTAAGCAGTGCCTGTTCAATTTACGCTTAGGATTCATTAACAAATCACTGTTGCAAGTAATAAATGTCTGTAGAAAATATATATTACCTATCTTCATTCTTATCAGCTAGCACGCAGGCTATGAGGAGGAGCAAATTGAACACCACGCGCATTTTCACCTCCCATACACTCTGTGAACACCTGGAACTGATAAAAAATATCACATTAAAGATACACAGATTAAGAATTTATTTCGCTGATATATTCAATCTATAATAAACTAACAACAACACGAACGGAATTGATATCAGGACAATTATTATAAGTACAAATTATATTTATAAATGCAGAACAGTACAAGAAGAAAGTGTACTGTCAGGTTGTCATTCCTCAAAGCAATACATAAACGAATAAATAGTAAATAAACTCTTCTAAAGAGGTCATATTATCTAAAAGTGTGTTACCCATTTTATTTTATAATCTTTTTATGGCCACTTACGTAACTCATTAAGCGAATCTTTTTAGAACGAAAAATGATTTTGCAATTTTTTAATTCACATATTAAGTTAAAATTGGGAAATACAGTTATTTGAAAGTATTAACGTAACATAATACTACCATGTACACACCTACGAATATGAGGGGAACACTTATTTACAATTTAAAAAAACATGCTTATAATAATTTTATAACATTTTCAAACTAATAGTAAACATAACAGGTATTAAAATAATTTAGTTTCATTTCTTTGTTTTCATCTCGTCTTTTTCTCTAAATTTGCTTACAGGTTTATTTATAAGTAATAATTTAAAAATAATAATAAGTACTCAATTTAATTTTATTATCATTTATTAATTACAATTTATTCTTAAATTGTAAAAAAAAACTTGTTCCAACGTTCCATAATTAAACAAATATATCTAATTAAACCATGAAATCAATTAAAGCAATTAAACTTATAAATGTCACATAAAACAAGACAACCTTATTAAATGGTAAACGTTCAAACAGAAGTAACAATTAATTTGTTTTAGACAGTTACAGATGCTAACAAATGCTGTTATAAAATATAAATACTTAATAAACCTGCTAAACTAGAAACGCTACGGTCATTGTCACCAAAACGAGAACTAGGCTTCTCGCGACAAAGTTTAAACATCATCCATTTCTACATACATCCATCGCTCGATTTGTTCACAACGTTTCAACTGACTTTACAATCAATGCGGTGATGGATACAAAACATAGAAAATATTCACCGTTTTATAACTTGACTCCTTGACCCTGAAATACTGTTTCCTTGACTTTTGCCAAGTCATTTTGAGGTTATACAAATAAATGTAGGACAGTTGACACGACCATAAATGTTTCGCGGAGGTCAATCAACTTTTGCAATAAATATATAAACAAGTGTACGTAATTTTAACGAAAGCAGAAGAGGAAAATATTATACTGAGTAGTCTCAGTGCTTTATCTATCTACAATCACACCAAATTTTAAGTGACGACGTGGACCAGGAGAGTAAACAAACTAAATCTAGAGGTACTTACTCTCAACTAATGCTGCTGACCTATTATTGGCGCTTTACGATAAACTTTGCAAACTTGAGAATTGTAGTTACACGCGTTATTAGAAAATGCTATGTTTTTCTCACGTTTTCTTTCACTGAAAGCTCAGATCCATTATAGAATTGGCTAGGTGGGTTCAGACTCAATCCCGTATCGCCCCCATCCCAAATGCGGCGGACGGCCCCGGGGGGTTTTAGCGGGTGTTTCCGGGCGACTCTCGCCCGAGTGAGTCCCACACTGGCACGGAGTTCGTCCCTTCGAGCCCCCTTACCTATTGCATTGGGGGACTCAGGTCTCACTAATGCAATAGGGAAGGGTAGTGCGTGAATGCATTTCCCCCCGACAAAAAAAAAAAAGGTGGGTTCAGACCGAAGTCCAACAACGCAAAATCCGAATACACTACCACTTGAGTCATCATCACTCAAAACCTATTAAAAACCTGAGCAAAATTACTAGATTTTTTAAATTTGGACCGCATAGTGGTTTAGATGAACCATTAAAAGTGGTATACGCTATCCACGCTATTTATTCCGGTAAATAACATTAAGCTGTGTGTTTACTAAATAGATATGAATGTATATACGATACCTATACCAAAAATACAATTTTTTAAATTTTTGTTTGTTTGTACCGGCTAATCTCCTGACCGGCTGGATAGATTTTGACGGGATTTTTTTTGATAGATAGCTGAAGTTACTCCACGTAAATACAAAATTCGTAAATAATTAGGGTTCCGCGAAAAAAACTATAAACATAAAATAAACTCACGCCTGTTATCCCCGAAGGGTTAGGCAGACCTTTGAACGACAGTCGTTTCGTAATACAAATTACACAACTGTGGAAGTCGCAAAAAAAATATAGCTCACAAAAATTTGAATAAAATTCAATGCAATACGGGCAAGTGTTATATAAATTATCAGAAATATTGTTACTTTATCTTAGTACTAATTTTTTTTTTAGGAAACTAGGATTCCGAATAAAACAGTTGAAAACGCAGTGAAGAATATATGAAATGTGGACGCAGCCGCGAGCATACAGCTAGTATTATTATAATAGTATCGTACAAGTTACAACTCACTTGTGATATTCTTCATACATAAATAAATCATAAAACGGAAAAGCTTTTAAAACGAAAGAGTTTACAAAACGATGATGGCGCATGGTGCATTCTGATTCCGCATCGACGGACGCAGATTCGAACCCACCTTTTTTTTTTTTTTGACGGGGGGAATTGCATTTACGCACTACCCTTACCTATTGTATTAGTGAGACCGGAGTCCCCCAATACAATAGGTAAGGGGGCCCGGAGTGACGAGTTCCGTGCCAGTGTGGGACTCACCCGGGCGTGAAGCGTCCGGAAATACCCACTAAAACCCCCCGGAGCCGTCCGCTGCATTTGGGATGGGGGCGACACGGGGTGGCTTTCGCAAGCACCGCGTCGCCCCCTGCAGATTCGAACCCGCCTATCCGTCTCTATAACGAGCCGGGGCTTTCGATGAAAGAAAGCATCGTGAGGAATCCATAGCGTGGCGGTAAGCTGTTAATAATAATACACGCTTACTATCATCCTCAAGTTTTAAAACCTGCTGATAAACATCAGTGTGTATATTTCGGCAACACCGTTTGGTTACCACATCGTCACTTAACATCAGGTGAGCTTGTGATCAAAGCGTTAGAAGAGCCTATAAAGTATAAAAGAATCAAATTACAATAAAGCTACTGAGCTGTAATCGTTTTTTTTGTATTAAGTTTATACCTTCATGCTATCTATTTTATAATTCTTTTTTTGAAGCTATGGTCGGTTGATCGCTAATAACCGACGTTAGTTAGATACGATCCGTCCCTCATTAATGTATTTGCACTTTGAGAGTTTACTATAATATCTCCTCATAATTACAGTAACTTTAATAATATGAAATTCATTTTAAATACTAGGTATCAGTTATTAATCTTGCGTGTGAGAATCAAATAGGTATTCATTTGTTTTTCTTTTTTTTTGCTTTATTCATGCATACATACATATGATCACGCCTGTTTTCCCCGAAGGGTTAGGCAGAGGTGAAGTAGCGAACTACACCACCCACATTTCGCCGAGCTTAGTTCCGTCCCAGATGTGACAGGGGGCGAGCCTGTCGCCATATCGGGCACAAATTCCAAACTCCGGGATGATACTGAGTAGAAAAAAACCCAATATCACTTGACCCGACCCGGAGATCGAACCCGAGACCTCAGAACGGCAGTCGTATGTAATATAACTGCGCTACCGAGGCAGTTGTATTTAAGTATGCTTTATTCAAGTATGCATAACCATATTTTTATTATAGTAGATATTATTACGTTCTAAATAAGCATGACTTTTTGCAAATGCAAACATCTAAAAACTATATGTGTAAAGGATAAATATTTATTTCAATATTTCTATGAAAAATTTGAGTGATCGTTGACATTATTTGAGGTTGCCTTTATGTATTGTGGGATACTATTTACTTATCCAATCACTTTTAGGCTGAAATATCTGGTTATCATTTTAACAGTAATTTTAGCATTTGTAAGTCGTTCATAAAGTAAAAAAGTGGAAAATTGTCGTACTAATAATTTGATTTGTCAAGACATTGTTGAACACATACTTATTCCAGATATACCAGACCAGTATAGACTTTATAAAATCTTAATTATATTTTGCAAGAGATGGATTTTATCTTTGTGAAATCATTGAATTGATATCACAGCAACATTCACGGTAAACAATAGTAGCTGAACGCTTGCAATATTGATGGGGGCGCATCCAAACTGGGGCGGTAAGTTGCCGTCAATCACAGGCAGGTTGGCTCGCTAAAATATGCAAGACCCCGTCCAACTTTCAAGTCGAAATTACATTACGATAGTGAGTTAGAGTAAATTGCTCGGCTAGGATTAAAATTGAGAATATTATATTATCACTGTTAAATGAATTTCTAATGGTATGCAGTTTTTGAAGATCTAGACATCTGTGTTGTTATGAAAATCAATATCAAAATTTATTTATTCAATTTAGGCCCTAAGAAGGCGCTTATGAACGTCTAAAACACTACCACCGGTTCGGAAAACAACCCAGTCGAGAAGAGCCGGCAAGAAACTCGATCTGGTTCTTTTTTTTTCATAAATATAATATTTATCATTTTTTTTTGTCATATAAAAAACTATACAAATCGTAGTTTTAATAATGTTAGTGGAAGCACAGAGATGTGGGTTAATACCAGACATCACTATCGTTCACGTAATGATCCACCCTGTAATAACCTTTTGAGATTAAAACTTGCTTGACATAATACTTGAACTTATTGTCAGGTAAATCGGTAATGTTACTTGGGATCTTATTGTAAAACCGAATACTATTACCTATAAAGCTTTTATTACACTTACTTAACCTAAAGCGTGGGACGGCCAACTTGTCTTTACTTCTAATATTAAAATTATGACGATCATTCACTAGATCTAGCTTGTCTAAATTTTTACGAATATGCATTAAGTTATCGAAGATGTATTGGGAGGGCAAAGTTAAGATATCATATTCTTGAAACTTGTTCTTTAGAGATTCGCGAGGTCCCATATTATATATTATATATTATATGACTAGTTTAATAACCAAATTTCCGTCTTAAAAAACTGTCATCGCCGTATAGAAATATGGTATGTGCTTGAATATTATCACTAAACACATGCTATGTGTGGAAATCTCCAAAACGTCCAAATAGAAGATATTCAAAAATTTCGAACACTCTTAGGTATATCGGAGTCCTGATTAATGTCTACATCTATACTAATAAATAAAATTGGAGTGTTTGTTTGTAATGTCTTTTTTTTTTTTACAAATACGATATACGGATACCTATACCAAAAATATTTTTTTTTTTCTGTCCGTCCGTCTGTCTTATTGTACCGGGTAATCCCCGGAACGGCTGGACCGATTTAGAAGGTTCTTTTTTTTTTTGTTAGAGAGCTGAAGTTACTCCGCATTACTTAAATCCGAGTAAATCCGATTTAATGCACAGTTTTACTGGCAGGTATTTGAATTTGGGAGAAATATATGAATATATGAATCGCGGGCGTAGTCGCGGGTGAATAGCTAGTTAGGAAATAATTTTTTTAATAGTTTCTTGCTATACACAAAAATACTGTGAAATCATACAATAAATAAGTGTTATAAAACTATATTTAACTACATGTAGTTACAAAAAATGTTCCCGTGAATAAATGTTTCCTACACCCGATATAACTTTTACCCGGTTTTCGCATAATTTTCACGGTCTAACGTATTTTCACGAACGAGGAAAACGGATTTTCAGTAACTCAACCGTACGGATATGCTTCAGTGAAGTTTGAACGTTTGTAACCGCCCTAAGGTACCATAGCCGTGAGAAATGACACTATTAAGGAAATAAATGTCGGAACTGCCATGTTATTAGGTACGTACCTTCATAGGCTACGACCATTCTTCACGAGCGTCTCTTCTAAATGTGTTTGTATTTTTCTCCGCATCTCTTATTGCTTTAATATGTAAGGAGAAAAAAGAATAATGTGGAAAAAAAGTTATTAATCTAAATTATAACAAGCGAGACTTAATTCGAATTAAACATGTTTTAAACACATAGATAAATTCTGATAAAAAAAAATTGTGCAGTTTGGGGGACCCCCGTCAGGAACGTAGTAAAACAGAAATGATAAGATTAAAATTTACAATTCTGACTAAAATTGACTTCAATCCAATTTCGCTGATCAAACAAGTCTTCAACCATTAAGGGTTCTGTTATTCTCCTTCAGTTTGTTTAAGTTAAAAGGTCTGTCGCTTCTTCCTGTACCTCGAACATCGTTAGCATTTGTTTTAGTTACTGAGCTTAGAATATGAAACGCAAATAGAATTCAAAGAGTTCACAGTGTGATATCTATTAAAAGATCATTATCAGTAAATATTAAAAAAAGAAAAAATAACATGCTGTATTAAAAATAACTAGTGCGCGTAAGTCGACTATAATTATTATAATATCATAGTTACTAAACAAAAATTTCAAAAATCGATTGACAGACAGACACGCAATGAACTAGGTATATCTTTGGCTATTTATATGCAGATAATACACAATTTGAATAATCAAATGTAAAAAAAAAAACTCGAAAAGATATCTAAAAACGGGTCGCCATGTTGTTGTAGTGAAATACTGTTTGAAGGTTAGAAAAATAATACAATATCAACCCATAAAGAACCTTTTCTTCTTCTTGGTTAATTGCAATCTGTAATTCGCATACACAATCTTGCTAGTGGCATGTGATCGGTTATATTTTTAATATTATGTCCACGTTTCTGAACTCGAGCAAAACGGGTGTCTCAACTTCATAGAAAATGAAGTATTCGTGGCACCTCAGAAAAAACGTTTTAATACACTTCACCTGTGCACAATAACCAACACTATATCATACAAAACATCACCATCCATTCAACCGAAAAATGTCCACTGCTGGACATAGGTTTCCCCAAAAGATCTCCATGATGACCGGTCTTGCGCCACCCTCATCCAGCGGATTCCCGCGAGCTTTACCAGGTTGATTGCCATAATCGCCACGCTTGGCAGTTGGGTTGGCAACCGCAGTCAGGAGTTTGTGATACTCAGAGGATGCTGCTGCCAATCTCGTGGTTATCCTTTAGTCACCTTTTACGACACACACGGGAAGATGTGGGGTGGTACTATTCTTGGCCGGCATCACACGGCCACGTCACCAAAATTATACAATATAGAGTCAAATACTTAACGGATTAAAGACTATAACTACTACATGACAGACTGCGATCCCGCCAAAAACTCTTCCTAAATAACTTGACTTCTTTATTTATTAAAAAAAAAAACGAAAGAGTCCAGTTAAAGTCAGAGGTCGTCAAATGTAAATGTCACGGAAATATTTATACTCCCTTACTCTATGATGCACGTTATAAAAAAAAATCCATTCATAACGTATTTTTATAACTTAGTTGTATTCATTAATGAGCTAATAATGTTATTTATGTACGATTGGAATATTGAATCATCCATCTTTCAAACTATTAATTACTATTGACAGGTTATATAAATTAAGTGTGTCAAATTACGTAATCATATTTCATAACTAACCAGTGTCTTTGATGTTCTCCTAGAACTACGTAACTTATTATAATTAAAAGAAGGCAGTATTTTGTTTTTCAATTTATTATGACTCTATGAATAGGGCCTCTCTAAACTTAAAAATATATTTAGCCTGGTTTAGTAATTAATAGTTGACTGACGAACGCTCTAACGCGGAAAACTGTATTATATTTATATGCGTATTGTATATTGAGTAATTAATGATGTTATTTTTTGCAATCATTAGCTAATTTAAAAAATCTTACGAACTTCAAACGTCAACGCTTATAAACGTCAAAAACTACCACCGGTGCGGAAAATAACCCGGTAGGGAAGAGCCGGCAAAAACTTGTTCTGGTAAATAATAAATCTATTAGTTAGTAATTTTTTATCAGGTTATATTGAGTAAAATGAAGATATATGAAGTTAATTTTTTTCGATTTGTCTAAATAAGTTTTATTTGTATTTTATCTAATCGTATTTTTCATAAAATTAATGTTACTAAAGTCGTTATCGACTGCATTCTTGCAAATTAGGCAAAAATAATAATGAATTCTTATAAGTTCTCATTGTAAAACATTTAAATATTCATTTAAAAGTAAATTAATGTTGCAATTAAATTCATTTCGTAAAAACCACTATTGCACGGTAGTCCGTAATCTTAGTATAATTATATTTATTTAATTATAATATTATCATAAGCTAGAATCATTTCTTAATATAATATCAGTTCAAGGGAAAATATTAAATTAAACATTATGTACAAAAGAATCCAAAAAATTGGACTTAAAGCATATTTCTTAAAATACCCACATTGCACTGTAGTGTAGTCCTTGTAAATGACCTATTTCGCTGTTGGTTCCCTTGTAACTTTGAGAAACAAAGAAAATAATTAAAAAAACACTACTGGGTAAGCGCCATACGCTTTAATTACAATGTCTAAAATTTTGCGTACGTAATGACTGAATGATTGCTAAATAAAAAATCGGTAAAACTCAAAGCTATTTCAAGTTATGAAAGTTACCATGTGAATATTTCGTTCCCAACCTTTATGCAGAATTTCTTAATGTGATATAGCGCCATCTGGTTACGAATCACAGGACATAAATGGGATACTTAGCAAATTAAGTATAGAACAAGAATTAATTCTTGTATACTTTATAGGTGTGTGACAACAAAATTACCATACAGGTTTTGAAGAGCACTTAAGGTGCTCCTCACCCGAAAGAGGTAAGTAACTAGCACAAGGACACCAAAGTGGTATTAACCCCGGCTAGACCGTCAGCCTAGCTTATCCCTACGATTCGTACAGAAGCCATGGACTTGCGTGTAATGCTAGAGTGTATACAATGTCAGTATATCGCGCTGGTGGCGGCTGCAAGACGCTCCTCAGTTGGGGTGAAGATCATGTCTGACGACAATAAGCCTGAGGTTTCCGTGATGGGAGACAACGTTATGCAACTACAGCATGTTGGTTATTTGGCTTGCTGTCACCTTCAAGTAAAAAAAATGTAAAAAAATATGTTTTGGGAACCAGTCCTCTAAGGTTACTTTACATTTTGGATTATATCATCATTTGACAAGTGAGATTTTGGTCACATACTAAACTGATATAGAATGTCAAAAAAACTGATGAAGGACTCGGGTGCTGGTGGCGTACCTTTGAGTAATAACATTAATTCCAGTACTACCGAACTTGACCAAAAAGATACAAGCTAAAAAAAACACATTAACTAAAACAAAACCTTTTTTTTTGTTAAATAAAAATGTAGGGTTTAGTTAGGATCAAATTCGCGAGAGTTTTCACACTCAGGTAACGGCCAAGCCAAGGTTCGTACCATTTTGGTAACCCTTGTGCTAGTTACCTTTTCGTGACTGAGTGCCTTAAGCACTCGCCCCCAAAGTCACGGTAAAGCTGTAAAGGCCCTTTCGGTCAACAGCATTAGCTAATTAGAAAAAAAAAAGAAACTTTCTTGCAACAATATTTTTTATTTAAATAATCAATTCTATTTTTAATATTGACTCAAATTTTATTGCTACTTTATGGTAGTCCGTACTGTCAATAAAGAAACCAAGGTGATCCGTCGTTTAAAGGTTCAGAACGACTGTAATATAGAATACGACTCATGTCCTTTAGATGTCGTATGCCAGCAACTAACCACTGACTTATTAAATCTTCAAATTACATATTGTAAATGTTTTAGAAATTCATTCCTCACCGGATGATATAAAAAGGCGTACATAAACCTCGAAAACTTTATTCACAAAATATGTAAGTTTTATAGCTGTTGGCCTTGTCACGAGCGCCAGTTTGATCCCGGACGATACGGAATAATATGTTGTAGGTATATAACATCGGAAGAAAAGATCAACAAAGGCAAGATCTGTGCTCGGTCTAGCTGAAAGTAAACTTTAACGGTTCTCGGCTCCGTGTGACAAGGGTCGATGAACTAGCGGCACGGTCGGTCGGTTTGCGTATTTGCGGAAAAAATTATAATCATACCTCAGTTCGATGTTTACTCGGTCAGTGTTTTTTTTTTCTCCGAATGTTAGTAGAGTGTGTCGCTTTGCGTAGCGTCACATTCATAGAAAAAATAATAAAACTCGTCGTATTAGTTTATTCAAATGACTTGCAATATTTTGAAACTTTTTAAAGGTATCATCATCAGTGGGATTTGTAAGTCCATAGATCTATGTATAGATATAAATTTTTGGACTATTAATTTAGCTTAACTTATTTATTTAGCTTATTTAACTGCCTCGGTGGCGCAGTTGTATTACATACGACTGCCGTTCTGAGGTCTCGGGTTCGATCCCCGGGTCGGGTCAAGTGATATTGGGTTTTTTTTTTTCTACTCAGTATTATCCCGGAGTTTGGAATTTGTGCCCGATATGGCGACAGGCTCGCCCCCTGTCACATCTGGGACGGAACTAAGCTCGGCGAAATGTGGGTGGTGTAGTTCGCTACTTCACCTCTGCCTAACCCTTCGGGGATAACAGGCGTGAGCATATGTATGTATGTATGTATTAATTTAGCTACATTTTTATTTCTTGCTAAAAATTTCGTGTTTAAAGTCATTACGAAAGAAAGGGGTCTACGTAAAAGGAACGATTATGACGAATTCTTAAAAAATAATTTAGACGTCCATCTTGTTAAAAAGTTTGAGTAATCATGTCTTACGTTTACAAAACTTTTAATGTCACTTTTATTAATATGATTGTCGGGTTAGACTACTTTTTTTATTTAAGCCCGCAGAAATGTACCTAATACAGAGAAGATCTCATCTATACTAAATAAATAAAATTAAAGTGTCTGTTTGTAATGTCTATTTTTTTTAATACTAAATAGATATGAATGTAAATACGAACCTTTACCAAAAATACAATTTTTAAAAATTTGTCTGTTTGTTGTGGGTAATGTCCGGAATGGCTGGACGGACTTTGACGCGACTTTTTTTGGTAGATACCTAAAGTTACTCCGGGTAATTTTAATTTTCGAAAATATTAGTTCCGCGTGTAAAAAATTATAAGTAATAAAAAATTGAATGAAATCCGATTCAATACACAGTTTTACGGGAAAGGGCTTTAATTTATGTGAAATATTTTACTTTATCTTAGTATTATAAAAAATTAGCCTTCCGTATAAAAAACATTTAAATGCAGTGAAGAATATAAGAAACGCGGGCGCAGCCGCCGCGACACAGCTAGTAAACAATATAATTGTCATAGATCTACCCAAAAGTTAGTAATTTTCTAGTTTCTATTGATTATTAACTTATCACTGATAATGGGCAATTTCTCACGTTATATGATCGCATCTATTTAAATCCACATAAAGCTGTAACCACGAAGAAAAAAAAGTATAAGAGATAAATCACTTTTACCTTTAAATCTATTGACAAAGAGTTACTATGAATTCGATCTAACTTTATCACTTTCTTAAGATAAAAAAAAAACAAAAAAACTATTGTACACAATTATAAGGAATCTATCTTATAGATTTACAAAATGTGCGTAACGAAATCGTAAACAATTGACTCATTGTTACACTCGATTCCAAATACATATAGTACTTTCTTTAACGAGGATGACTCAAGAGAGAAATCGAATGCATTTTATTTAGGAGCGATAACAGAATCTCGAATCCAAAATAGAATAGATTGTCTTACTTATAAGAAAAGAATAAAAGAATCTTGATTGGAATCTAAAATATAATTTTTGTAATCATTACCTTGCATTCATTACCACATTGCTGTATTTAATTATGTTATTACAGCTTACTTACCTTAAATAAAATACACTAGAAACCTCGCAAAAATACACACAAAAAATGCATTTAAATTAACTGATTTTATTATATTTTATCGAATTTAATGAATAACATACGTATAGAAGTATTGTTATTTATATAAATATATGATACTTCTATGTAAAATAAGCCTACTGTTTAAACGAATCAACTGTTTATGAAGGTATGTAGAGTATTGAGCAAAAACCAGTACATATTAGATATTTAATTCACCGAATAATTATGAATAAAATCTTTTTATGCAAAAGGAACCGCGGGTCAAGCTGTTTAAATTATTATCTCAAAACATATTTCCTGCAGTTTGTTCTTACTAATCACTTATGAGTTTTATTAAAACAAATTCTTTTTTACACGGTTTTACTTTGATCACTATCTCACCTGATGTTAAGTGACGATGTGGTTCATGATGGTAAACACGCTATGCCTAGAGGTACTGGTTCTCAAGTGATGCTGCCGGGACACACCTATTGGTATTTGACGACAGGTGTTCAAACTTTAGGATGGTAACTACCCGGCCAGGCATCATTAGAAAATGACCTATCACCATGCAATGATTTCCCCACTATGTTTTCCTTCACCGAAATCTCAGGCCGATTTTAGAGTCAGATAGGTGGGGATCGAACCCGCGTCAATAGACGCGAATTTGGCCGCACTACCCGCTGTACTATCATCACTTTAAGCTATTGTCTTATTCAGAGTCATTTTATTGCAGAAATATTTTAAATCAATTTCACCTGTACTATCTATACTAATAAATAAAATTGGAGTGTCTGTTTGTATATCAAAATATATTTTTTATTAAATAGATATGAATATATATACGATACCTATCCCTAAAATATAGTTTTTAAAATTTTTGTCACTCTGTCTGTCAGTCTGTCAGGTAGCTAAAGTTACTCCGGGTAACTTCAAAATTGCATAAAATCCGATTCGATGCGATTTACGGGCAAGTCTTTGAATTTATGAGATATGTTTTTACTTTACCATTGTACTAAAAGAAATTACGAAAATAATTAGGGTTCCGTATAAAAAAGTTAAAACCCAGTGAAAAATATACGAAAAGCGGGCACAGCGTCGGGTACACAGCTAGTATTTTTTTTTAAATGTCACAAATGTTTATAATTAGAGTAAATAATAAAGGGTGATCTCGTGACTAGACTTGTTTATTTCTATTTACTGCAGACGTTTCATCCGCGTACAAGCCTTGGGTCATATATGGCACATTGCATACTGTCATCCGACAAAGTGACCCGTTTCCCATTTCTACAAACTATAACCGGACTATTCTCTATATCTGAATTATGTATCGTAAACAGCTATAACTTTCAATCGTTTAAAATCTAAAATATTAACATTTTTCGTGTAATTGCAGACATATTTCAAATACATAAGAACAAGAAGTATTTTCAGAACTCTTTGCATTTAAAATTTTCTTGTACGACGTATCAAGTCTTGTGGCAATTATGGCTCAGTGGTTGAGTGTGCCTGACACCGTGTCGATGTAAATAAGCTAAAATGGATCAATTATTCTCTTCCTATAATAAGCCTGACCATTCGGTGATGAAGACCATCATGACTTTATAATAAGAACCCATCCGCTTCGGTGGCCAGCAAAGGAATTATGTGACACTGTAACCACTAAAAATCCTAACTTGGCTTCTCAGTGTCCAATAACAAGTGTAACCCTTCACAGGCGTAACCTCAACCTTATTTGTAAACTTTTTACGATTTATTCTTTTTTCGATGGTTTTAACGAGATTTTCTCATGTTCAGGCTCACCTTTTTCGAGTTAGCTTTTAAATTAAATAAGTCTATTTTCGCAAACGTTTCACTTCATCGTTTCGGGTCGAATTGGCTACAATCCAAGATGCGCTAATACTCAATCCTGTCAACGTAAAAATATTACATTCTATAGTGTTCTAATTTGAGACACTGGTATTTATCAAACTAGAATGTTTCTAAATTATTAGTAATAATTTGTAGGTAAAATACATAGCAAAGAATTTAAGATAAGTTTTTTGTTACTACGTACTAAATTTCTTTACATATAAAGGAAATTTTTTCAATAAAATTAAAACTTTTTTGATTATTAAAGAAATACACACCTTTTTCATAATTTTATATTAGTTTAAAGCAAGTACTGGCTGGAAATATATATTTATTCTTTTAAGTTTTACCGTTTGAAGCCACATACGAGTTTAAAGTATCTGTTCTGTTATAAAATGTTTGCACTAACTGACGAGAACGTAAAATATACATTACGATAATGGGTTTTCGACGACTTTACCCGTTGAGTTATGGAGACAATATTCATACAATAGGTACATGTAAATAAATTGGTTCATTAAAAACCATTAGTCCCGGAAGGTAGAAATTAATTATTCCTAACAGGCAGACATGCTTGTAAAATAATTATTCGTAATTTTTTTTTTTTCAAATAACGTCATTGGTAAATAAAGTTTGTGTACCCGCGGCTGCGCCCGCGTTTCATGTATTCTTCATTACGTTTTAATTTGTTTTATACGGAACCCTAAATATCTACGAAAATCATAAGTACCCTAAGTTACGTGGCGTAACTTCAGTTATCTACCAAAAAAAGTCCGATCAAAATCCAAACCCAGCAGTTTCGGAGATTATCCGGAATAAATAGACAAGAAATATTTTTTTGGTATATGTGTCGTATTACATATTCATATCTATTTATTAAAAAAAATAATGTTGGCATTACAAACAGACACTTCAATTTTATTTATTAGTATATATTTATTAACTTGCATCATGATAGAAGGTATTATAAGTACTATAAAACTGCTAATGGAAAAATGGCGATTTATATAAATTAGACCTTGTTCGTCATTGAAACTATAACAAAAAACAGTTAACTTAAACTTGTCAGTAACTACTCAACAAAAAAAAGGAAAAAGCAAATCAATTGACTGGAGAAAAATACGTTTAACTGTTTTGTATTTTATATCTATATAAACGTTAATAGATTGTTAAAATAAATGTTTGAAAAATATATTCTGGTCTCTGAAATTTGAAAACGTTGCAAAATTTTTACTAGCAGTAATTATATTTAGGTCTGAAGTAAAATGCTCGTCGAAGCACACATCGTGACAGACAGTAATATCCGGGGATCTTTGCTAACCGTACTGTTCTTAATAAGACACATACACTGAAGTTAAATACCTCGTCTCTCTACCGTCTTATTCATAAAGCCGGTTAGAAAAACCACTTAATAATAATATATAAACGGAACCGTGTGTCGGTCGGTGGTTTGAAATATTTGCACGAACATATAAGCGTTTGAAACATAATGTTTCTGTTCGAGTGCTCGTTTTGCAAAGAGGTTGTCACTGTGTATTTTGCATGTTACGGTGTTTACTTTTAATATATGCGATGATAGCTTAGTTGGTAGTGCGGACGGATTTCGCGTCAATGGACGCGGGTTCAAAGACACCTATCCAACTCTGAAATCAGTCAGAGTTTCCGGTTAAGGCAAAACATTGGGGGGAAATAATAGCTTGGTGGTAAGGTACATGCTACCCTCAAGTTAGAATACTTATCGCCAAATATAAATAGGTGTGTTTCGGCAGCATTACTCGAGAACTAATACCTCTAGGCTTAAATCGTCACTTAACATCAGGTGATATTATGGGCAAAGCACGGAGTCTATGTAACGTGTAAAAAAATAATAATACAACCATTTCCGTTGATTATTAATTCACCATTGTTTATACTATATACTGAAATATAATTTCATCGTCTTTATAATTGGGTCAGCACAACATGTTTTTTTTTTTTTTTCCAATCTCCCCTATTATATGACATCTTAACATTCACACGTTTCTTTAAGCACTTATCATTCATTCATTCTTTACACAAATCATGCACGACTTCTTCAGTCTCTCCCTACCTCTATATCTGTCATATTTAACACTCTTCCAGTTACGTGACTTTCGTCTCTCCTCATAATATCCTTCCGCGCTAAATATAATCTGTACTAATCTATAGTAATAAATATAGTATCTTATAATGTCAAAATTATTATTTTTTACTAATTAGATGTGAATGTATATACGATACCTATACTAATACAATGTTTATAATTTTTGTCTGTCGATATGTTTGCTCGTCTGTCTGTTCGTAATGGGTAATCTCCGGAACGACTTGGCCGATTTTGACGTGGCTTTTTTTGGTAGATAGCTGGACTTACTCCGGGTTACTTAGGGTACTTTTAATTTTCGAAAATAATTAGCGTTCCGCGTAAAAAAATTAAAATTCATAAATCTGTCGTCAGACAAGTACAGATGTGTTTCATATTATTAATTAACTATTATTAATCATTTCAAACGCGATGACATGAATTAATGATTTTGAACACTTCATCAACGAACAGATTATTCGTTTATTTTTTTAATAACTTTAAATATATTTATTAATTGTTGCAATACTTTCGATGTAACGTTTGACAACGTTTTCCAACATTTATAAAAAAAGAAACATACAACCAGAGCTTACAAATTTATTATTAGTATGTTAATGTTTAAAATCAACAAAGTATTATGTAAGATATGAATAAAATTTGTTTAAGTTATATTTCTTTATCATCAACAATATGTTAGTTTATTCAAAGCTTTCAAAAAGAAGTTTCTCTCGTCGTTAAAACGGTTCCTATTCAAAGGAATACCTACATACATTAGAGCTTTGAAGGGAATTTCTATGTAGGGTATAAAGACCTTGGACGTTTGCCATTTCTGCGATTATGTTTCTTCCAAGGGAATATGCATGTACGTAAATGCTTCCATGTAGATTTTTACTATAAAAAGATTATAAACACTTTGAAAATACTATGATTTAAAATATTTTATATCAAAATTGTCATATAAAAACAATATTATACTAATAATAGTTAAAGTTAAAGATTTTTACAAATATATTATACATCGAATTAGTACAATTATTAAAATAATGTCCGATATATCCAGACTTTTATTAATAAGTAAAAGTTTTAATTTTATTTCTCATTCTTATCATTCTGTACCGTTTGATAAAAAGTTAAAAATCAAGTTTTATTAAAATTTTAATATGAAGTTATTGAACACACATGAACAATGAAGTCTGAGAAGTATAGCTGGCATGAGAATGATAGATAGAAGTAAGGAATAGTGTGATAAGGGTACGTTGTGGTGTGGTAGAGGATATACTGACAAAAAAAGAGAAAGGGATGCTTAATTGATATGGACATGTAGAGAGGACGGATGAAAGAAGATTGACGAAGCAAATTTACAAGACGAGTGTCATTGGGGAAACTGGCAAGGGTCACCCTAGGCAACCGTATCTCCTTTATCGGTGTAAAAGGATCAGAGGGAGAGGGATAGCGGCTGGGCCTATCGCTACGGTTGGCGGCCGGCGAGGGGGGATGCTTTGAGCTTCCCCCGGACGAAAGACGGAGTGGCATGGCCTGGTATGACGGGGTTAAGCCTGTCATGCCTTTGGTCGCACCTGCTGTAAGGGCGACGCGGAGCAATGTTGCTCAATCCCGTGTCGCCCCTTCTATGCGGCGGATGGTACCGTGGGTTTTAGTGGGTTATTCTTGGTGCTTCTCGTCGGGCGAGTCCCACATACCCCTCTAGCATCTCTAATCCCGGAGGCTTCACTCCTGGATTAAGGACGGCGGAGAGCATGCGTAAATGCATATCCCACTTTAAAAAAAAAGGCGAACGTATCTCGACCAGAACGAGGACGTCCTAGAGAAAGGCCAGGTTAAAAGAACCCGTAACCGAAGAGCATGTACGAAGGTGTTTATGAAAGTAGAATAAGCGAAAGTGTGAAAGGATATGGTCTCTGCCTACCCTTATGGGAGAGAGGCATGACGTTATGTATGTATGTACATTCATAAAATAAAAGTAAATACTTTTTGTTCAATTTTGTATTGTGCTACTTGATTTCTCATTATGAATATTTGAAAGTGAAATTTATTAGATATTCAATCACCCAGTTCGTTTGCAACAACTCGAATGTGACAGTATACGGGTATTATAGGGGATGATAGTGCTAATGAATAAATTATGTCTTAATCACCTTTCAAATAATAACTAATTCACTGCATATTTTTACAAAGCATAACAAAAACTTTCTTTATAAAATTAATTTTATCATAAGACATATACCTGTTAATACACTATATACATTTTTGTTTTTATAGAAAATTTACTCGATTATTTTCGTATTTTACTTATGAATCTCAACATAACTGTAATTACAATTGTTTCACAGTAATCGTAAACCCTAATCAGTTTTTTTTAGATCTTAATAAGTGTGTTATTTTTTTTTATAGCTATTTTTCATGCGAGGTAAAAGTTATTACTTAAAAAATATGGACCGTTTTTAACCGTCTACAACTATCGCTATGTGAGATCTATAGACATCCAAAGAGATATATGTCGACTTCCATATCCTACATTAAACTTTGAAGGTCCAATTTACTTTCTATTAGGTTGATTGTTCGTTTCGTTACATTTACTCGAATGTAAATTGCATTGAAATTCTTGTGTACTATGAGTGAAGTACATTTGTACCTTGAGTATGAAGAAAAACAATGTTCGTCTGTCTCTACAGCGTCTTGAAGTGATTTAATAAATATCTGATAGTTACGTTTATCCGAATTAGGTACTTAAAGTGAATGAATATATTTCAGTGAATGTATATATTTGAAAGTGAAATAAAATGAATATATTTCATAAAATAATATTTCAATGATCTTAGTAATAAAAAAAAATTATTTAAAACTAGCTGTTCTCGCGTTTCCGCTCGCCTATATCATATTTTCTATTCCGCATAAATTATTCACTGAGCTTCTAAATAATCATTGAAATGAACCCGAATTATGTACAGAACCTTATTTATTTCTGGTACTAACAGAAAGCATATTTCTAATAAATTCAAGCACTTTCCAGTTAAACTGTCCGTGGAATCAAATTTTAATTTTTTTTTACCTAGAACCATAATAATTTTCCTGAAATAAAAGTTTCAGCTATCTGCCATAAAGAAGGTATGTCAAAGTCTGCCAGAGATTAGCCGGAACAAACAAACATGCAGACAGACAAAAATGGTGGGGCTTTATCACGTACATCAGATACTGGCTTAAGTAAGTTAACTTCAAAGAGGTCCGGTTACGTGAAGTTAACTGTAGGGATGCTAATAATGTTCAAAGAGTGTTTGTGTCTGTGTGAACGCATGTTTACGCATGTATTTGTCTTTGACAACAAATGTACAGAATGGATTTTATTTTTATGCGAACGTAGCGAGGAATACTGCTAGCATAGTTTATACTAATAAATAAAATTAAAATGTCTGTTTGTAATATCAAAATAACATTTTTTAAAATTAAATAAGTATCAATATACAATACCTATATAAAAAATACAGTTTTCAAAATTTCTGTCTATCTATCTGTCTGTTTGTTTGCTTCGGGTAATCTCCGGTACGGCTAGACCGATTTTGAAGGGACGTTTTTTTTTGGTAGATAGCTGAAGTTAGTACGGGTAAATTAGGGAACTTTTGTTTTCAATTAGGTTTCAATAAAATCCGATTCATTGCACTGTTTTACTGGCAGGTATTTTAGTTTGTGAGAAATATTTTTACTTAATGTTTGTAGTAATAAATTTTTGGGTAAATAATTGGGATTCCGTATAGAAAAATGAAAAAACTATATTACCCAGTGAAAAATATATGAAACGCAGGTAAAGACGTGGGCACACGACTAAAAATCAATTTAAGAGTGCTCGCCCTCTATGCATTCCTTATTTCGCAAATATTCCTGGCTAAAAAAATCATTCCGTGGCCGCGCAACTCATGCCGGATACAGCAGCTACTACTATCAAAAGAATAATACCAAGTGATGTGTATTTTACAGTTTTAAGAATACCTAAATTTCCCCTAAACCTATTATATCTAGGTTGAAAAGGGGAAAACGTCTTACTTAAATTTATACGAGGTAAATTTTATAGGCGGCGGCCGGCACTGGATGTGTCTCATTTCACAGGCGGTCATAGTCGTAAACAGCATGTCTCACTACCACGTCTCACTCCCGCATCATGTCGAGAAAGAGCTTTAGAGAGTACGTTTGCGTCCGAAATACTGTTTTTATGGCTTCCCATTTCGCGCAACCGCTAGACGAGTTTAAAACATTTCTAACATTATTTTTTGTTACGTATCGTAAAAATTCTACTTTTATTCATCACATACATTAGTTACGTTTTTTTTTACACGGTATAGGCTATGTGCTTGGACCACAATCTCACCTGATGTTAATTGTCGATGTGGTCCAGGATGGTATACACACTAAGCCTAGAAGTATTGATTTTCAAGTGATACTGTCGGAACGCACCTATTGGTATTTGGGGACAGGCTTCTAACTTGAGGTGTAATAGCTACCCAGTCGGGGCATTATTTTAAAATTGGCTACCACCAAGCTATGGTTTCCTCACGAGGTTTTCCTTCAACGAAACCTCAGGCTGATTGTAGAGTTGGATAGGTGGGCTTGAACCCGCGTCCATTGACCGACCGCACTACTTACTAAGCCATCATCGCTTATGAAATAGGCTAGGCGTGGTTTATTTTGCGACGCGGTGCTTGCGAAAGCCACCCCGTGTCGCCCCCATCCCAAAGGCAGCGGACGGCCCCGGGGGGTTTTAGTGGGTATTTCCGGGCGACTCTCGCCCGGGTGAGTCCCACACTGGCACGGAACTCGTCACTCCGTGCCCCATTATCTATTGTATTTGGGGGACTCTGATCCTTCAAATACCATAGATAAGGGTAGTGCGTAAATGCATTTCCCCCGTCAAAAAAAAAGGTGTGGTTATTTTAAAGGTTATAAAAATATGTAATGTTAGATAGGGTTAAAAGATAGGCGACCCGCAACTAGTATAACACGTCAGGTGTCCCAATTAACCATCGGCTGTGGGATAAATTCGGTATCTGTACCATTCAGTAATTAGGTGTCTCAGAAGACACATAACTTGCGAGCGGAGGTGTCTAATTTATTTGATAGTAAGAAAATGTACGAAATATATTTTTTTTTTTTAAATATATCTTTAAAAGTCACAACCGTTTCTAAGTTAATTTTGTAATATACTAGCGACCCGTTCCAAGCCGCACGAAAAACTCTAATTAAATAAAAAAAACAACAATTAGTATCGACTAATTTCTTTGAGTAATTTTATTAATAACAAATAAAAAATCAGTCAAGGAGGTCACCTTGTATAATAATATAGATTATGTAAGCTATTACAGAGAAAAACTTTTAATCAAATTCAGTTAATTTTAACGGGTTTTCACGCGTTACCTTTGCTTTTTTCTATCCCGACGTTTCGGCTGGGTTTCACCAAAAATCGTCACAGGCATCGTCGATGGACACTGTTAGTGTTGTGTGTTGTGACTATAATAAATATAAAGACCAAACGGGGGTAGTTCATCAAAATACCCCTCAACGCTGCAGGCGAAGCCGCGCACCGCCAGTCAGCCCGTGACCACGGTTGGTGAAACCCAGCCGAAACGTCGGGATAGAAAAAAGCAAAGGTAACGCGTGAAAACCCGTTAAAATTAACTGAATTTAAACATGGAACGCGAAAACTTAAAAAATTACATTTTAATCAAATTACTGTACTCTAGTAATTATTTTTATTTTATTATTTGTTAAAATATCCCGGGCTTTATTTATAAAAAAAAACAATTTCATGTAAAACGCAAAATATAGAGTTATGAATTTTCCACAGAAATCAAAACTCTTTATTCAATTTAGCCCCGAAAAGGCGGTTATAAACATCAAAAAATTACTACCGGTTCGGAAAATCCAAAACAATCCAGTCGAGAAGAGCCGGCAAGGTACTCTATCTGGTTTTTTTTTAATATAAAATCTTTTTATAATATATTATACAGTACATAGTTACAAACGGTTTTAGAGGAAGCACAGAGAAGGCTGTCATTACATACATTACTAGCGTTCTCGAAAAGATTCACCAGGTTTTTTTTTGGACATTAAATATATCTGGCAACGATTATATTAACTCTGTACATGTAGTCTGATTTTAATATGATACTTGCTTGACAAATGTGTTCTTGTAAGGAACCCTTACATATAAAAATCATCTCCTAAGCCAAACATTTCGGCAGAATCTCAATTACAGACCATCTGTCACAATTAATGTTGAAAGCTTGAACAAGTTACAGCACTCATTTGAGAAGAGGTTCTGTATACTGTACCACGAGTATTCATTAGTGTTAACATTATTTTCGTGTAGAGAAACGTTGTTTATTTACATTTGCTTATGTGTTTATTTTTAAGGGAAGAATTCATTAGAGAAATTTTAGAGCAACTCGTAAAACAGCGTTGCGTCAGAAATGTCTCTCCAGGGGTCGGGGGATTACAAGCGCAAGTAAATTAGAATTTTGCTTATTTTGATAATAATTCATGAATTAATTAAACAGAAGCTATAAAAATATTAATTTTAAATGTTATTACAAATTGTTTTGCTTTTAACTTGCAGTACTTAATTGAATTATTTATGGAAAACAGGATTCCGATTGAATTTTATTTTTAAAACCAGTTTTCCGATTATCTTAATGAATGTTTTTAACAATGTCTATTTATAACTGTGTTGTTTTTATTTTAATAAACAAAAACAATGAATGCAACGGAACTGCTTGAAGTGCAACAGAATTCAAGTGTCCATTTTAGTTATTGAGTTTCAGGAAAAAGCTCTTCAATTTTCAATTAAAACTCTTAACTTTATTCTCATTTGTGTAGTCTACGAAACAACTCGTTAAGTTATTAATTTAACTATGATTTCGTGGAACGAATTTATATGATTATATGCAGTCTAGTAAACTTACTTTTATTTAACCTTCGCTATTGATGTGTTACTGCTTTATATATTATTTCAACATACATCGTAACAAAGATCTAATCAAGGTAACTATTTCACAATAAATCCATTATTACAAAGCACGTGATTTTTTTTAAAGATGTAAATGATTGTTTCTAAACTATTCCTTTACTTTTATTAATAATTCTTAAAATAATAAATAAATAATTTTATAAATATAAATGGGTAAATGTAAATCTTTCAGTGTATTTCCTTCTCTGCTTGTAGTTTTTAATTTTATTTACATGGAACCCTTTTTTTTTTTTTTTTTTTGGACGGGGGGAAATGCATTTACGCACTACCCTTATCTATGGTATTTGAAGGATCGGAGTCCCCCAAATACAATAGATAAGGGGGCACGGAGTGACGAGTTCCGTGCCAGTGTGGGACTCACCCGGGCGAGAGTCGCCCGGAAATACCCACTAAAACCCCCCGGGGCCGTCCGCTGCATTTAGGATGGGGGGCGACACGGGGTGGCTTACGCAAGCACCGCGTCGCTACATGGAACCCTTAATATTTTCGAAAAACAAAAGTACTCAAAAAAGGCATGTTAAAATCTGTTCAGCCGTTCCGGAGAACTTGGGGGTAGAAATTCCGATCACGTACCTATGACACGATAACTACTTTTCATCGCGTTATATATATGTAAATAAAATAAAAAACGTGTTAACTTAAACGTGTTATAGTTGTCCGAGACTTACGTATTACACTTGATTCGAAGCAACACTTTAACCATGATAACATTGTAGGAAAAACTTATAAACAACTAAGCTTCATACTTCGTATTGGTAAATGTTTCAGGAAAATAAAAACATTAGAGGTTCTCTTTTATGAGTACGTTCGTAGTATTTTAAAATTTGGTAGTGTAGTTAGGAGTCCTTACTATGGAATACATGTTGACAGGATTGACAACAGACAAAAAAGTTTTTAAAAACCCTACATTATCGCGTTGGAGATTTTCATACGAACTATAAAGACAGAATCCTAAGATATAATACTTAAACTTTGCAATCTAGACGTAAATATTTAGATACAATTATTATAAAAAAATTATAAATAGCCATATTTATTCCGAATTTCTTTTAGAAAAAATAGATTTTAATATTCCTCGCTCAACCTCACGCTTGCAACATACACACCACATATCATTTTCCTATAAAAATTATGTAAGGAATACCTTTTTTAAGAGTTCTTGTAAATATTATAATAATAATTTAAATGAAATAGATGAAATTCAAATTAAATGGGTAGTTTAGTATTAAGCTAATTTTTATTTTAAGGGGTAGTATTTTTCTCCACATATTTTACCTCATATTTACTTAATTTAACAAAACCACTGTTTAATTTTACGGTACTTTAAGTCTTTTTGTATTATAATAACTTCTTTATATTAATTGTATCTGACTGTTTGTTACCTTAATAAATAAATTAAAAAAAATATTGTAAAATAAAGTGTTAATATTTTTGTAAACATTTCTGTAATAAGAAGTAATGTGGCCGGCAAAAAATTTGAAGAAATCTTGCGTCCCAATGAAAGTGTTATATAGCGCGAAAGGGCCAACTGCAGCTCGGGCTAATTATTCCTACACAAAATCCACTAATTAATCCTCACTTTATGTCCCCTGTTTCCTCCTCAAAACCTGGACTGATTTTAATGATACAAAGGCTGGCGTAACGTAGAGGACGTTTTGTTTTTTTTTAAATCGTAAAATTTGTTTCACAGACGTCTGAAAAAAATCCAGAAGTGAAAACTTTGAAAAAGACTATTTTTTGTTGTTGTTTATATGATATTTTAGATTTGGCAACACAAAAGCTTAGGAATCTGACATCATACTATACATTCCTTTCAATCAGAGATAAATAATAAAACTCTGTCAAATGCTTCTGCGACGCCAAAAAAGAACAGAAACAATTATAAAACTTTCCGTGGAAAATTCCATGTCGTTGATAAGTGACGTCACGTTTAATTAGTAACGTGAATCTATAGATTGTTCCCCTACTGAGAATTGCTCAACGCCGCTAAGAATAAACAACGGCTGCATTTCCTCTTAACAATGCCACTTTTAATATGTAACAACATCGTAACTTCTAATCGTGATACGAAACTCTAAAGACAACAATGCTCAAAAGACATGACACGCTCCTTTTTAAAATGGGGCACGTAAATAAAAAGTACATTAACTAGTAGAAGCGTTCCAACCTGTCGCAATGGAGTCACCGAGTGGCCCACATTCGGAACAAAGGCTCCGCGGACTGTGAGGTTGACGAGACCAATTTAACTCTCACACGGCACCGCAAGGGAGTCTCTTTACGATTTGCTACGGTACGTTTTTAATTTGTAATCTGTTTTTTCTGCTCGAAACACCTTTTGTTCACGCATAATAGAATTTTGTTCGTAACGTTTCCTTTGTATTCGTTTCGGATTTGTATTCGATGGGAATTGGAAAGGGATATTAATGTATTATGTACATAGAAATTTACAAAGCCGTTTATCAATAACTTTAATCAATTTTTCTATAAACTTAGCTAACCCTCTATCATCATGATTTTAGGATCATGGACGAATCATGGCCTGGTCTGGATTATTAGATCGATTTATTTTTAACTTTCTCTTTACAGCTCTTCATATCAATTGTTTTTAATCATGTGTCACTTCAAACATCAATACGCAAATGAGTTTAGGCCTTCCTTACAATATCTTTTTCTGTAGATTGATTCCTTGTATTTGTATTAATGTCTATCCGTATTCTTTACTGACGTTTAGAAACAATTACATATATGGTAATTTATATAGAATCACTATACTATTTCGCCTATATACATACGTTCATATAACTATAAAATTTTAATGATTGTTAATGGTTTCATTTTTTTAAGACTTATTATTAAAAAAAACAAGTTTAATTAGATTTTTTTTCAAATCACACAAAAACTTTACCGCAATTTATATTTCCTATTTCAGTAATTTCATTTGGGTTGATCTATCGTCAGTTGTTTTAGTTTTTTATTAAATTCAATTGAAACACATTAATAACGTGTCTCCTTTTGTTATGGAGTTTTTATGATTTAATTCAATCAATCTGTGATTTACATTAAGAGTTAAGATCTTTTAAACCCGGGCATATTATAAAAATAAACCCTCAATAAAGATGAAAATAAATTAGTCTTCACTTAGGAATTCTATCGTGAGCTTCCATAGTTGTTAGTAATAAATATCTGTTATTTAATAATGGGTTTGCACGTCAGACCAATTGAAATAAAGTGGAGACTGAGTTTCTCGTTCATTCGATGAAAAGATATTGAAGTAGATATCTGAAGCCACAAAAAATATTTCAACTGGCAGTAACTTTATAATATTATACCTTTAACAATTTCTATGAAAAATTAAACAAAGAATAAGTCTATTTATTTTCATTTATAAAATTCAATAAAGAAACATCAACAAATTAAAAAATGTCATACCTTAATGAGTTTATAAATTACTTAAAAGAGACGTTAGAAATACAATTTGTTAATTTAAAAATTCATACGATTTAAAAAAAAATTTCATAGGGGCTTCTGCCATAATTCATATCAGCCCCATCATAACCTTAATTCACAAAACATTTTAGCAATGCTATCAGGATTTACTAAATTGCTGTGGAGTATTCCCACATCTAACATATTTAACTTGAATTTATCAAAGAGATCTATCCTAATATTATTATTCTTAACACATTCCAGAAAATTTTGAATCATGTAAATCAAATCTAATGCTTTCCTGACAGAGAGTGCAAGGAGGATAAATATTATTTTTATTTTTAATTTGCATTTTGCCTTCTCGCTTAATACAAATGCCATTCAATGGTACCTGAAATTTTTAGAAATAGGCGTTCTAGAAGTAATCATCATCTCCCTACCCTTGTCCCATTTCTATTCGCCGTTGGCGCAACATTTATTTATTTATTTATGAGTACATTACATCTATTGTGAATTTCTTAGTCCGACAAAACCGTTATATTGATTTGACTGTGGGATCTAGTCTCCGTTCATAAGTAACGTACAATACAACAAATAAATACATATATGTTATTAATTGTAATTAATGTAACATTTCAGTAATTTATTTTCGAAAGATTATGATTATTTTCATGATGTCATCCGGCAGGCTATTTAATAAATACGGCAACTGTTTTTTTTTAAGTTATATCGCCGTAATAGTTGTGAAGTCTAGGATTTTTGAACTTGCCGCATGACATCAAGAGCGGACAATATTTATTATTAATATATATATACGAATATTAATATTCGTATTAATGATCTTGACTGTTATGATTGTTTTTAGCAAGCAAGTATTTGTGTTTCAAACAAATAAACTTCCTCTTCCACTCCTCTCTATTTACAGACATCTCCGCATTCATTCTCTTACTAAACAAATCACCTTTCTTACGATCCATCCATTTTTTCTTTGGTCTTCCCCTTCCTATATAACCGCCCACATTCATTTTCAATACATTTCTCATAAAATTTACTTAACATAGCCAGACCAGGACAGAAGATTGCTCCTTAATTTCTCTATTACTGGTGGCAATTTCAAACTTCCTCTAATATACTAATTCCTAACCAAATCAAAGCGTTGATGGGCGCAGCGGGTAGGGCGGCCGGATTCCGCGTCAATCGACGCGGGTTCGATCTCCACCTAATCCGACTCTAAAATCGGCCTGAGCTTCCGGTGAAGGAAAACATCATGAGGAAACCGTAGGATGATGGTTGGGCATTTTCTAATCATGCCCGCCGGGGTAGCTGCCACCCTCAAGTTTGAAAACCTGTCTCCAAATACCAATAGGTGTGTTCCGGCAGCATCACTAGAGAACCAGTACCTCTAATCTTAGTGTGCTTACCATCCTGGACCACATCGTCATTTAACATCAGTTGAGATTGTGGTCGAAGCACTAAGCCTATTCGGTGTAAAAAAAATCTTGTAAGTTTTTGTTACCACATATATATCCATATCAACATTCGCATTTCAGGTGCATGCAGTCTTCTTTCTTCCGTCACCTTTATGAGCCAACATTCTCATCCATAAAAAAACATTCTAGAACTAATCTACTATAATAAATAATGTACTAGACACTGACCAAATAAATAAATTGAGGGTTGTCGCTAGTCATTTTGATATTATTTATAAACCCACCTATCGTACTAAAGTACGCTTTATTTAACGCTTTAATATTATACGCTTTTATAATGAAGCCCTAGTGTTTGTTGGCGCTCGAGTCAAGGAAGGAAGTGTTTTTATCAAAGAAGAACTCATAAACCAGGTGTAAGAAACATCGACGTAAATTGAGTTCATTATACGGGGATTATGGACTTTTATGACACAGTTACTTTAAAAAAATTAACTATAGCTCCAATTTCTAATACTCGGTCAGATGTCATTATATATCTTTGTAAAAATATTACTAGACGTGAAGACTGACAGAGAAATGAATTATCAAACAATCGTGAGATTTTTCTCATTTATATAAAAGTCAGACTTAGCCTGATAATTTCAATGTTAAAAACAAAAGAATTTCTAAATCTTGTTCTTTGTGAAAAAGATACATAATACAAACATTTGGAAATAGAATCTGAAGCATAGTAAAACTAACCTACATAGAAACTACCTACACGGATTGAATAAATCAGCAAAAAGTTTTTGAAACAATCACGAATTCGTAAAGCGATTCGAAGAGGTGACGCTAGTTTAGTGGTATCCTAGTCAGATGCCGCATCAATGAAAGTAGCTTCGAATTCACCAAATACCATTATTACATTAGTATTATTCAGTACTCAGTACTTCTTAATCAATTCTTGATTCTAAATTCCGGTGAAAACGCTAATACCTTTACAAAATAAGAAAGGGAATGATGAATGTAAAGGACGCAAACCAAATTCATATGGACAGAGAAAAATGGCGCTCCATTCTATTTAGTCTCAAAATACAACAAAAGCTCAGATTTAGCTCAATAATAAAATCCATTAATATGTCGATTACCCATAAAAATGAGACAATAGAAAACAATGGAAAGCTGACATAAACGCCAGGTTAGTGCCCAAGTGATTAAAAGAGAGAAATTTTCATTTCGTCCGTTGTTCAATTTGATCTTTATACTGGAATTTATCTTCCATAATATTATCTTTAAATTTTATTATCTAGGATTCTCCTTATTTTTTGGAATCTAGCTAATGATGTTGACAGGAATGCCCTTTACAGCTTCACCGAACTTTGCGGCCGAATGCTGAAGGCACTCAGCCGCAAAAAGTTAACCAGCACATATGCACCAAAGTGGTCCGAACCTCGGCTTGGCTGCTACATGTCTGTAAAAATTCCGCGGAATTTAGAACCTAGCTAAAAATTTAAGATTCTTTATAATTAGATCATTTATATGAAACGATGATGACTCATTGTTATAGTCGTACCCCAATTCGATAAGCCTGAGTAGAATCCTATATCTTTTTCTTTCGAATAGTTGAAGGGAAATATTTCGATGAAACTTTTATAAGATCTTGGAATTTTGTAATGTCTACTTGGCTAGTAACCACCTTCAAGTTATATACCACCAGGTATATGTTCTAGTAACATCACATAAAAACTACTTAGTCAATTAACATCAATGATGTATACAGAGAAGCAAAAATCATTTATTTCCTCTATTTCGCTTTAATTTATTAGTTCCTATTTTTAGTTTTTTTTTTTTCAATATTAAATGGTCTTTTACTTGATTTTAAATGGGTTAAAAATTAATTTATAAAATTCTAGCAATCTTTATTTGGGTAGCATTAAACCAATTCAATTAAGTTATCCAAATGGCGTATTTGAACAACAGATTGATGAACAAACTCCGACAAAGTTAATCATTCCTCAATCAGAGACTTGGAAGTACTAAATCGAAACGAAATAAAGGCCCGTCTTTATTTACTCTGGCTTCCGATGTGGGTACCTATCACTTGTCATGCGGAACGTTCACGCTACGCTTCTCCGGAGACCATCAAATTGGATCACTACAAATTAGGGTTGTCCGGCATATCGCCATTGTTATTTTATATTAAATTTATTATCCAAAGAAAATGGATTTGAAAAGTAACATTCATCACATATAACCTTGAAATAAAAAAAATCCAGTAACCAAACAACCTTTAAATTAGACTTATGAATCCATTATAACTTAATATGGTCAGCTATCTCGTCCTTGAAAGTGGATTTTTGAGCCTGATCTAATTGAGCCTGGGCTTACAGTAAGGGAAAAATATCTGGATAAAATAATGACAACGCAATTTCTAACATCCTTTAAACTACCGCAATCAAATTGAAAATCTGTCGTCAAGCAAGAACCGTTAGTTACAGTTGAAAGCCAATTTTGTTATGCTTAATATGTTACCATTTTCGGTAATAGTATCATTAAATTAAGCGTGTTTGTGATGCAAAACTAAACCAAAAACTTAGGTGATTAAAAGATAATATGAAATCTTTTACAGTGTTTTATTTTATTTATTTAACAAGCTTTTTTATTTATCTAACCTACACAAAAATTAGAATCATAAAACACTTTATTCAATGTTAAAAAACAGTGCGAAAACGATAACAACATCTGATAAATTAAAATCTGTCGACAGTCAGCGTCTATTACGACTAAAGCTTCTACATGCCGTTTTCGATATTCTATCTATCCAATGATTTTGATACTGCCAGTACACATATCTATATATTAGTAGCCCTGTTCATTTCAATAACGTATCTTTTTATGGATATATACTTGCCGATCGTGAAATGTGACACCTCGAGACGTGTAAGTATGATAGGTTTTTCACCAATACCAAAAATATACTCAAAATAAATATCAATGTTTATTCTAAATAATCAACATTACGAATAACATGGCAGCCCTTAGGAAACCGCACAGTTTGGTCAGTATCCTCACGTAACCGGCTTATAGATTTGTATCAATAAACAGTATGGCACTTTGCGGTACGAATTCTACCACCAGTAATGCCGTAATACGACTGTATGTAAGAGGAAATCGATGATTCATTACACTTATATAAAAGAATTAATTTATTTAATCAATTAACTTTGAAATACGCTAATTTAACATTACATTCAGTTTAGCTGTGAATAGCCGAAATCAACTAAAGCAATTTCTACTGAATGAAAATAAAGTATACCGTTCCAGCTAGACCTGACGTTAAGGTTGTTCATTCAGAACCCCAATAAGAAAACCACAAGAACATGTCACAAGCAAATGTCTCGTTCAGACTATTCCTTTCATATTTACAATTGTACAAGTATGTATGAAGAATTATATTCTTTGTTACACACATAATTTAGATTTTTTTTTTTTTATTATCTATATTTAATTTAGGGACTTGGGTTCACCAAGAACATGTCAGTCCCATCGTAACCTAAACTTAAAACTAACAAACTATACCTTAAAATTACTCGCAAACTTCCACAAAATTTTGGCTTAAAATACCATTTATTTTATACTAAGTGTGCTTAAATCAGGTGATATAGTAATAAACGTTATTTTACCAGCATTTCTTAAAATGATCATCTCTTTACGAAATAAAAAGTACATAACTTGATGTCAAGTAAAAAGAGATGAATGCAAATTATCAAAGCGGAAGCGTCAAGAGATTTAAGTGATAAAAAAAACACGCACCAATTTTACTTGGTCCAACCACGCAATCTGGTCGTAAAGTAAAATTAAATTTTATTATCATTTAATGTTACCGTTTTGGTAAAGCATTAATAACTTTAACGTGTTTTTAATATTCGATAAAGTATGACCGTTAACATTTTTTTGTTAAAATCATGTTGTTTTTTAATGTATTTATAAGGGATAGGCAATTAAAATAACCAATGTTTCGCCTTAATGTAAAGAAACAAAATTGCTATTAAAAGACGAGTACATAAATTGAATTACAATTAAAAAGATGAATTGACATTTATAAAATCCCAGATCCGGGTGAAGGTTGTGTTATGTCAATTAAATTTAATATTATTTTTATCATTTTTTTCAAACACTACCTAACTTTATGAAATAAACACCAAAATCTAGCATGTAAATCGATTCAATGATTCTTGAATTATAAGCCAACAGACGTTGCCTTTACAAAAAATAAATAGAAGAAACCTTCACGATCCATTCCGATAGATGATAATCGGAATAAACGTTAAACGGGTCACGTCCCATCAACATGAGAAACGGCTTGCATTTCGAATGCATTACGTGAACACCGAATAAATCGTTGAACGGTTAAAATATATAAACAAAATACCCGCAAGAGAAGATAAAGAAATATTCGAAACGGGACGGGTTGCAGCGTACCTACTCGATGTACGAAGAAACCCGCATACAACATTCACTAGTGCCAGCGTCGTATCTTGAACGCTTTTACGGGAATTTTGTTATCGTTTCCTTCATATAACATTCCAAGTGAGTAGTTTTATGCGGCTACATTCTGATACATAGCTGAATTCGGATTATAACCGTTTGATACGTATACATTTACCGTTGCATAGACACGCTTATTTCTTGTCGTATATTTGCAAAGATGGTTAAATTGAATAACACGGCAAGGAGTGATATTTGACATAATGTAAAAATTCATCACCATGTCAACCGAAATACGTCCGTTGTTGGATATATACAACCTCCCAAGTATAATCAAGCAGTGATCAGTCTTGCGCCAACTGCCTCCAGCAGATTCTCGCAACCTTCTTCAATTTATTAGTATATCTTGTTGGGAGTCTTTGGCCAAAGGTTTTACCAGGTGTTAACATTATATTTAACGTTATATAAAAATCAGCTGTGTTTATCAAATACTGCTAGTGAGTTGAACCTACTAGGTGTAAATTGAGACTGAATTTAAGATCAAGAGAATCAGAAAAATTGTTATGGAATTTTGTATTTCTCGCTTCGACGGTCACCTTAAGTGATCTATCAGTCAAACTTGAAAGCCATTGGTTACGGTTAAAAGTAAACAAAGCATTAGGTTAATACAGAAATATAAATGTGATATTACATAGGAAATATTCTATGACAGTTCAAACACAAAAACTGGGTCAAACATTTATCTAACAATATAATCGAAAAAGGCTAGACACGACTCAATAAATGAACACGCGGAATATCTATTGTAATAAAAGTCACCCTGTCACACCTAAAGCTGAAGAATGCAATAATGTAATAATAAATACAGTTATCAAAGATGTAACATCAAGCTGTGTTTCAAAATGAAATGTAATATTAAATGCGAGAGATCTTAAATCTGGAGCAATGGAGCAATATTAGTTAGCTTTAAATTGTTGCTGTTCACACATGGTTACTACATAATCTTACTGTTATTATATTATATTGGATAGTCATCAGAGATAACGGTCACTTTAGTGGTCCGCTACGATAGTGACCTTTTGACTCTTAGATATAATTAGGATATTTGGGTCAATAAAGTTTTTTGTTTGTTCCAACATATTTCATGGAACACTTAATATATTTTTTATAGTTTCGTATCATCATTTGAAGGACGTCAACTGATAGACACAGATCTCTCCCAAGGTTTCCACAACAACAACCGGGTCGTCGGTCTATCTTGTTAGAGGCCTACCCAACGTACGTAGTTCATAGTTACTAATTATTCAATAAATATTTCTCGGAGAAGCATCACCACTTATTAAATATTATACTATTAAATTGGAAGCGATGATATCGTAGTGGATAGTGCGGCCGGATTTCGCGTCCAAAGACGCGGGTTCGAGCCCAGCTACTCAACTATAAAATCAGCCTGAGCTTTGGATGAAGGAGAAAATCGCGAGGAAACCGTAGCATGGTGGTAGGGCATTTCCGCCTGCGACGCGGTGCCTGCGAAAGCCACCCCGTGTCGCCCCCATCCCAAATGCAGCGGACGGCCCCGGGGAGTTTTAGTGGGTATTTCCGGGCGCTTCACGCCCGGGCGAGTCCCACACTGGCACGGAACATTGGGGGACTTCGGTCTCACTAATGCAATGGGTAAGGGTAGTGCGTAAATGCAAAAAAAAAAAAAAAAGGGCATTTCCGCCTGGAGAGCTCTCACGCTCAAGTTTGAAAACCTGTCGCCAAATATCAATAGGTGTGTTCCGGCAGCAACACTTGAGAACTAGTAATTCTAGACTTAGTGTGTTAAAGCACTGAGCCTTGTAAAAGAAATACAAATTTTCATACTAGGACAAAAAAAAACGATTGATCCACAAACATATTTTTCAGATCTTTTAATGGTCAGATTTAATGCACACAAGATTAGAGATACGGTATGCAATGTAGAATGAATATAAATGTTCGTATGATTAAAATCCAAATACATCTAATTGAAAAAGGCCATAATTTTTAGATACGGTATTATCGACTATTAATTTACCTTACCTTAATCAGGTTGACGGCTTTTATTGAGACATTAATTATCACCCAAACTAACCGGAATACACCAGTTTTACACTTAGCTTTAGCGGAAACTTATAACACGTAATTTCATAAGTGTTCATCTCAGAACATAAAAACAGTTCTAAGCTTCGGATATTCTACGTAAGTCTTCTCAGTTGTTCCAAGGTTCGCCTTTCTACTTAGCGAATACTTAATAATACATATACAATTATTTTGCTTCTTACCTTTTTTACTTCATATTTAGTTCGCTAATATTTTGTATCTGTATCATGAATAGATCTCCATAAATCAACGATTCAGAACTGAATATAAACTTTTGCATTTCGCCTTCCATCGCGTGTCATACTTCACTTATAATCATGATCGTTCATGCAATCTCTACGTAATGAAGAAAAAAAAAACATTCATACAAACGGCAAACTATTCGACGAAACGTCAAAACATTATAATTCCACACGCAACTAAACGTAACGCCTTATAATTGTTATAACATGTTCACTGAACATCACAAACTTCTGCGAATAAATTAATAATCCAATGCAGACCGGCATGACAGGGACGACTGACGATGGATAACTGATATCTCGCAAGTCGCCACTAACTACTGTTTCAGGATAGTTTTGAGCCATCGGGCATAATACCGTCACTTTGTCGAGCTACTATAAAAAAAAAACAAAGTTAAATCGATACTAATATTGTAAAGAGGAAAGAATTGTGTTTTATATGTAACGAATACACTTAAAAACTATTTGACCGATTTGGATGAAATTTGGTATGGAGATAGTTTGAAATCCAGGTAGTGACATAAAGTTTTTATTCCGAAAATCACACGAGAACGGGAACTACGCGGGTAAAACCTCGAAGAGCAGCTGGTTGGTAATATAATTATTATGAACGTCAGATGTCGTAGATATTTAAGTAAAATTCGGTAAACTTATATATCCAAGAAAATTATTACTGATACCTTTAGTTCTCTAGTTTATAAAATGATTATACTATATTAAATATATTTTACTATTAAAAGGACCTTTAGAATTTAATCGGGCTTTTTACGACAGCCTGTCTTAAATATGTGATGTTTTCAATATTAAACGTAAGTCTATTGCTAATTATGTTTTCGATTAATCCTATCATTTTAAGTTTATCCTTATTTATATTACTTTAAAAATGTATAAATCTTTAATAAAGAAGACCTTATCTTATAATTTATATGTCTTTTTTTATATAAACGATTTACGAGAAGAATTCGACACTACTCTAAACAAATGTTAGTAAAACTACTCGACCAACACATTCCTCTGATCAGAGTATTATTTTTGATCGCCATTTCCTATATAATTTCAGAAATATCTTTAATAGTGAGATATCAAATAATTAACGCTGTCAAAATCACATCTCCCATGCAAACAATCATCAGGTCAATGTTTACCTTTGTTTGAAGCGATGATAGCGCAGCTGGTAGTGTGGCCAGATTCCGCGTCAATCGACGCGGTTTCGATTCCCACCTATCCGACTCTAAAATCGGTCTGAGCTTTCGGCGAAGGAAAACATCGAGAGGAAACCATAGCATGGTCGTAGGGCATTTCGTAATGATGCCCTACCCTAGCTACCCACCACTCTCAAGTTTGAAAACCTGTCGCTAAATACCAATTGATGCCTTCCGGTAGCATCACTCGAGAACCAGTACCTCTAGGTTTAGTATGTTTACCATTCTGAACCACATCGTCACTTATGTTAAGTGAGATTGTGATCAGAGCACTGAGGCTATACCCGTGTAAAAAAGCTACTTTCAAATCTATGGAGTACAAAGATGTACTCAAATATGTTTAACAGTAAAAATAAATAAAATGTATAATACATTAGTAGAAAAAAACTATGCAGCTATGGGCGCTGCCAGCAGAAGTGTAAACTACGTTTTATTATGTTTACATTTCATAATTTATTATTTCAAATTATTAACGTAACTAAACATGTAAAATTTGTCTGATTTTTACATGTATTAGCACACTGAGAAATAATTTTTCAAATAGTTTATTCATAATCAAAATATGCAACAGGTTTCGTAAGTAAACATTTTATTATTTATCTGTGACCGCTAGCACTTAAACGCCATCGCATACTTTACATACTACAGTACGTTGACGGCTCACGTCACAGCATTGGTAACGCGAATCTATAAGTTTTATCCCATACCGAAAGGGTCGCTAAAAAGTTTTCATTTTAAAAGAATGTCTACAATGAGACATTTTCGCACTGTGTATTTAAGTCCAATGATTATCGTCAATTATTAAGAAATTCACACTTCATCTCAACACAGAACATGTGTCAAAGGCAAACTCAACAGAAGCCAGTCGTTATTACAATTTCCCAAGAACAAATTATGAATATAAAGGCTCGGCCGTAAGTTTTTTCCTCGCTTTGAAACTTAATTACAGTTAACAGGTATAATTTGTTCGCCCTTTAAGTCGTTTAATAAGTTTATGAAGACGGGCCCAGAAGTTGTGACTTCGTTTAACAGCGTTTGTTTGAGCAATAAACGTTTTTTTTTAATATACACAGTACGTAATTGAGACACCGTCAATCATTAATTTAATTACACTGCGTAGAAATTTAATCTAAGTAAATTAATTAAAAAGCAAATCATTCTAACAAGTCACCCATAATTATTTTTATTTAATTAACCTCATTTTGTAAATTTAATATTTTATTTCAAAATATTTAGACGATTTTATTTTGACGTACTTATTATTCTTAAGTTGTCATAGTGTAGAGTTAAGTGATTTTTTTTTTTAATTTAAGTGTACAAATACTATGTTTAAGTACTATGTAGCGTTGCAAGATAATTAACTATTGTTTGTTTTTCGTCCACTTCATTTTTTTAAAACCTTTGTTGCTTTTCGGTGATAATGGCCCGTAAGCTCACACAAATAGGAACCTAGCAACACATACTATCAAATGTTTGCTGAAGCTAATTTTGCTATCTCATAAAACCATTTGGCTAAATCGGATATAGGACATGTCGTATGGTGCCGGCTAAGAATGATACCAACCCATATCTTCCCGTGGGTGGCGTAAAAGGCAACTAAGCGATGTAAATCAGGGGATGAGCAGCAAAATCCTCTGAGTACCACAAATACCTACTGCGATCGCCAAATCGCCTGCCAATCGCGGCGATTATAGCAATCCCCCCCCCCTTATTGAGAGAGACCTATGTCCAGCAATGGACAATGGGCTTAAGAGTATCGAACTACAAATAAATTCCTACTTTCATGGATTGAGTTATCTATATCTATACTAATAAATACAATTGAAGTGTCTGTTAGTAATGTCAAAATATTTTTTTTACTAAATAGATATGGATGTATACAAGATACATATGTATAACAAAAATGCAATTTATAAAAAAATCTGTGTTGCAGTCTGCTGTTTGTTCCGGATAATCTCCGGAACGGCTAGACGGATTTTTTTGGTAGATAGCTGAAGTTACTCCGGGTAACTTAGAGTACTTTTAATTTTTCGAAAGTAATTGGGGTTCCGCGTAAAAAATATATTAAAACTCACAAAAAATTTAAATAAAATCAGATTCAATGCACAGTTTTACGGGCAAGTGCTTGAATTTATGAGAAATATTTTTTTTTTTATCTTAATACTAAACAAAAGTTAAGGTTCCGTATAAATAAATTAGAACGCAGTGAAGAATATAAAAAACGCAGGCGCAGCCGCGGGCACTTAGCTAGTCCACAATAAGTTTCTACATTTTTAATACCGAACACATTCCGCCAAATCATCTATGACGCCATCGTGCAATTAGATCATAGTATTTTTCTCATTGAGTATACGAACTTATTTATTTGATGTAATGTGTCCGGAGCGAAGTTATAGGGCTAATTAGCGTCAGCTCAGATCTACTTAATTTTGCTTGCTCAAGCTCAATCCACGGAAAATCTTATACCAAGTTGCAGTTGTATAATCTTATACGAGATTCTGATTCTTGTAATATCTTATCAAAGCATTCCCTCTACATCTCTTTACAAAAAGATTTTACTTTAGGTAAGTAGTCAGTATGCACCGGATTGTTATTTACACTTTATTTCTTAACTCTTCTTACAACTAGCTGTGTGCCCGCTGCTGCGCCCGCGTTACTTTTATTCTTCACTGCATTTTTTTTTTTATACGGAAGCCTTATTATTTTCTAAGAATTTTTTTACTACTATCAATAGGCAAACATATTTCTCACAAGTTCAAATAGCCGTCAGCAAAACTATGCATTTAATCGGATTATTTTTATTTATTTTATTACATGGAACCCTAATTATTTTTGAAAAATTAAAGTACCCAAAGTTACGTTGAGTAACTTCAGCTATCTAACAAAAAAGTCGTGGCAAAAACGGTTCAGCCGTTCCGGAGATTACTCGCAACAAACAGACAGACAAACAACATTTTTAAAAATTGTGGGTTTTGGTATAGGTGTCGTTATATACATTCATGTGTATTATATTATCAGCACATGTATTGTATTAGAAAAAATAGTTATTTTTACATTACAAAGAGATACTCCAATTGTATCTATTAGTATTGATAATTTTCCAAAATTCAACTTAGTGTAACAACATATTATACACTAAAACCTATGCATAGAATATACGTATCGATTATTTTTAGTACTTCATAGGAGGCATAAATAGTGCTTTTCTCAAAAGAAAGCTGGGAAATAAAACATACAGTTACATTAGTATCAAGACGAATTTTCAGTTTGTCGCCAATTTTCTATTTATCATCTGTGCCGACAGGCAAACCCATTTATGGCTCTACAGCCACGTGTACGCAATTCATACTAAGCAAAGAGACTTACAAGAATGATAAAAGAGATCCAATCAAAGAGTATTTAATTACCTCATCACGCCGTTTTATACAACATTGCTGAGGCGTTGTAATGTTCCAAATTCAAAAAACGCTCCTGCAATGGAGTTGATTTTCTTTGTCCGTAAATTTAATACTTCGCGTGTTCTTTTTTCGAAAATAACGACAATATTTCCGTGCATGTTTGAGAAAAGAAACTTTGTCTATTCTAATATGTGTATGTGGAAGATTCCAGCTATTTTTATTTCATAATATTTCATTAAATATTGTAAATAGAAAATGAAAGAGATAAAAATTGTTTTTAAATCACTTTTGATTACTACTTAACTTTAAAAAATAATAGAAACTAAAGTAAAAAGTATGATCTAATTTTATTATTAGCTTAAGAAACAATCGCTTCAGTATCATATTGATAGAGATCTTATAGATAAAACGCGATGCAAAAGTTCATCTGGCTTTGTGCCAATCTAATGAACTGAGTAATAAACTCAATTGTTTGATCAAATCCTGACATCACATAAAGTATGAAAAATATTAATATCTTTCTTGACAAGTAGCAATTACTGATAATTTCATAATTTAAACAAAACAATTGATATAAATTAATGTTGGCGAAAAACATACAGTACACTCAGAATTTATAGATAATTTTTGAACAAACTGTATTAGAAAGTCGTCTAATAAGAATCCTTTCGTTGCATATTGTTAAAATAAAAAAAAAGGTTCAAATATAAAAATAAATATAAACCTTAACCACTCGGATATCATCTTGAGTTCGTTAAGGCCGATTCACACGTATCAGTTATGCCGATTCACATGTATCAGTGAAGTTACAGTTCCTATCTACATTTTGTAAAAGATTGTGTATTATGAGTCACATTTCACCCGAGCGAAGCCGGGTTTCCTATATCTAGTAACAAATAATTTATTGGTGGACCGATCGTATTCAAAAAAAATTCTTCAATACTCTCTCTTCATATTACATTTGGATAATAAAGAAAACTTGTATGAAAGAGCATCTACTTTATAGAACCGTTGTAACGTGTTCGTGTACTTGTTATCATTTTTAAATTCTTTTAAATAGAAACTTTCGGCCGTTAATGACTGTTTAATTAACAAGCATACGCGCATTTCACACGGCCGCAAGAATTGCAGTTGAGACCACAAGCTGTTCCCGTTCTGTAAGCTGACCGCGTATCACAGTTCCACTAATGAGTACTCATAAAACCACATCGTTATACATTACACCGTGCTGTTTATTCTTAATTTTAATAGATTTCTTTAACTTCGCCGCAACTATAAATATAACACCGATATCGTATTTAATGCCGGATCAATCTCAATTTAGCATTATAATGGTACTTGGTAAACGTGATCGTCTTGTTTTTCTACAATTATAATAACCTAAAATTACTAAAATTATTCTCCTGTACAAGTAACAAGTAACTCTGCAACTAGAAATCTTAGTTTGAAATAACATCGTCACATAATAAAATGATTTCATTTTTTAACTTAAAAACATATGATAAAATAATAAGATGAAAGGTGGTGTACATTAGATGCGTGAATATAAAAACAGAGAATTTTATACGGCATATAGAAAAATGTCTACTGCAGAAATTGACATCTTTAAAAAACAAATACAACATTGACCACGTTCATAGTCGATATGAGTCACGTTCATAGTCATATCATAGTCGAGACAATAAATAGTGACATAAACCATGATCAAGGTTAATTTTACTACCAAAACTTTTAGTCTTACTAAGTCTCTTTATAACGTTCTAAAAACAATAAAAATACTTTCTTAATATCGTAAACTGTTAATCAGAGATTTCATATTTGCAAAAACTATTGTGTTTGTTTTAAATGCTGCAATCTTTTATAGCTACTCATTAAACTTCAGCTCGATTAAAAATGGTTTTTCCAATACTATAAAAAAACTTTTATATCCTAACTCGGATTAAAAAAAACGTCTTGGCAACCGTTTTCCTATTATTGCCAATTTGGCAGTAAACTTTTTACAGAAGTGGCTCAACGACGTCTTTTGCGATACTATTCGAATGTTTATTTTGTATTCAAATTAACCCATTACCTTTTAAAACGTTTATGTTTATTACTTATTTAGGACTCGATAATAAAATGTTGTTGTAATAATAAATGTACTGAATTCATCTCTATTTCATTTAATATAATTCCAAATGACTCCGCATTTACTTACAATTTACATTTCATTTCTCAATCTTAAAAATTTTGCAATTCGATTTACACGAAAACACAAAATATTTCTAGTGAGCTAATCAACCTAATGAAATTTAAATCATACGAATGCTGAACATCAAGTAATTTGAGTTTACCTAAAGACTATTATTAAAATATATATTAATTATTTTTTGGAACTATATTTAGTAAATGTTTATATCACTATTAGCTGTGCCTGCGACTTCGTTAGCGTTTTAAACGAACATTATCCATTGGACCAAATTGTGAATCTAAACCATTCTCGGTATCACCAGGAATAGAGGTGGAGTTTAGTCACATACACACGCACAGAAGATTTATATCTATAAAGATTTAACATACATTTTTAATTATAGCATTTGTCACAGCTACAATTTCGGTAAACACAAAATTCCGATGAAGCTGTCAAAATGCTTCCGGTCTATAGCGTCTTTTTGAAAAAAGAAATATTTAACTATTTAATACTTCCAATATTCATCATCATCTCCCTGCCCTTATCCAATTTTTATTTTGGGGTTGGCGCAACATGTCTTCCTCTTCCATTCATTTCTATTAATTAACAGTTACATTTACCCTCTTTCTAAGCATATCATATTTTACACAACCTATCAATCTTTACTTTGGTCTTCTTTTCCCCCTATACCCGTCCACATTCCAATACCAATCTAACAACATCCTATTTCTTCCTGCGCATTAAATGCCCATACCAAGACAGTCCCTTGCTTCTTCTTCTGTCTTATTTCCAGCTGGTGGCAGGTTTTATTTATTTGCAGGGGGCGACGCGGTGAATGTTACCACGATCTCGTATCGTCCCCTAAATGCGGCGGGCGGCTCCTGGGGGTTTAGTGGGTATTTCCGGCGCTTCTCGTCGGGTGAGTCCCACACTGGTGTGGAGACGTCCCTCCACACCCCCTTACCATTATCATTGGGGGGACTTTGGTAGGACGAATTTGGTAGGGGTATAGCATAAATGCATTCCCCTCGTCAAAAAAAAGGTATTATTTATTTTTCGCGTACCTAAAGAAGTGTAACTAAATATTCATATTTCATGCGTTACGTCTAATATGTTTTGAGAAGAAAGACTTCGATAGGTACGGTCGTACCTATAAATAAAAATCTTTTACAGTCTGCGTAAACATGAATTTAATATGAACCAGATACGAGTAGGCCTAATAATAATGGCAGAGTGATATTTTCTGTTACCGCTTACATCATAAACGAAACAATGAGAATACTATGTTCAATCTTGTATCGTTTCAGTATTTTATAACATTTGTAAGAGATAGCGCTCAAAATTATTGACGCTAATGTGATTTACTTGAAGGTAAACCTAGTATTAAACAAAACCTTACTGAAAGTAGTTCCTGGCTAAGCATTTACTGATCAGTATAAGTCATAACCTTGTGTGATATATCTTAATTTTGATGCCATTTCCCAATATATATTTTAATCATTGCGCACAAGTGAATTGAATTTAAACTTATCACAAAAACTCAGCAAAAGTTTTAGGTAAAATAACCACCCAGCAATTTATTTATCTATACTAATAAATAAGATTGAGGTGTCTCTTTGTAATTTCAAAATAAGACTTTTTTTAATAAATACATATGAAAGTGTACACGGACACCTATGCCAAAAAAAAAAATTTAAAGTTTTTTGTCTGTTTGCTTATTCCTGGTAATCTTTAGAACGGCTGGACTAATTTCGACAGGATTTTTTTTTTGCTAGACAGCAATAATTACTCCGGGTAATTTAGGGTACTTTTGATTTTCGAAAATAATTAGGAATCCGCGAAAAAAAAATAAAATTCAATTTCTCTTAGTACTAAAAACATATTACGAAAATAAGTAGGGTTGCTTATAAACAAAAAAAACACAACGCACTTAAGAATAAATAAAACGCGGGCGCAGCCGCGGGCACTCAGCTAGTTGGTTAATAATCAGAAAGAAGAAACTTTGACAACGATAAAAGGTAAACCTTAAGAAGTTGAGAGTCAGGATCATGGACATCACAGTACCCAAATTCGAGAGGTTTAAACATAATTATCTAAAACAAACTTTGACTAACGATATTCGTATTGAATTGTGAATAATTCAAAACCGCAATCGAGAACGCGAAGTTTGTAAAACTAATAATAACTGACGTTCTTTAGAGAGCATCTAGAATTATAAATGTAGATATCTTTAAATAATACGTGAGGAAAGAATAATATAAAGAATTCGAAGAAAGGTTTTATATAATCCTAACGAACGTTGAATAAGCGACGATAAACAAGAGTCAAGTTAACTCAGATAAATCCTATTTAGTATTCACTAACTTTGTTGTCTTAATACAGGAATTAGAAATTCTCTTTTGCATTTTTAAAGTTCTGTCTCGTTTTAGTTCTAAAAGTAATGTAAAACTAATAAAATATAAAAATCTGAGTACCTATGTATTTATATTAATAAATCGATTACGTATATGGGTTGTAAAATCACTTTATATTTATATCTAAATTGTAAATCTTTTACTTAAAAGAAATAAAGTATATTAAGTTCGCGACAACGTTCATAATTAAAAACTTTTTCTGGCTTCAAATAATAAATAATGAGATTTTATATTAAAATATCTAAGTTTATATTCGTATTGAGAGAGACACTATGACCTCAAATAAACTTTCATAAAAGACTTTAACGAATACATAACTTTGTTAAAATTGTTTAAATCAGTTTTATTACGCGGTTGACATTATTTTCTATTCACTTAAGATCGTACTTTTTATTATTAAAATACGTATTATTAGAATTATATATTACTTCCAAATAATGTAAAGCATCTCTCTTATATAGACATACAATAAAAAAAAGAAACAAAACTCTTTTATCTCTGCATACAAAGTTTTTGAATACTAAATGTTTAGATTATTTCAAAAAACATTTTTAATTAAAAAGAAAACCGACTTGAAAAAAGTAAACTATAAAAATGCACTAAACATAAATAAATAATTACTTTACTACTCTGCTTCTGTTTACTTCAATATGTTTTTTGTTTTAATATATTTAATAATTTTGAAATCGGTGCCAGTTTACGGATAACAAAGTGTTCTTTAAAATCACCCAAGTCCTTTATCTAGCTTATATGTACATAATTGTGATAAAGTTTAGGGAATTATTTCCATTTATAAATGAGTACATTGGTTAACTCTAACTCTCACCCACTCCAAAATTATTAAAGATATTGAAACAAAAGGTATGTTGAAGTAAACAGAATCACATTAGTAAAGTAATAATTTATTTACTTTTTAGTGCATTTTTACGAAACGACACGAAATGCGAACGTACTACCAACTGCACCATCATCCATCATTTTCAGTTAACAAGTATTGAGTACCCACATTAGTATTACAAATTTAGAAGCAATATTTTTAATAACAAAAAAAACAGACAAACAAAGCACGAGTTTATGAAAGAAAAACGGTTAAAGAGGTTAAAACCTCTGTGGATTGCTATCGAAAAGGAATCAAACAGAACGATAATCAAATCGTGCGATGTCTCAATTATAGAGAAAAACTTGAAATAAACTGCCCATGTTATTGTCTATAAGTTTTGATTCTATAATCGATCGCGATCCCTGCAAGAAAGCTAGTAAGTGAGGCACAGATTCTAGGCAACTCTATGCGAGATGAGAGACCACCCAAAATAGTAGTTGTGTTTTTAGCCACCCAATATAGATACTGCTATAAATCATCTACTATAGACGCTATACGTCGGGCTCTTAACACCGTTGGTATTCCGGCAGTTCTGGAGCCATCTGGACTGGCCCGACGGGATGACCCTTATGCCCTGGGAGATGGGTCGGCCCCTAATTTGGGACGCAACGTGCGTCAACATTCTGGCACCGTCCCATCTTTCATAGACTTCATTGGGGGCTGGTGCTGCAGCCGCCTCTGCAGAGGACCTCAAGCGGCGCAAATATTCCGGCCTCGGCTGTGGTTACAATATATTTATGCCGTTTTGAGTCGCGAGTCTGAGGCCGTGGAGACCGAGTGCTCGTAGCCTGTTCAGGGAGCTTGTAGGTCGTTTGCTCGAGAGACGTCTCATAACCAGAAGGCCGGAGTATTTCTCGGTCAGAGAATCAGCAGTGCCATACAATCTGGCAATGCTGCCAGCCTTCTGGCACGTTTCCTTGCGGCGGAGATTTGGAGGGCTTCAATTTTTTGCAAATATATATATTTGAATGACTTGTATGTTAGAATTTCTTATAAATAAAAGTATCTTTAAAAAATATATAGATGGTGATCTCGTAGAAACTCACATTATTACTATATGCGTACATAGTTAAATAAAACCTTTGATACTCTCTTCACTGGAGAATTTATTTCTATAACTAAACCGTAAATATGCCACGTAATATTTTATACGGCACCATTTCCATGCGCATCTCTATAAAATTTGAATAAATGTTACATTTCTTTACATAAAAAATATACCAATAAACACACAATGTTGTTTTTTTTTTTCAGAGAATATAAAGTTACTTCTTAAACGCTGCGTTATTTCCTCCAAAATATACCCGACGATATAAGCCGACACAAATCAGATTTTTGTCGAGTAAAGTCGTCTTTCGAGCGCAGCGGTATTAACGTATTACAAGTTAGGGAATATTTTGAACAAATATCACATATATGATGTTTTTTTTGAAAAAAAAATATAGATTTTTGAAATAGAATAAATATGTATGAATTAAATTGAATTGTATTTCATAGTGGAAATTTATATCAGCACTAATTTGATCTGATTCTATAAAGAATAGGAGACAAAAAGATAAAACCTCCTAAAAGTGCTAAAGTCTAAATTAGTATGTATGTATGTTTATTTATTCTTTATATATTTAGCCCTTATTATAATATCACTTTTCTATAGACCTCATAAACCTAAAGAGATTACAATTACAATTATTATAACTTTTTTTAACTCGGTATAGGCTCAGTGCTTTGACCACAATCTCACCTTATTTTAAGTGAAGATGTGGTCCAGGATGGTAAACGCACTAAGTCTAGATACTGGGTCTCAAGTGATGCTGCCGGAACACACCTATTGGTATTTGACGACAGCTTTTCGAACTTAAAGGTGGTAGGTACCCAGAAGAGTATTGTTAGAAAATGTCGACGACGATTTCCTTCAACGAAAGCTCGGGCTGGTTTTATAGTTCGTTAGGTGGGATTGAACCAGCGTCCGTTGACGCGGAATCCAGCCTCACCATCCACTGCACCATCATCGCTTCACTACGTAATCATTCAAAGAAAAAACGGTGTAAATTTCACCTTGAAGTTATGTATCAAGGAATTAAAATAATATGGTTTGCTAAAACTACAACGTGATTAATACTAATAGAAGATTTAGACAGATATAAATTGAATTGGCATCTAACTTAGATCTAACTTCTGTACGTAACTTATTCTCTTTAGAACTAGGCGAAGAGCAGGTGTCTACGCGAACGATGCTTTGTAACTTAATCAAGGGCGCTGTGCTAAGTACCGGAAAAAACGAATTACCAGTAAATTAAAGTGGCAAGATGAGAAAACGGAAAATGGCTTCAGAGGGAAGATAAAGAAATGATCTTAACGTTGGCTAGGCAATTACAGCGATTTTCCAACTCCAAAAAACCGTATTTCATCATTTAAAAACGAAGCCTTAGATTTTTATTTATTAATTTTTTTTAAGTCTAGTGGTTAAATCGATCCGTAGATAAAATTGAAATCTTCAAAGGTCTTGTTTTATCGATTAGGGTAAACGTCTTGATACAATCATAGCATGGTGATAGGCTGTTATTAAATTGCATTTGGATAGGGTTTAACCCCAAGTTGAAGATCTATTGCAAAGTGCCTATTTGCGTATTGAAGGAACTGCTGACAGTACCAACCACTCGGAAAATGGGATTGGTACCATCTGATAGCCAACTCTAGCTCCGCGCACGTTCATTGGTTAAATCAAACAGCGTATGCTTCCCCAGCTTCCAGTTACACGGCTTCCGTCCCTCTTTTCGGCAGCATTATTTTCATAAAGTAAAAATATTTCTCATAAATTGAATCACTTGCCCGTAAAACTGTGCATTAAATCGGATTTTATTCACATTTGTATTAGTTTTAATTTTTTTACCCGAAATCCTATTTATTTTCGAAAATTAAAAGTGCCCTAAGTTACGCGGAGTAACTTCAGTAATACTACCAAAAAATCCCGTCAAAATCCGTATAGTCGTTATGAAGATTAACTAGGACAAACAGACAGACGAACAAAAATTGAAACTTTTGTATAGGTATCGTATATACATTCATATGTATTTAGTAAAAAAATGTTATTTTGACATTACAAACAAACAGTTCAATTTTCTTAATTAGTGTACAACAGATTGTGTACTACATTGAAAATAACTAGCTCGGGTTACGCCTGTGGAGTAAGCAGACAAAAAAAAAAACAAAACGCAGAGGGGCCAATAAATTATCAAAATACTATAATTAGCAATAAAATTTTAGACTCGTTGTTACGAACATCTAAATTCTTATAGCTGCCTTAAAAGTGCCAATAAACGGCCTGATGAAATATACGATGTCACTGCGATCAATCAAAACTTGATGTAGCAATATAAAAGAGCAAAATTAATAACTCCATTTAATTATTATTACAACCTATTAACATGTTAAAGGGCCATAAAATGTTACGTTTTAACAATAGCGTTTATTTTAATTGAGGCAACATTGTAGTTTTTGTATACACAATTCTTATGAAAAGTTAAATTTTAGGCTAAAATCTATTTTTTCTTCATAATTAATGTCAACTGTGTTGAGTATATGAATATAATTCGGCAAAATAATATCTATTATGCTATATAACTACTAATGTAGTTAGACAAATTTTGTTGCATTTCAGAATTCATATTCTGTACTATTTTTTATACCAAAATAAACCAAATTGTATCACCGAAAACACCATCCAAATAACATAATATACTGTCAGTTTCATTAGTGAAAATTCGAAGAAAAAAAGACAATCAGTTGATAAACATCTGTTTTATATTTGCTTATTTATGCGTAGCTTCTTTAACTTAAATTGTACTGTATTTGTAAAGAATATCTTCGTTATTTTTGTTACAAATTTATCTTGCAATCATGAAGTTATACAAAAATCTATTTACAACCATTGATTGACTCGTTAGCAACGATAAATACATCTCTTGCTACCCTCGCTTCCATCTCCGGTTTGAACCAATATTTGTGGAAATTAACTTAAGATTTCTCACTTCAGATTTAATCTCGTTTTCGCAACGGCACTAGCGATGAGTTTTTGTGTACTGTATTAACTCAGTACGTAAATTAAAATTTCACCTTATTTCAAATGACGATTTGGTCCAAGGTACTGAACACGGTAAACCTAGCAATATCGTAAGTGACGTCGATAATTTTCAAATTTGATTATGTAGCTTGTAGCTAAATTACCCTACCCCCATGTTATGGTTTCACTACACAATTTTTTATTTTACCGTAAATTCAGGATTATATAGAACGGAATAGGCGAATTGAAGTGTACGAAAATAAACGCGATATCCGAACACACTATCACTAAACTTTCATTACGTTAAATATTTCATAATTAAATTCTATCATGACCTAGAACATCATCGAGGTATTTGGAACTTTTGACACCTATATAAAAATAATAAAAAAACAACTCTGTCCTCAATTTTAAGAGTAATGGAAGCTAATCAACCCAATACAAATCGACAAATAAATAATACGTTCACAATATTCGATAAAAATATCCGATAACTATCCGCGGCTATTTTTCGACATATCCACTCGACATTATCAAGTATCCGAATCTCGTGATTAACCCGGATAAGAAAGAAAAACGTTACAAAAGATCACAATGACAACGGTACTTCATTCGAAAGAACGTTAAAATATACGTAAAACTTCGAATTAAATTACCCGCAGAAACGTGACTTATTTCATCATGAACGTACATTAAACGCTATAAAGCGAAGTTAAACTAAATATGGCAGTGAAATATACCTATATATATAAAAAAAAACGTATCATCGAATATTAATGGTGCCCGTGTAGAGTTACCATATATCACTTCGAAAATATACTCTCGGGTTTCGGTGAAAGCTGTACTACTGTTATTTCACTTAGCGTAAAGGTGTTTAATAAATATGCGAATTTTTTTTATTATATTCCACAAAAAATTAAGTAATTTATTCTTACAATATAAATTATTTAATAGGTTTTATAAAGATCAGTTACAGAATGATTTTCAGTTTCTTTTAGGCTTAAAAAAACTTATTAGAATCTATACAATTCTTCGAGCGCTGTTAAATATTTATTCACAAATATTTCGTATTTATAACGTAAATTAGGATGCTTTAATTTAAATTTGTAACAATAATACTAACTAGCAAATGTCCTATTTCTAAACTAATGCATGTTTCCAATGGAAGTCACGCAGTTGGCCACCATGATGTTTTGGCGATATATCCTAATTCTGAAAAATCTATAGTTTCGTGATTTCACACGAACGATAGTTCTGTTAAAATTAATACTTCTAAAGTATTCAGCGTTCATCTCAATGCTATACTTCCCTTTGTTTGTTTATAATTTATTACAGCCATGAATATTTCTTTAGGCTCAACTTCGTATTATTTCACTAATCTTCAGTGCTCCAACAAAATAGCGGCCATTTGTCAAAGAGCTATTTCTATGGAGTGGTTGGGAGATCTCAATGTTCGCGGTTGAAGTCATTATTTTCAATTCACTTGTGCATTATAACTAAACTTTATCACGCAAAATGTCATCAAAATTACATATCATATAGTCAAATACTGCGAGTTAATTAATTAAAAACAAGGACTATATAATAAATCAAAATCAAGCCAAGCTCTTTATCATTCACTCTTATTAAAGAGTGTTGCCATTTTAAATTAGTAAATATATACGAATTCCGAAAATATCGAATCGATTTCAATTCAATTCAATCCTCATTAAATTAAAAATATATCAGAAGGAGACAAAACCTGGTTACGTGTTGAAAACTTTTTTCTGATTATAAAACTAAATACTAAAATTGACAGTGTTTTGTAACATGGTAACCCTACGTTGTGGTATACCGATAGAGTTACACCGCTCGCCGCAGCTTGCCCGGAGCAGAACTGCTATAAACACGGTCGGCTAGGGGTTTTTGCGCTCTCTCCAGAAAACCCATTACCGGGTTGTACGTGTTTTCATTATATCTCCTTGTCTTCTATAGAAATATGAGGTCGATCTGTTGACTGGTGGGGTCGATTGCACTACATACTTTGTAAACGGGTTAATACTTTTTTTTTTAATTCTATTTTAATCTTTCACTTATAAGTAAGTGATCCGATAGCTTATCGTCTTATAAAAGACTCCTTGTTTTTATAATAATGCTTAGATAATTAATTTCAGTACTTATACTCAATACAACAGAATGATAACCAAAGCCTTCTATATACTGCTTCCATTGAATCGTTAATAGATTAAATTATGAATTAAAATTGATAAACGAAGTTGAATCCATTATTTTTCTATTGTATACTCAACAAAAAAAAACAAAATAGGTAGAATACTAACTGTGTTGTTTAAATATTTTTAATAGCACCTCTAACTGAAGATTATTACAGAAAAATGTATTTTTTTACTAAATTAAGTACACGACCTCCTTTCATATTCCGTATATTGCATAACGTAACAAAATGTTTACTAAGAGGTATTATTTAAATAGAATAATTATGTAAATCAAAATTAATATCGAACAATAAACACAGTAAAGGTGGATACATACAAACAAAAATATTAAGACATATAAGGGATAAATATCAAACAATTGTTTCCCATTCTAAAAAGCTTCAAATATTATTCTATTCCCATAAAATCATGTAAAGGTAAATCTGTCAAAGGCACAAATCGAATCCTTTTACAGCGCTCTTATGAGCCTGAATCGTGTTTCCACTTTCGAGGCAACGCGGCAACACTTTGATCATCAGGACCCGGATCATATTATGTAATATTCACTTCATTCAAACTGTGTTTTCAAAATATCGGCAATGTTCCTTTTATAGATCCATATAATCAATACATAGGCAAAAACCAAAATAGTTCAATATCCTTTTCCTCTCTGTTTTATAATCAATTTGTTTTTTGTTCAGTCGCTAATGACGAGCTTTAGTGTTGTCAATTAAAGAAATAAAATGTTTTTATTTTTATTATAGATTTTTTTTCCTATAAAAAAAAAATTCAATAACTATTATGATCGAGTCTGGGTGAATACTAGTATATATCTGTGAGTATATAAAGTCAAAATTACATTTTTTAACTAAATAGGTATGAATGTACGATACCTATACCAATAATACAATTTTTAAAAATCATGTCTGTCTGCCTGTTTGTTTATTTGGTCCGGGTAAACTCCGGAACGGCTGTACGGATTTTGACACGACTGTTTTTGGTATATAGCTGAAGTTACTCCGAGCAACATAGGGTACTTTTAATTTTCGGAAATAATTAGGGTTCCACGTAAAAAATTAAAACTCATAATTTGTTTTATTTAATCCTATTCAATGTACAGTTACGGCCAAGTGCTTGAATTTACGAGAAATATATTTACTTTATTTTAATACTGCAAAAAAATGATTAGGGTTCAGTTTAAAAAAAAAATTAACGCAGTAAAGAATATACGAAACGCGGGCGCAGCGGCGAGCTCGCAGCTAGTTTTAGATATAATAATTATTGTGCTAATAATTAGTTATTAATAAATATTGCTTTTTTTATTCGCTTTTATGACATTTTATAATATAGCTAATTTATTCATCACAAAGTTTTCCAGACTTGAATACATATATTTGAATTGAATTGAATGAACAATACTTGAACAAAACCATTGTTTAGTTCAGTAAAAATAACTAAAATAATATACGACAAAAAATACGGCCAGTCCAGTATTACATAAATGTAAAAGTTGATTATGTAAATATTGATTTTGAATTTCATTAGATAACGCATGACCTATGACAGTTAGTTCGAATAACTTCGTGTTGACCTATCAACGATATGTAACGAATTAGAATGAATAACATCTAATAAATTTATCATACAGCAATGAATTGCAAAAGCCATCCAGCGCATTCACTTTTACGAACGCAACAAGAAATTACGTGATCAGGATCGAAACAGACCCAGACGAATCCGGCGACATAAAAACAATCGATTATATCTCGAACGCAATGTAGATTTCTCGTAAGGTTTAAATTATTGTGCAGGTTCTTACCTACAAATTACTAATGACTCACAATACCACCTGAAGTTTCATAATAGGTAATAAAAAACTTCAAACTTCTTACTATATAAATATACAATAATGTAAAACATCTATTGCATCAGTGATGGCAAATGACGTTTTATATTTAACAATTACCTGGGCCTCCTGTGACTGCCAACTTTTTATGATACACAGCAAAACCTCTTTCAGTCGAAACTCGATAAGTCAAAAACTTAAAAAAAAATATACGTTTTATCCCTTTAAGCCCCAAAATATTTAGTACAATCAACCTCGTATAAGGTGAAATATTTAGGGAGTCCTTACACATAGGCATTTCAGTTTATAGTTTCCATCCATAATTGGAAAAAATAAATAGAACCTCTGTACATCTCGAACATAACAATGTTTCCTTTTACAAACTTTACAGCTCGATAATTTGAAATCAATTACCTACTATGGATCGAAGAAAAATTTTTATCGACTTTAAGAATTTACTTTAAGGACAGTAGTGAATATTTTAGGTTATTTTATGTAACCTTATGAGTTCTATGAAATCTATACATAAAAATAAAATTAAAGTGTATGATTGTAATATTAAAATAACAACTTTTTACTGAATACATATGTATAATACGATACCTATACACAATTTTATTTTATTTTTTGTCTGTCTGACTGTCTGTTTGTTTTCCAGGCAAGTGCTTAAATTTATGAGTTATATTTTTACTTTATCTTAACACCAAAAAAAAAATTAGGAAAATAAGTAGGGTTCTGTATTTTTTTTTTTACAACGAAGTGAAGAATATCTGAAACGCGGTCGCAGCCGCGGGCACACAGCTAGTGTGGCACACAAATTTATTCTTTGGAAATAAATAAAGAAGGTTTATGTGACTGAGTGGGTTATTATGTAACTTTAAACAAAATATTGTAATAATAGAACCTCTTTTAAAAATGTAATGCCATTAAATTAATTTAGGTTATGTTTTCAAATTTAAAACAAACGCTCTTACATTGTCAATTTCTGTATCAAACACTCTACTATTTTTCTTTAGTAACAAAAAAGTAATTATTTAGTTAATCTTGTTGAAAAATTTATACAGTTAAAAATGAAAAAAAAAAAAAAGCTTAAAAGTTGACATCTAAACGACTAACAAAAACTTAAAACACGGGGACAAATTACCTTGTCCGAAAAATAAAATAAAAATATAGAGACAAGAACAATTGGTTGATAAAAAGTCTCTCCGGTGTCTACCTCCCGATAGGATTACACGGTCAACGGTCAAGTTTAAAATAAGGAGTAAAAAAAACAAAACATAACTCATCGGCTGTTTAACTCCGATGTGAAAGAACTCTAGACTATTTTTATCTCTCGAGTAAGAAATAACAAAAAAGTGTATTCGTGATTCGATTACCTCCATCATTGAATCGGCTTTTATGAGTTAACCTTTTTTGTTACAAATGCATACACGGTTGTTTGTATAATTTTACTGTGCGTTCATGTTGTTATACAAGATATTATAGGGTTGCTAATTTTTTTCACTTTATTTTTTAAAGGACTTCTGTCTTAAAAGACATGCCACTTTAAGATACAACGGGAAAAATATAATATATCAAATTTCAATAAATTATAAACTAAATTTAAAAGAACTAGAAGAAGTAGAATAATATGATTTTTAATTTTATTAATTAATTCCAATCATAATATATTCGGTTAATTAATCAACTATCGGACGAACAGACAAACGCATTTACGTCATTATATCAAATACACTTGACCCGTATACAATTAAACTATAACACGCAAAACGCCACCAAAATTGCATAATATCGTTGGAAATACGCACGTTAATAATTTAAAAACATGAGCGACCGAGATCTCACCAAAAACTTAATTTCTTCTTCATCATATTCACCTGAATGTATGTATGTGAACTCTTAATGTTTTTAAAGATTCTATTCCATTTATTTATCCATTCAACCGAAGGACGTTCACTGCTGGACATAGGTCTGCCCCAAAGATCTCCACGACGGCCGGTCTTGCGACACCCGCATCCAGCGACCTCCTGTGACCTTCACCAGGTCGTCGGTCCACCTTTTGGGGAGCCTACCCTCGCTGCGTCTTCCGATTCGTGGCAGCCATTCGAGAACCCGTTGGCCTAGACTTTGGCTCTTCTGCGAACCACCTCATTTTTGATTCGATCAGGCAGTGAGACTCTGAGCATTGCCCTTCCCTTTGGGTAACTTTGAGCTTTCTAGTTAGGCCCATTGTAAGCGACCACGTCTCATTGGTCGCCGGTCATCACTGGTAACACACACAGATCAAAGCTTTTGTCTTGAGGCACTACGTTATGTCGAACGACAAGATTCCACCTAGCTTCCCAAACAATGTCCAATCGAGATGGATTCGACGATTAACAAAAGATTATGTTGCCAACCCTGAATTAAATAACAAAATGAATGGTACTCGTCTCTCCGAGTGTACAATGAAATAAAAAAAAAGGATAAATTGTATTCTTCTCTATATATCCTTGCGTCAGAACCAGCCAGACCACTTTTATCGTTTGTTTTACTGTTTGTAATTTAACTTCAAGCATTAAACTCGGTCGCGGGTGAACAAACAACCATAATAATAATGACATTTTCGCATCAATGTTGAAACGTAGTATTAATACTGACATGTTTTAAAATAGATTGAAACTATGTGTCGATTCATATTCTTTTTAAACGTTTATTTATACTAATATTATCCATTTATTCTTCGCTGGATGCAGGTGATGCAAGACCGATCGTTATGGAGATCTTTGGGGGAGATCTATGTCCAGCAGTGGGCTTATTTCGGTTGAATGGATGGGTGGATAGGATGTTCGAATTTTGAGCCAAAAGTACTCTTATACGAATATGTATTTTTTTTATTTATTATGGATAAACTGAAAAACTATTTAACAAAAGTTACAAATTATTGTACCTGTAGAAAACTTGACACTATCAACAAATAACATAGGCATATGGTATATTTAATTTTTTTTTTTCATTAAAAATGTTTATGAAGCCGAAACGTGTCGCTAGTCATTATATCCATCCATCTATACATCCAACGGTAAAGGCGTCGACTGCTGAACTTGGTGTCTCCCAAAAATAAGGGAGGAATTGCCATTATCACCACGCTTGGCAAGCGGGTTGGCGATCGCGGTAGGTGTTTCTAGTCCTCAGAGGATGCTGCTGCCCATCCCCTGGTGTATCCCTTAGTCGCCTTTTACGACACCCACGGGTAAATATGGGGGTGGTACTATTCTTAAGCCGACACCACACGGAAAATCATTACATAAAAGATACTATTTGTAAATTTTTTGAATTAAAACTTCCTTAGTCGCGATATGTCGACATATTTTTCCGAAGAAAGTAGGGTTTTTAAACGTAAGTGATTTTCGGTAACTATGGCGTTTTTTTACACATACTGAAAATTATATTATCAAGAAGTGCTACACTAAAATTCAATATAAATAAATATATATATATATATATATACATAACACACGTCATCAAAGCTTTCAATCTTACTAACCTACTGACTCCTATTTTTAAAATGGCAATTTTGAGACAGCATAAATTAGGGGGAATGTAACATCTATATAAAGCACAAACTTTTACCACATAAAAGAAAACAAAAAAAAACAATCTTTTTTTTACATTGTACAGGCTCATATAATAGAGGATATAATTAGTCATATAATAGGGGAGATTGAAAAAAAAAACATCTTGGGCAGACCCAATTAAATGTGAGGTAAAGATGTTTTAAATGTATAAACAATGGTAATTAATAATCAACGCAAACGCTAATATTATTACACGTTATATAGATTCAGTGCATTGAACACACTCTCACCTGATGTTAAGTGACCAGTGGTCCATGATTGTAAATACACTAAGCTTTGAGATACTGATATTCAAATGATGTTGCCGGAACTCACCTACTTCTATATTATATGTATTTTGCGACAAGTTTTCAAAGTTGAAGGTGGTAGCTACCCAGGCGGGAGTTATTAGAAAATATCCTATCCCATGCAAAAACCTTAAATTAAATGAAACGAATTAATAATGGTGATTGAATTTGTAAGTTTTTTCACATTAATCACTTAAAAACTATATAGTCGAAACTTTTAATATATGTGAACGAATATAATTATAAAATAGCAAAATTAAGCTCAAACTACAATTCAAATATGATAAAATATCGGAAAGCTGTCAAATTCTTACAAAGCAGTAGGCCTTTAGTACGATTGACCTATTTTTTCTATGACCTACAATGCAGATCTAATAATAACAGGTTAAAATATTATTTTAAAAGCGTCTATCGACAATTATTTAATTTATGCAATGGATTGTCGAAAATTCTAGAAAAAATCCTTTTCATTTATTGATAACACTAAAATTATTAATAATTATTAATAAGTACTATTAATAAGTACTAAACAAAGTAAAAAATTGGAAAAGAGACCAATATTGTTATGTCTTATCTTTTTTTATTAAATTATATATATAATAATAATAATTTTAAATAACTCAAACTGATACTAATATTCGTTTCAATTTTATTTTCTTTTATTTAATATTACATTTTTTACATGGTAGTTGCTAAATTTTTTTAAATGTATGAATCACTAAAAAAAACATATAATAAAAATGTTATATTGTTTATAATATGTGAAGAAATTTTAAATGTGCAAAATTGATCAAATACCTACATTTAAAAGGACAGGAACTGGGTGTAGTAAACATTTAAAAAATCGACGACACATTTAATTAACATTGTCATTAATACGCAAACGTAATATTAAAGTCGCATCTTTAAGAAATACATAAATCTATCCAGCGTTTACATCAGCAGCATATTCCAAATAAGTCGACGAATGATACAAGAACTAAACTTAAATCGCGTCTTGCAAAAGAGTGTCGTAGGAGAAATCCTTTCCATTCTGACATTTTCAAACGAAAACCTATTTATTAGTAACCACGAAACAATACGATGGGGCAATATTTTTATTATTTTACAAGTAATATAACACGATAAAATGACTTGTTGTATGGCGACAATCGATAAGTTGCCACACAAGAAATCACGCGGGTGTCTCCATGAGAGACGCAATGCCTCAATCCCCGTATGAAGTAATATTTATGGCAGGTCAAAAGTCAATAGATTTTGCAAAATCTATAAATTTTTATTACATTTAAGTACCTAAAACCTAAAAAATAATCTTCCACAATATTTACGACTTTCTTTATTTTAAATTGACACCAAAATTTGATATTTGTACACTATAGATTTGAGTATACTACATTATTACAAAAATTAGAAAAATGATGCTTTTACTTAGGGTAATAATAGTCTCGATTGATAATAAGATATATATTGCAATTCAGTTTAATTTGTTTTTACAATTTGATAATGATTTATATATATTACAGCTATCAGAGCCTTTTCACGTATAGTCAGTCATTCTTATTGTAACTGTCAAACTTTTAAAGTTACTACCAATGTCAATTTACAATGTTTTTATAAAGTAAGTCATCTATGGATTGGTTTCTTAGATATTGATTGTCCAACGCGTTGTCGGTAGGTACGGGATTATCGGCCTCCGTCTAAAGGAGTTTTAGGGAGTGTTGGGGTTGGTGTAGCTGGAGATAAAGCAGCATCAAGTCGGCCTTAACATCTTTGTTGGCTGGGAGGGTCAGCAGTTGGGCGTCGCGGTCAATGCAAGTTCGGTACCGTGACGTCCAATAACTAGCGGCGGGGTTAATAAATAAAAATAAAATGTAAAGTTACCGATGCTTCTTTCGCTTTTGATTCTCGTAAAAGGCGATACAAGACACAAGTGCAATCTGTAACTGGAACAGTGCTGTATGAACTGCAATTAAATGTACACATCAAGCAAAACCTTTACAATATGGCGTAACGTATCCTGTAATATATTAACAACAAAACAAATAAAATCACTTAGTTTTAAAATAAATTTTATAGTTTATAATCGTTTAAAATTGTTTAAAACGCCACTTAGCAAACTGTCCCGGCTTCAGCCGTGTGAATATAGAAATCACTAATTAAAAATAAATAGTCTATGTCACTCTCTGATAATGTAGCTTACTACAGTTGACAGAGTTTTAAAAGATAAGTTATATCGTCTTCCTCGCAACACTAGAACAATACTTGGATCATTAAATAATTAAGAAATATAATATAGAAAATGGAAACTCTTTTTGTGAACGGAACAATTGGCAGGTCTTGTATAGTATAAGTATTGAAACAAGAATATTTTATAAAGGATCAATTGAAACACATACATATAATAAACATGGGCTCAGAAAGGTACGAATCGCTGAAAATGGAACACTAACTTTATTCCGAAAGTTAACAATTTTATAAAACCCTGTCTGTATGTGTAACTTTGCGAAGTTTGTTTTAAAATCATCCGTACGAGTTGAACTCAAGTAAGATCAGTTTCAATAACTGAAGGATATCTCTCTGAAACGTATCGACATGAACTAAGTTTTATAAAAGGAATAAACTCGAACTTGTGAAGTTTGCAAAGTAGTAAGAAGAACATGCAATTTTAATGTAAATTAGAACAATGTTAATCTTCTAAGAGATTATGTATGAATATTTATTTGTAGCTTTACTTAGTATTTTTTTTATTTATTTAGTCCCCTTACATCTCAGACATAATCCGAGTTTTGTTTACTTTTTTTGTTGCTTTCCCCTATTTTTTTTCACCTATTTGTTTATCATATATATGTTTTCATGTTATTTCTATTTTACAATCTTATTCTATTTCTTATCCATGTGTTCCTATTGCATTGTGGTTATGTCGAATCTTTATATTTACTTAAATCATATTTCTAATTTACAGTCCTTATTTTATTTCCTTAGTATTATTATTTAGTAGTTCTTCTTTCAAATCCGTTCAACCATCCGTCCATTTATTCAACCGAAAGATGTCCACTGCTGGGCATAGGTCTCCTCCAAAGATATCCACAACGACCGGTCTTCCGCCACACGCATCCAGCGGACTCTCGCGACCTTCACCAGATCGACGTTCCACCTTGTGAAGGACCTAACCACGCTATGTCTTTCGGTAGGCGGCAGTCATTCGAGAACCCGTTAACCCCATCGGTTCTACAAGCAATGTGCCCAGCACGTTGCCACTTATGTTTGGAAATTTTTCGGGCAATGGCGGTTACTTTGGTTCTTGTACGGATCTCTTTATTTTCTGATTCAATCGCGCATTGAAACTCCGTTCGTACGTAATAATACTTTCTTTTATTTACAATGAATCACTGATTTTTTTTCACAAAACTATATTATAGTTTATATAGAATGGCTTTTTTCATTATATGTCGAGTACGGATCGACTGATTTCGATAAAAAAAATTTGTTCGTTGTGGATAATTACATTTTTTTAAACATAAATCGCCTGTGATTTAAGGAAATGTATATTGATATCTGGTATATAAAAAAAACATGTAAATCATGCCCATGGTCTTTGAATTATACGAGCACTAACGGGCAGAGAGACAGATATAAATTTTATAACCTATATTGTTAATGTAATATATGGTTGCTTAATGGTTGCTTAATGTATTGAAGTGTTAATAGTAATCTACGTACTTACAAGAGAATACAATTTGTTAAAATAAGTCTACAATTTCGTTAGTCGATTCAAACAACATTAAGTATAGGTAAATTATAGATAAAGATATTAAACAATAATATGAAAAATGTATTTTTTTTTCAGATATTCTTAGACGCATATTGTCAAAGTCTACTAATTTTTTGTTTAAAGTTTACTAACCTTTGCAACATTATAAGAATCATAAAAAAAGAATTCCAAACATAATGATTCCCGCGGATTTTAAGATTTAAATAAAACAAAAATAAAAACTAGGCAGCCGACAGAAGTGAAAAATCGAAGTTATGGAGAAGCTGTTTTTTTTAATGTTTAAATTTTATAATTCATTAATCGAAATTATTAACATAACCTAACATTTTATAACGTTTCTCTGATTTTACATCTATAGACGCTTCGAGCAATAATTATATACATGTTCGTACATAACATTGATAACGCGAATCTATAAGTTTTTCTCTTACGGAGATCGCTCAACGCCGCTAAAGACGTTTTCACTTAAACAAACAGTTATGTCTTTATCAATTTTATATTAATGTTGCACCTTCAGTTTATTACATTCCTAATAAAATAACACTGAATTTCAAATAAAAGATAATAACATATACCAAACGAAAGTTATATTTAAAGCGATGATGATGCGCGTCAATAGACTGCTTCGGACTCCAATGGATGTCTTCGAGCCCACCTATCCAACTCTAAAATCAGTCTAAGCTTTTGGTGAAGGATAACATCGTGAGGAAACCATAGCATGGTGGTAGGGTATTTTTTAATAACGACTACCTGGGTACCTACCACCCTCAAGTTTGAAAACCTGTCGCTAAACACAAATAGGTGTGTTCCGGCAGGATCATTTGAGAACCATTACTAGACTTATTGTGTTTACCATCCTGGGCCACATTGTCAATTATCACCAGGCGAGATTGTGGTCAAAGTACTGAACCATGTAAAAAACCATTACATGTTCATTTACTACCAGTTTTTGTGTGCACGTGACACTAAAATGTATTGTCTTAATACAGCCATGTGAAATTATTTATACATAATGAAAAACAACTCCATAGATTTACAAAATTTGTTCAATATAGAGCCTATTCTTCTTTCTAGGTTAGAGATAGACGCCCAGAAGTGAATAGTAAATATCTATTTATGCAAATTATGCATGTAGCCCGCCGTGTAGTGCCAGCTAATAATAGTACCACGCCATATCTTCCCGTGGGTGCCATAAAAGACGACCAAGGCATAGAAACCAGTGGATAGGCACCGCCATCCTCTGAGTACCACAAACACCTGACTGCGATCGCCAACCCGCCTGCCAAGCGTGGCATTTATGACAATCCCTCCCTTATTGGGGGAGAGACCTATGTCCAGTATTGGACGTCTTACTTTTATGGTTGAATGGACACATGTAGCAACTTATTTTATTAAAAATTATATGCTTTAGCATTCCTGAGTTACCTCTCAAAATTGCAGATATATAATTAATAAAGACGATTATTTAAGTATTTGGAAAACAAATATATTATCTAGTACTTATATCGTAAACAATATTAACTTAGGCTTAGCGTACAAAAAAAACTAGAAAGCTATTAAATGGTCCTCTGTAACCTTCAAAGTACACGATAATCGAATTATACAACATTTAAAATACGAATAAAAGTCCATAAATATTGTTTTAAATTTTCATATGGTAACAATAAATCATCATCATACTATCTCCCTGCCATTTTACCATTTTTATTTGGGGGTCGGCGCAACATGGCTTCCTCTTCCATTCATCTCTATTTAAAATCATATCTGCAATCACTCTCTGTCTAAGTATATCATCTTTCATATAGTCCGTCCATCTTTTCTTTGATCTTTCTTTTCCCCTATACCCGCCCACATTCAAAAGAATAAATATAAAACACAAGAACTTAAAAATGAAATTAGCAAAATATTTGCTGATATTTGAGTAAACACCAACAAGTAATTATTCAAATACACTTTAAGTTCAATGGAGTCCGTTTTTCTAGATCGAAATAAATAATAAAACGTTTTCATCAAAATCATAATTAATTACTCAACGAAACAGTCAATACCCATTAAGTTTAAGTATGTTTTTATAGATATTAAAACTTTAAAAAAAAAGTCTAACATCTAATTTATTTAATACTAGCTGTGTGCCCGCGGCAACACCCGCGTTCCTTATGTTATTCACTGCATTTTTTTTATACGGTACCCTAACTTTTGCTAAGTGCTAAGATAAGGTAAACAGACAGGCAAAAATAAAAATAAAATGTATTTTGGTATCGTTTATACATCTTTAGCAAAATCTTTAATCATTCTTAAGCAGGATTATTATTTCTGCTAATTCATTCACATATTAATTCGATAGTTCAGAATTAACATTTCTATATACACGGTATGTATATCCGGTTATCATGGGACAAGCTACGATTACTTTGAAATTAAAATATGTGTTAATGTCTTCTCAATATTAAATAGTTTATATCTGTGGCTCAAAAAAAATTATATATAAAAAAACGTTAAATTATAGGACTAAATTAAAAACTAACTTAGTTAGACTAGCGACCAATAATTTGTAGAATATCTTATAACATGCATTCAACGAATAATTAAAAATATAAATAGATACAATGTCTATAAAATGACTATGCACTGTACTAGTAATTATCAAAGTATAGTACACAATTTAATCTAAATATTTCTCTAAGGAAATAAGTTTCAAATATTTGTTATTACCTATCTAATAAAACATATGAACGTTTAAAAAAAATATCAAATCCCTAATATAAATTAATTTTTAAATATACAAAATCATCATAATCCAAATCCAGAGTAAAATAACATACAATTATATTTCGCGCTACCGTTAATTTTACAAATAAAACTATGCAAGGAAACTACGAGGTCAATGACTGCAAAAGATCGTGAACGAATCAATTATGTAAATATTTACTATATATTCAACTTCGCGGTGTACCGAGTTCCGCACATAAGTTTTATAGTAAAAAGCTCTCGTAAGTTGCAGCTAAACACATAATTTATGTACAAACATTTATAACTACTTACCGATTCTATCGCGAACGTTTGTAACAGGAACTCTTTGCTTTCTGTGTAATAATTAAATCATGTTCTGTATAACTAGAGTCACGTGAAAGAAAAAAAAAATCGCCGATGTAAAAAGTTCAATTTCGAACTTGGGTTTTTTTTGCTACAAATTTACGGCAAAGGCGTTACGAGCGTGGAAAGCGTGAGGTCGCGCGCGAGCTTCAACGGGTAAAGGCATCAACACACTGTGAGATCGTCGGCAGGCTGCGCCAGTGCCCCCTCCGACTATCCACTACTTTTGGTTATTCTCTCGCCTCCCCGGAGGCTGAGGCCGATTTATCACGGTACCATATCTGTGCTAGCTCCTAGTAGATCCATGCTCGACTTGAGGTTGACCTGCAATCACTCTTATACACTAATCTTTGCTGAAACCGTATCGAGATTACTTCAACACAACTCTTAATTTCGAAGATGTGTTTTTAAGTAAATTTAAAAAAAAAAGTAAACTTTCCATTACGAAGAAATGACCGAAATCGTTAATTTTTTTAACTTAGGCCGTTGAACTTTTTTAGTTCGTTAACCCAGTTACAACGGTTCAAATACTTTTATTATTTAAAATACCCTGTTACATTACTTAAAGTTAAATGGATATTTATATATTAATATGAATAAATATCCAATTATTCCATCGTTGAAGAATAAACACATACATTAATTAATGAAGTGTAAATAGTATTTCTAAGGTTACTGAACTACCTAAGTTATATAATTGATACCTATGATTATATATTTTAGTAACGCCTTTAGTCTAGTATTTGAATATAGTCATGCCTTAAAATCATAGTTCGGTCAAAGAATAAATGACTAGAAAGGCCAAGTGGAACTAGTGGACGAGCAAACTCGAAGGAATGCTCAATCGCCACCGAAACAAGATAAGTACAAGGTAATTACGTCCTCATATATTTAATAAACAAACAGTTGTCCATATTACATAAGAACTGAACGTGAGATAGTTCAACTATTAATCCTGAAAGAGAAATCAATTTCGTCTATCACGTCTATAAGCCAGGTTGCACGTACTTACCTCTGCGACTTAATTAAAAAGATCGATAACACGCCTCATCGCTGTATTAAATATAAAAGAGAGCTTAGTAATTATAAATCCTCTATGTAGATATGTACAGTGACCTAATTTCTTTCGCAATTGCTATTGTCGTTTCTCGAAGTGTTTATTGAACGAAAGTAAATTTCACCTAATGGGTCAACCTGAATACATCATAAGTGAATCGTCCATAGTACATTTGTATGGAAAGGAGGCCCCGGTCGAATGAATGATTCAACAAAATATATACTTGATATAAGCGCTCGACTTGATATTTTTTGTTATAAATTTATAAATAATATAATAATCGATCGTCATTGTTTTTAATTTCCAATAGTTATATTTTAATAATTACGGATTACCGATTTATCGGACAATAAGTTCAGGCATCAAGTTTTAATTTACAAAGGTTTTTATTTATTTATTATAGGGTCCATCATTATATGAACGACGCTGATGTTTGGAAATAACCCCTCTCTTAGTGCACCTAAAAATAAACCTTACAACTTTGAGTTGTATAGTTCTACAAAAAACCAGATAGAGTTTCTTTCCGGTTTTTTTTTCAGTAATTCTGGGCTGTTTTCCGAACCAGTGGTAGTGTTTTGAGGTTCAAAAGCGCCTAATCTAGGCCTAAATAGAATAAAGTATTTTTGAATTTGATCGAGGAAAGAAAACTTTAGTGCATGCTGGCGTTATATTGGATTTGAATTTTTTAATTTAACTGGATATAGGATTACAGTTGACTACAAAGTCGAGTGAAGTCAAAGATGGTTTCATGCTAACGTAGCAATTATATAATAAAAAAACAATTGACTATCCAAATGTAACTATAGAATTAGATAAAACGACGTATAATTCTGCACTGCTGATCCTGAAAAAAAAATATACTTCAACTCCTACCTGTGAAAATTCTGTACCTTCCATCATCAGATCAGCAAAATTATATAATGACTACAATATGCAAATACTTGAACGACTTTGGAAACAAATATATGAAATACGTGTAAATGTATATAATATTCGACGGTTTCTCTCGGTTTCCCAGAGATCCATTGATTAGAACACTGGCTTGATGCCGATAGAAGTACTTCAGGAGTTAATTCCTGCGAATCAAAAAATAAAATTACGAATCAGTCCATAACTGACGGAGAAGTCCATAACTGACGGAGAAATCGCGTAACAAGCATACAAATAAAAACATAGACATAAAAAACAAATAATTTCCTCTTTTTTTAAAGTCGGTTAAAAATACACGGCTCTAACACAATACAGCCCTCGAAAGCTCAGGACTCAGTAGCCAAATGCGATACCACTGAGCTAATATGGATGCATATTTAAATTCGTGCATTGCAACGTAATATTTGCATCTCATATTATCCGATACGCTACGCTATTTCACGAAGCTACAGGTTATAACACGGCGGTAAATAATATACAACAAAAATATGAGGAAATGACGATATGACCAGCTTATAATAATTCTGTGCTATCTACACCGAAGGCATTATGTAATTCTATTTATATTGCATCGTTTAATTGTATCTATCATACATCAATATATCTTCATTTCATGTGATAGGTTATAATTAAAGTCATTATTTTTATTGTACCATTGTTTTTGTAATTACTTTCATATTGGATTTGATTTTTACTTATTCCTAACTTATCGCCTAAAGCAACGCATTTAATTTATCTATAACATTAATATTTTGTTGAATATTTTTTGACAATTTTTTACACGGTACACGGCTCAGTGCTTTGACCACAGTCACACCTGATGTTAATTGACCATGTGATCCAGAATGGTAAACACTAAACATAGATTTCCTGGTTGTCAAGTCATGCTGCCGGAACCCACCTATTGATATATGGCGACAGGTTTTCTAAATTAAGGGTAGTATGTACTATTAGAAAAGCTATGGTTTCCTCAAGATGTTTTCCTTCACCGAAAGCTCAGGCTGATTTTTGACAGTTGGATAGGTAAATTTGAACCAGCGTCCATTGACGCGAAATCTGACCGCATTACCAACTAAGCCATTATCGTTTCATTGTTATAATGTCTTTGCAAAAACAATGGACTATTAACGATTTTAAAATTGTTGTATTTGCATACATAGTGTTAATAAATATTCCGAAAATTTTGAAAAAGATCTCTTATATCAATAGTCAGTGTAGCTCTTTGTTTATTAATAGGTTCCTTGTGAAAGCTTTACTAACCAAGATTTCTTTACAAATTTAGACTGTGTACTAATGATCGATCTATCACAGATCACTAAATAAAATCAAGTAAATAAAGACCATTCCAAATACTTTTAATTTAAATATAGATTCTACATACACCACGATTTAAAAAGTACAGAATTAAGGTGTTAGTTGAACGAATGTCATATATTCCAATTTAGGTTTTATTTCTGCTTAACTACGTGCACACTACATTTTTCCAAAAGGCTACAAATTAATTTGGCAAAATCATGCTACGGACAACAAAATAGTTACGATTTTAAATCACATAGTAGATTTCCTTGCGACAACAAATGGTTCAATATTTTCCGAAAAATACTTTAAGAAATTAACACAAATTCTTCGTTGGTTATGTACACGTACAAAACGCATGACACAAAAAAAAATGTCAAAATAACTTGACAATACGGCAGAGTGCCGAAATGACAAGTTAGTGACGACCAATACTTTCATGTAACACTTTGACAAAATACTGACCAAACAGTTACAGTGAAATTAGACGGAACGAATATGAATCCATACCAAAGAAGTGATTATGAAATTAAACCGTTCCATGGATGTTGTAATCAAAGTAAATTAATTAATTAACTCGCTGAATAAAAAAAGACCCAACAATGTTTTCAAACAATCTATTTAATACTAGTTCCGCCCGCGTATATAATAATAATTCTTTATAATTTTCTTTTAGTTTTTAAACAATCATTGAAATGGGAATGGGCCCTTTTTTGTACAGGCCCTAAATTATTTTCGGTACTAACAGAAGAAAAGATATTTCTGGCAAAATCATACACTTGCCAGTAAAACTAACCATAGAATCGGATTTTGTTCAAAATTTTATGAGTTTTCATTTTTTTTTTAACGGAACCCTAATAATTTCGCCTAAATTTCGCCCTTTAACTTCAGCTATATGCCAGGAAAAGTACCGTTCAAATCGGTCCACCCCTACCGGAGATTAGCAGGAACAAACAGACGGACAGAGAAACAGACAAATGTTTTAAAATAGACTTTTTGTAATAGGTATATTATATGCATTCCTAAGTATTTAGTAAGAATTTGTTACTTTGATATTAAAAACAGAAACTTAAACTTTCTTCTTTCTTTGGTTTTTTTTTTTTAAGTGATTATGATTCAATGTTAATGCTGTAGTATACCGCGTCAACGAATATAGGTTCGAATTCATTTATTCTATTTATAATAAACGTAAGCTTTTGGTAAAGAAAATATCCTGATAAAACTATGGCTTGGTGGTAGGATATTTTCTAATATCCTTCTTACTAGTTACCAAAGTCGAGTTTAAAATTCTGTCTCAAAGCACGTATAAGTGTGTTCCGTCAAAATTACTTGAGAACCTGTACTTCTAAATTCAGAGTATTTACCATCTAAGACCACATCGTCACATAAGGTGATATTGTGATAAAATCGCTAAGACATTAAACACAGACAATCACTCTCCGAATCATTCTAAAACCACTTACCCATTTCGAATGATACGATTTGTTTTATCCATATACATACTGAAGTAACATGAATTTATAAAGGAATTTAAGATATAACTCTGAATTATTTATTATTTTCGTGCAAACAAACAAAAAAAAAAAATAACCACCCGAATTCTGCGATCCCGTAGACAGGTATTTTTCCCTGGCGTGTTTTAAAAAGTAAGTGCACGTAAACCACAAAATTGCGTCCTTCATCTAAAATTTAAAACAGGCCACCTCGAGCCGCCGCAGCTAATTGCCATCAAAACGACGACGACGCACTTCGTTTTAAATGGAGGTGTTACTTCCTTTTACTATTCCACTATAGTTTTACATACTAGATAATTAAATACTGCTTCATTTCTCTAACTACTGTTATCTCCAATCTAAAAGAGTGCGATATTTCTTTTAAAATTTCAATAGAAATTAGTAATCACTCTGAATATACGTTGAGTAATTTCAAAATAATTTTATAAATGGAATTAATTATATTAACTATAATATTTCCAAACGCATTTTGAAATTTATTTCAATGACTGTTCGCTTTAATTTATTATTTGCACTTAGAATGTTTAATTTATTATATTTTATTTAATAAGTGGTTCTATAATCATTATCCTTATAATTAGGTTAAGGTTAAAAAAGTGACGTAATTCTTTGATTCATTTAAATTTCATGGACAACTTCAATAACGTGCGATGTATTTTCCATATATATTTACACGCCGTAACTTTAAAATTGCTGAGATTAGAATATTCAACCTGATTTGTCTGTAAGCTTAACTCAGGAATCCTGTAAGTTTCTCATGTAGCTTGTCCTTGTCTAGTTTTGCACCTAAATTTTTAACGAATTTATTTTGAGCTCGATGAAAACCCTAAAGGTATGACGGCATTTGTTATGCGAGACACGTCCTGGTAAAAATATATGGAAATTAGTCAGGTTTTCTCTACGTTCCGTCTCTGGCCTCGGGTAATACGCTGATTTATTAGGTGAATCTAGCTAAAGAACTTTACCTATATGACTATAATTATATAAGTATAATTAACAAAAACAATAGGATCAGTTGAAACTGATTTGTTATTAGATAACGTACGTTTAATTTTTACTTTATCTTATTATAAAGTTATGACAGTAAATGTAATACAAATTAAAACCAACAACGCTCATTGTTTTCGTGGCAGTTTGCTGTATAAATGTCATCTGAAAGATCAGAAAAAGCGGAGAATGCGCTGGCTGAAGGATAATTCTCTACGGTGTACCGTAACCGTGCAACAAAATTAACAATTTTCGTAATTATTTCTATAAGCCACGGTTATCGTTCTGCACATGAGGTCCGCTGAGGTTATATTAAACGGTCTATTAATGAATTTTTATTAAATATTTCCTATTACGGAATGTAAATTTGTTAATATCTTCGTTAGAAATTGTATACTGTTACTAACTCTTATATTAATGTGAGAGTCATGAATTTGCTTCTTTTAAGTATAAAGCAATAGTAATTAGGCTTAGTGCTTTGGCCAGAATCTCATCCGATGTTAGATGAGGTTGAATTCTGTTGAAGGTTAGATGCGACTGCCGCAAGACCGGTCGCCGTGGAGGTCTTTGCGCGAGACTTATGTCAAGCAGTGGACGTCTTGCGGTTTGATGGATGGAATTCAGAATGGCAAACACACTAAGTCTAGAGATACTAGCTCTCGTAAAACGCTACCGAAACACACCTATACTTGGTGACAGATCATTAAACTTCAGAGTGATATCTAGCCGTGCGAGCATTATTAGATAATACCCCACTAATTTATTTATAAAATAAAAAACTCCGTTCATCCATTCAACCGAAATACGTCCACTGCTAGAAATAGGTATCTCCCATAGATCTCTACAATTACTTGAATGACCAGTCTTGCGCCACCCCAATCCAGCGGATTCTCGCGATCTGCACAAGGTCTACCTTGTGAGAACCATTTGAACCTATCGAGTACAGGTTCAATGAGCAATGTGCACAGCCCACTACCACTTAAGTATGGCAGTTCTTCGTGCAATGACGATTACTTAAGTTCTTCTACAGATCTCCTCACTTCTGATTCAATCACGCAGTGAATCTCCGAGCATAGGCAAACTATAACTGATTTTTATTAATACTATCGGAACGTACATAATTATAGATAGCCTTTAGCATAGCTATGAAAAGGAACGTGTATTTCACATAATAATAGCAGAAATCTGTACACACATATCTACTAGATTTAAAAACTGCAATTTAGTTCGTACCACTCACGAACATAAATAAAACATGTAAAAATATTCACATCGCACAGCGCAATGTTAACCCACGAGTGGTGAATAAACAGCTATCATTCTTGATACTTTGCTTTCGAAGTTGACACTCGATTAATTTTTTTTTTATTCTCAGAACGTATTTCCTCTGTTCTCAGCGTAAACGGTAAAAGGAAAGATCTATGTATTTCATTCGCGTTATTATTATTAGAATAAAGCTTAAATTTACCAGTGGGAAATCTGTGTACTTGGCATTTGCAATTTAGTCTCATGTTTACATAATATTACAACAGACTTTGTATCTATCTCTCTCTCTCTCTCTCTCTCTGTGTGTGTCTTTTTTTACACGGAATAGGCTCAGTGCTTTGACCACAATCTCACCTGGTGTTAAGTGACGCTGTGGTCCATGATGGTTAACACACTAAGCCTAGAGGTACTGGCTCTCAAGTGATGCTGCCGGAACGCACCTATTGGTATTTGGCGACAGGTTTTTTTAAACTTGAGGGTGGTAGCTACCCAGGCAGGCTTCATTTGAAAATCCTCTACCACCGTGCTATGGTTTCCTAACGATGTTTTTCTGCACCGAAACCTCAGGACGATTTTAGAGTCGGACAGGTGGGATCGAACCCGCGTCGATTGACGCGGAATCCGGCCGCAGTACCCTCGGCGCCATCATCGCTTCAAGCTGTGTTTGTTAATATCTTTAGATATATAAATCTTCTGTGCTTGTGTATGTGACTAAACACTTCCTAAACGGCTGAACCGATTTTAATGATTTTTTTTGTGTCTGTTCCCGAGGATTCGAGAGTGGTTTAGATTCACAGTTTCGTCCAATTTATTTTTTTATATATGAAACGCGAACGACGTCGCGGGCATAGATAGTAGACTTTTAACTCCGTTAAATAGATATTAATATGTATACGACACATATAACAAAAATACAATTTATTAATTTTTTTTCTTTCTGTATGTCTGTTTGTTCCGGATAATCTTCGGAACGGCTGGACGGATTTTGACGAGACTTTTTTTGGTAGATAGATGAAGTTACTTTGGGTAACATAGGGTACTTTTAATTTACGAAACTATATAGGGTCCCGCGTAAATCTCATAAAAAATTGAATAAAATCCGATTCAATGCACAGTTTCACGAGGAAGTGCTTGAATTTATGAGATATTAAATGATATTCACATACTTAAAATGAAGTTAAAGAAAAAGAGTAAGCTAAAGAACTCAAAAATTTTAATCATGATCCATTTTATCAAGAGTCCAAACTCATTATATTTTAAACGAACGTTTATTAAAAAAAAAAAGATACATAATCTAAAAATTAAAGTATTAAAATATCTTAAGCGTAGTAGAAAAATCACTCGAATAATATCTTCAATGTTGCGCCAAAACTTTCCACTGCAACACAATATTTATCACTATTAGGCACCCCTCTCCTGTATAGAGCCTTGGGATATGATTATATATTTTGTTATAGATACTTAGTTCCAGTTTTATAACAATCTCTGTTTATTGTTATGTTAAGACGTAGATACCTTTAATGCGCACACTGTCTGAAGTCACGTGTGTGTTAAGTCTACAAAAAATAATCCTGTAGATGATTGAATATAAACATTTTAAGCCTGTCTGTTACTATGATTATATAGTATGGTTTAACTTTAAATTTAAAAATCATGTATATATTCTTTGGACATATTTTAATATATTCTTTGATATTATGACAATAATAATTTAATGAAAATTTAAATGAATAGAAATAGTTGCTTGCATAAAATAATTATAGCCATGCTTGAGAATTTCGATGCATATGCATTTGCCCTTCCGTCAGCGGTCAGAGAGCTCCGATCTCTAAATAGGGATGTTCTTGCACCCGCTGACAGTTCGATACAGTGGCACAACATGCACTAAAATACATTCAACATTCTACACATCATATATTTGCACACTAAATGCAAACTACATCAACTCTGTATTAGACTTTTTTTAAAAAAAGATTGTTTTTGCATATCTTATATTGGCCTCAACAGAGTTTCGTATGATTGTGATACCCTTATGCTATTACTATTGCCCAGCAAAATGCTCTGAGCGCACGCCGCAAAACTGTTAAGTCATTTAAAGTCGTCAGGGTTAGATCGAAAAAAAAAACATTTGACATAATATTGTAAAATTTAGTCTACATCAGAACGTAATTGCATTTTATGCGTACGCATTCGTTAGTTACCTTATAACTCGAGAACTACTGAACCGATTTTCGCGATTATTTTTTAAATCGTCGATAATACTTTGAATAATATGCACGAGTACATAACAATATAATAGAAAAAAAATCCAAAGAAATGACCATTATCTTCTTTCTTCTTACTTCCTTATTCTTAAATTATATAATAGACAACGTTTATCTGTTTGCCTGGAGGCGAAGGCACGGGCACACAGCTAGTTTAAAATAAATATTACATTACAAGCGCAAAGTGATTAATAATTTCTTCCTTCCCACGAAAATGTATATGCCATGAACTGTTACAAATGTAAAGTGCACAAAGAGTAGTGTCATGATAAATTATTAAGTATCATAACGTGGCGTGACGCAAATGTGACCCTCTTAGAACCCGATGGGATTATACTCGTCTTCGAGTCACGCGCCGCGTTATACCCATAAATCATAAACACGTTGTTGAATAACGGCTTGATTTAACACATAACACGATCCGACATAACATATTATAATTGTTTTAAAATAAAAGGAACTTTAATTAATATTCGATTATCCTTTTCGGTAATAATTTCTATTTATAAATATAGAAAATTATATTATTTGCTTAACGAATCATTCTTATTTATGTACTAGTATTTTATTGAAAATACGATGTATTTTCAAACATTATAAAGAAGCTACCTGACGCTCGATAAGGATGTTGGTTTTCTGTTATCTGTGATGTATTTTTACGATTATAATTTTTGTCCTCCTAAATAGGCTTTAGTTCTTTCACATAATTGGGACAGGTAGGTGACGCTGCCCAGGTATATTTACTCTAATTTTCGCCAAGTTAAATCAAATTATATGATCACCAGTTAACAAATAAATCAAAAATTTTAATCGTTTACTACCAAGAAATTAGAGCAAGATTTATTTATTTATTAAATTAAATAAGCACTCGCCATGTTATATACTCATATTTATAGCACATATATATTTGTAGCAGAATAGGTAAACTTAAGTGGCAGTGGAATGGGCACATTGCTTGCAGAACCGATGCTCGATGGTGCCATCGTGTTCTCAAATGGCTACCTCGCACTGAAGATGTAGCGTGGGTAGGCTTACCATAATGCGGACCGACGATCTGGTGAAGGTCGCAGGAATCCGCTGGATACGGATGGCGCAGAACCGGTCGCTGTGAAGATATTTGAGGGGGACCTATGTCCAGCAGTGGACGTCTTTCGATTGAATGGATGGATGCATTTGCAACAGCAATATTTTCAGTAGCAGAGTAACGACACTATAAGCATACATGAGTGCAATTTTATTCGGAAGAGTAATGTATCAAGTCCATCATAAATCAAAAGCGTACAATGAATGTTAAATCAATCATGGCTGTTTTGACCGATACCGGATACAGTAATATAGCATGATATATAATTATTATAAACAAATTATCTACTTTTACGATCAATCAGTGAACAGTATCCACATTTTAACCGACTTCAAAAAGGAGGAGGTTCTCAAATGTCTGTATGTTTTTTTTTATTGTTTTGCAATTTCACCGTCAGTTGCGGACCGAAGTCAGGATCTGATCCACTGATCTCAGGCTAATCGAGAGAAACCCTCGAATATTATAGATACTTACACGTGTTCTATTTATTTGTTTTCAAAGCTTTTCAAGTATTTGTATGTCGTAGTCACCATATTTTTTTTTATATGATGATGGAATGGTATACTTGAATAAGAGGAAGTTAAAGACTTTTTTTTAATGTTGTACTATATTTATGTGCACTAATATTGAATAAAAAAGAGGAAAAACGAAAGTGTATCCCGGAAATTTAAAACATTATTGTTTAGAGAAATAAGCAAAAACTGTACCTAAAAGTACATACTTAAACTAAATAGTAGAAAAGAAAACGTTTTAAATTAAAAAACAAAACCGACTTCAAAAGAATACCTATACTATAATTATGTACTAAGAAGTAAATTAATAATTACTTTGTTAATCTACTTCTGCTCACTTCGATATATCCTTTGTTTTAATATTTAAAAGCATTGGAAACATCATAAACTGAAAGTTTAATTTGAAAGTGCCATAGCGTAATATGGTTTTTATTCAAATTCCACACTAAATTCACTCGGAGCTAAGCTAACCCAGACCAATTACGATCTTGTTAAAGTTGTTACAATTTACTTGGCAGTTTGCATACCGGTACATCGGTCTTTTTACTTTTAGAATGAGTTAACTGCGGGAACTAAACCGCACTGTGAACGATGAATTACATTCAGCGACTCCGTTAAAGTTCATTATCACTGGTCATTTACATTTCATCAGTTAGTTGCAACGGACTGAAACATCAAAATTGTAACGTCAAGACAGAGATGTATTCAGAACTATCTCAATATACCATATTCATCATAATGTTAATATATTATTATATATTATTACTGCCTCGGTGGCGCAGTTGTATTACGGTGCCACTGCCGTTCTGAGGTCTCTCGGGTTCGATCCCCGGGTCGGGTCAAGTGATATTGGGTTTTTTTCTACTCAGTATCATCCCGGAGTTTGGATTTGTGCCCGATATGGCGACAGGCTCGCCCCCTGTCACATTTGGGACGAAACTAAGCTCGGCGAAATGTGGGTGGTGTAGTTCGCTCTTTCACCTCTGCCTAACCCTTCAGGGATAACAGGCGTGAGCTTATACTATGTTATTATTACTAGCTGTGTGCCCGCGACTGCATCCACGTATCATATTTTCTTCTTTTCATTTATAGTAGTTTTAAAATAATAATTAAAAAATAGTGTTTTAATGATCATTATTTTTTTGCCCCTAAATTGGTTTTTGGTACTAATAGAAAGCCGTTTCCGAGATTAGCCGGAACAAACACACAGATAAAATATAAAAAAATATGTTCTTGGCATAGATACTGTATATACATTCATATGTATTTATTAAAAAGTTGTTAATATGATTATACAAACATATACTTCAATTGTTTTTATTTGTATAGATTGTTTTTAATTTTACTTTTATATATGTAGAATGACGTGTTACTTAAAAATAACTAAAACTTAAATAACGTCATAATTAATATGACGTTATTCAATTTAAAGAACCCTTGCACTTATCTTGAAGTTTATGTTTATGACCCTTATATTTGTTAATAAAACAGTTTGAAATTACATACGTTGTTTTACGAAATAACATTTTTTAATATAAATTTACCACGACTGAATACTTTCATCTTTTTTAAACTACAGCGCTTTAGCAACAATTTCTGAACCTGAGATGATGTGGTTATGAGATCCAAGATGGTAAACGCACTAGGCCTATTGATTGGTGCTTGGCAGCAGATTTTCAAACTTGACGTATCTACTACTTTGGGTAAGTGAATTATTTTCGTAACATTTTTCATGGGACAGAGACCCCCAGTTTAATGCTATCATTACAGACCTGACGGTTAGTACTTAGGCACCGTAGCAACACGCACTGTGATACGTCACGGTTGATTCGGTTTAAGGGACTCTGCGGGCAGGAAAAATTAAACTATCTTGAAAATTTCTTGTTCAGTTTGTACAATAGTTGATTAATATGTCGATTAACCATCAAAATGAGACAATAGGAAGATAATGGAAAGCTGGCGTAAACGCCAAGTTAGTACTCAAGGGGTTAAGTACTTGTTAACTTTATACAACATTTTAATGATTGTTATATAAATATTTATCCGATATTAATAGATTATAACATAAGTAATTAATGCTGCTTCTTAGATAATGCAATGTATAAATATAACTTTCTTAAACGTACAATACGATTTTTCATAAAATTCCAATAAAATAAAACTTATTCAATACATTAAACCGGTTTTAGGAGAATAATTCAATTACTCTATTAATTATTTAAAAATTTGAAATGTCAAAATATAGTAAATTGACTATGTATAATTAATGGATTGATTTTTTTAAATTCTAACAAATAAATAATATTAATTAAGAATGTTTTATATAAATGCCTACTAGCCAGTGAAGTTATAACGATTGTCATCGTGTCATAATCAGCGGAAACAATGCTTGATTAATTGCCGTTTCCAGGCACCCAATCAAGCGCCACGTAAAAGGACCATTTGATAAAATCTATTGTTGACATGAATAAGGGTAATATTCGCAAATTACCTCCAAATTCATCCTTTTAGACCCTCAGATAGAACGTTATGGACCTCTTTGAACTAATTTATAGGAAACGTGGAGCTTTTCTCGTTCGCTGGCAATTTGCGCTCGAATAATACGAGAAAGTGATTTTATGTTCATCCTTCGATTATTTTATTTGTAACTATTTCTCGTATAATTCGCAGATATAGTGTAGGTTATATTATTATAAGATTATTATCCTTCGTTAATTCTCGTGGCTTTTATTATATATTTTTGTATAAATATAGTGGCTTACTTGGATAAATATTCTGGTAAATTTAGATTAGGTAGAAGAGATAATAGCTCAATAGTGTGGTGTGGTAATGACCATGCAACCTGCATTTTTGGTAAAGGAAAAATATCGTAATAAAACATTGTAGTAAGGCATTTTCTAAAGTCAACTTGGCTGGCTACTTAATTTTTGGATAATACAAAAATTAAAACTCACGAAATTTTTAACAACGTCTGTTTCAATGATAGTTTTACTGGCAAATGTTTGAATTTGTGAGCAATATCTTTGCTTTCCGTTAATATATGAAATAAAATAATACCTTGTACTATATATATAGGGTCCGTTCTTCTCCGATGAATATTTAAACATTATTGAATAATTGTGTGGATAAAATTAAGGAAAATATGTTTAATAGATAATATGGATACCAAATAAAGTTTGGAAGTCGTTTTGTCCGCATAGAAAAGTAGCACCAGAAAACGTTAAATTAAGTAATATGTGAATTACATAACTAGATTATCATTTCTCGATATTCTGTAGTTAAAAATAAAGCAAGTTATTGTTGTGTCACTATCACAAGTCCTCGACGTTTGTATACAAGTCGTCCCACAGATCCTAAACAGAATTCCATTGCGGAAACTTACTTACGTACCTTGTTAGATAATGGGGAAAGGGCAAAAAATAGAGCCCAAAGGTATTATTTATTTACGTTAAGAATAAAGTTATTGACGTGGGTGGTAACGTTTTCCTGGAAGATAGCCAACACGTAGTCCTTTGCCTCGCCCGTCCCATTTACGAAATGAGTCGAAACATCTATCTCGGCGAAACTGAGTGAATGACCATTCTTAACCAATACATCACTGTCTTTCGAGTCGGTTAATGTAATTAACACATCAAGTACAACTAAATAATACTAAAACAATCCAATGTACAATGTATCAGACATATATTTCATCCCAATTTTTTCTCGTAAAATTCTTCTATTTTCAATACAAGGTTTATCAAGAATCGATAAAACAATGTCAGTAATACAATATAATTAGGACTTATTCAATTACAAATTTAAGTAAAATAGTTATTTTTCAACAAAAAGTATTATATATGATATGGACAATAAATTTATTTTATTTTGTTCGTTTTGGAAAAGCTTAAAGACTAATATTACAATCCATAAAAATATGTAATTGTTGACTATTGCTAATAAAAAGCTTCCACAGATAAATACCAAGATTATTACATGGAGAAGTGGAGAAAAAAAAGACGGTAGTGACAAAAATGAGATAGAACGATACACAACAAAACTAAAGAAGAGTTTATGTTTGGTCGTTTGGTCGTGCAATACAAGTACATGTCACTGATAATATTTATATTAAGATCTAATAGAGAATTAAAATGTAATTAGAAATAAAAACAAAAAAAAAAATCGGCAGCGGTTTTTTTTTTTTTAATTCTGTGATTTCGAAATCGTTGCGAAGGCTTTAGTGTAATTTAGTCTACACCAATCACAGCTCTTATTGTGATACAAAAAAGAATGATTTAAATAATATGCACAGAGAATGTTGATACATTATTGCATACTTTATATATATCGCGAATTGCTTCATACATTATTTACTTAACACGCCGAGTTACCAAAAGCAAAATTATACAGATTTCGCTACAAACTATCATTACTCGTTTGATTTTAATATTTATTACTCGCATTTCACTCGTGTAAATTCATGTAACTCCGATAAATTGCAGAGTGGTATGGCGCAAGGATATGTCGAGCGTGGATCATCGTTGTTTGTTTATAAATAGACTATCAGTTCCCGCGACTTCGCCGGATTTCACTTCGCAACACTTGAAGTCTATGTTATCACACATCACCGTCATCATCTCTCTCTACCCTTATCCCGTTTTCATTTGAGGTCGACGCAACATCTCTTCCTCTTCCATTCCTCTCTATTTACAGTCATCTCAGCATTTATCCCTATTCTAAACATATCATCTTTCACACAATCCATCCATCTTTTCTTTGGTCTTCCACTTATTAATCATCCACTTTCATATCCAATACCTTCCTTACAACATTCTCTCTTTAACTTCTCTGTTACTAGCGCCACTTTCAAACTTCCTGTAAGGTGCTCGTTCCTAATTCTGACCGCTCTTTTTACCCCACTCATCCATCTTAGCTGCTTGCAATCTTCTTTCTTCCGTCACCTTTACGAGACAACATTCTGATTCATATAAAACGACAGGCTGTACCATGTTCTTATAAATTTTCCCTTTTCATTTAAGTTGGTATTTTTTTGGAAATCATCGATATACGTCTACATTTATTTCTCATTATTAGCAGGTGTATAGAATTTCTTCCTTCTTACTTCAAAAATGACAAACTTCCCACATAAAATTACACTCCCTAATTCACCCTTTTAGTGGTTAAATTATGAAAAACGTCAATACACGTATATGTACATTTATTTCTAACCATAAGTACGTACGTTATATTTCGTGATTCGTAGTGTGAAGATGATGGACTTACTATTCATCCCTTATTTTATACTCTTAGTGGTGAAATTTTCAAAAATCCTTTCTTAGTGGTTCCTTACATCATAAAAGGCACCTAATGCCGAAATTTCAAGTTTGTAGCGGTTTAGGCTGTACGTTGATGAATCAGTCAGTCAGGCCAAGTAATTCTGCGACGCGGTGCTTGCGAAAGCCACCCCGTGTCGCCCCCATCCCAAATGCAGCGGACGGCCCCGGGGGGTTTTAGTGGGTATTTCCGGGCGCTTCACGCCCTGGTGAGTCCCACACTGGCACGGAGCTCGTCACTCCGTGCCCTCTTATCTATTGTATTGGGGGACTCTGATCCCTGAAATACAATAGATAAGGGTAGTGCGTAATGCATTTCCCCCCGACAAAAAAAAAAAAAAAAGGCCAAGTAATTCTATTTTCTTTTTACAAAGAATAGGCTCAGTTTTTTGACTAAAACCTCACCTGATGTTAAGTGATGATGTGGTCCAGGATATAGCCTAGTGGATATACATATATAATAACATTGTCCTTATTTCGCATCAGTTACATAAAGTATTTGATGACTTGACACTTATCTAGCTTAGTATTCCCAGTGGTTTTGCATAAAACAAATCAGTTCGTAATGTGACGCGGTGTGTAAGAACAACGAGCGAGTGTCGAAAATTTTAATGAGCCACAATATTACATCTGAATTTTAATGTACCATTGTTTTAAAATTAGAGCTTCATGTATGTAATAACGCATATTTGTTTATGTTTAAATCTATATTTAGTTATTTTTTATTTCACGTAATTCTTTTACGTCGAATATTACAGAATATATATTTTAACATTGTTTTTTCTTTGTCACGACTAATCGAATTCTGCAGTAACGATTCATTTAGTTTCTATTTAGACATTTTCCTACGAGTTGTAGCGAAATGAAATTTCTTTTATTATTTACGAATCCCTTGTGACTTGAGGCTAGTTTGAGTTTGGCACCGACGTAGTTACATATATAAGGATACATTTAGGAATGAGGTCAAAGAATATTTTATCTTCTATTATATTAAACGATGATGTTAAATGTGATGAAAAAATAAGTAACAAATCGCAAGCGGCTACTAAGTAGCAATATATAGTTCAATATACTGTCAGCCTGAAGCCGCAACATGACGAACGGTTTCCAGTCACTATGTCGTGTTTAATATAAATTATAGCCTGAAATAAGTCAGGTCTACATGGCCTTAATTAAATTGTATACCTGTATTAATCTTTATCACTGTGCTACGGTAGTATTAAGTTCTACTACTGAATATAAAAGAAACATTCGCATAAGAGGTTTTTGTATAGATCTGACTTATGCACTTTTTTTTTTAAGTTTTGATTCTTGCCATTAGATATGTGTTAAGTATACCAGTTATTTGATTAACATAGTACAAGTATTATTTGTTATAGAATTGAATGGCGGTTTGAGAAAAAGGTTATAGTAAAAAAGGTTGGACGTCACGGGAAACATGTGTAACATCAAACGATCATACGAGCCGGTTTAAATGTCAAAGCGGCTCGCTTTGAATAGTTCCTTATAGCTTAGCATAGTTATAAAACGCCACCTCTGTCTTTCTGTCCTCTTGTGTGCTTGAACCATTGAATCTTCTTTTCATACTATATATGATCAGCGCTTTGACCACAATCTTACGTGATGTTAAGTGACGATGTGTTCCAGGATGGTAAACACACTAACTCTAGAGGTACTAACCAGTGATACTGCCGAAACACACTTATGCCTGGCGACTTGAGTTAAGAGTGATAGATTGAATAAAAAATTACCTACCACCATGCCATGGTATCCTCATGACGTTTTGATATGCGGGTTCAAACCTTCATCCATCGACGCGTAATCCGACCACGCTACCAACTGAGACATCATCGCTTCAAATTAATTAACGCAATTCATTTATTTGACCTTAGTTGGATTAGATTGTATTATATTTGGGTAATGTTATATAGGAAAAGTTAAAATCGAGTGAAACTTCAGCCAAAATTAGTTAAACGGCATTTCGAAATATAATAAAATTACCTTCTCAACGATATCGTTAACTACATAATAAAATTATATTACAACGTTGTTATATAATTTATAATCGTTCATCAAACAGATAACGGTTTTGTAAACGCAGACGCGATTACAGAACCAAAAAAAAAACGTCGACTAATTCAATTATGTAGGTATTGCAATTGTGACAAGATCGCATGCTCACGACAAGTACCATATAACCTGGCTCATAATATCCGTGAGAACGGATAATTTAGGAAAAGACTATTTTGTGTACGTTGTGTGTAATAAGTTTTATTATTAGACATTACTTGTCTATAAAAATTAGATTAAAGCTTTTAGGTATAAGTGTAATATGATTTCTAAGCACATTAGCGGTTTACTTGCCAATAAGTTTAAGTACAATATCATGGAGGTCTAATGTCCAAAGTTTGTTATATGGTGGAGATCGTTACGTAAACGATAGTGATGCCTGGAAACGGCAACTGTATCTGAGCCTTTTCAGGGCGCAAATTGAATAAAGAAATTTTGAATTCGATTAAAAAAAACAAGATTCTATTGGTAAAGAAAGGTTCCTTATAGTACTTATAAGCCTTGCGCGTTTTAGCTTGTGCAGGCGATGTTACTGTATCTTGCTAGCAGCGGCTAGAAGAACTTCCTTAGTTGTGAATCCGAACACCTAGACGTGTCTCTGCCGTAAGGAGACAGAAAATTTGTGTGAGTGTGTCTGTACCCTCGGCTTGGTAAACAACTCCACAAAATTTAACCAGCTTTATATCGTATACTAGCTGGGTGTGTAATATTGTTTTTTTATATACGGAACCCTAATTATTATCTAAATTTTTTTACTACAAACATTAAGCAAAGATATTTTTCAGAAATTTCCTGTCATTAAAACTGCATTGAATCGGATTTTATTCATAATTTAATGAGTTTAATTCTTTTACGAGGAACCCTAATTATTTCATAAAATCAAAAGTTACGCGAAGTAACTTCAGTTATATATTTAAAAAAGGCCCGTCAAAATCGATCCAGCCGCTCCGGAGATTACTCGGTACAAACAGAGGTACAGACAGACAATAATTTTAAAAATTGTATTTTTGATGTAGGTCTTGAATCTACGTTCATATCTACTTAGTAAAAATAAATATTTTGACATTATAAACAGACACTTCAATTTTATTTATTAGTATAGACATATTTTCTCCTTGCGATGTTAATATCTACAATACATAATAAGAGATTCATTCTTCGTAGATAATTTTACACAGCTTTACAAACTACTCCTTCACATAAACATTATAAATTTGTAATTATAATTGCACAAAGAAAAATATATAAAAAATAATATTTGTCATTTAACAAACGCAAAAGTTATGTTAAAAAGCATATATATAGATAACTGGGCGCTCTGACAAACAGGCTATGAAAACATACGGTATATTCAGAGAGAAAAGATTTATTAAAATAAAACGAACCCGCATCGAGATTCTCGATGCATCGTTAATTAAACTCTTCGTTTTGTCCGACCGAATTCATTTTCATTTGGAATACAGAAAAGGCACGTGATTCGCCCAATTTGTTACTGCTACTCATTATCAATTTAAGATTTCCCTATAACAGTAATAATATTAACAGAATGCAAATAAAGTTCAGCACTTGACAACACGCTCAGGTAACGGCCGAGCCGAGGTTCGTACCATTTTGGTAGTTACCTTTTTGTGGCTGAGTGCCTTCAGCACTCGCCCCCAAAGTCACGGTGAAGTTGTAAAGGCCCTTCCTGTCAACAGCGCGAGCTATATTACAAAAAAAAAACGTTGAGCACTTGAATGATTGTTCATTGCATCTGCATTTTGACATGAAAGTTTTTTTTTTATTTTTCTTATATTGGAAGAACATTTTTCTGATACTCGGGTTTCCTCGATGTTTCACCATTAATGTTATCTAAAGAGCATACAATGGCTCAGTGGTAGTGTATTCAGACATTGCTTTGATGGACGTAATTTCGAATCTCATCCTACAATGATTCTCAGTTTTCGGTGATGGAAAACATTGTGACGAAAATATGGCATTATAGCGTGTTTTGTCATGACCACCTGGCACCAAGTTTTTTTTTTTGACGAGGGGAATGCATTTACGCTCTACCCTTACCAAATTCAGTAGGAGGGTCAAAGTCCCCACAATGAAAATGGTAAAGGGGTGTTGAGGGACGTCTCCATACCAGTATGGGACTCACCCGGCGAGAAGCGCCGGAAATACCCATTAAACCCCCCGGATCGCGATTGCATTCACCGCGCCACCTGGCACCAACCTAAAGTAGAAAAATATATCGCCCAGGATCTATTAAGTATGTTGCTTGAGAGTCAGTGCTAAGTCTTAAGCTTCTTGTACTGGTATTTTAGTTCACATCGTCACTTAACATCAGGTGTGATTGTGATCAAAACCTAAATATATACATACATTGTAAAACGCTTAACGAAAATATGATGCTTCATAGTTTGATGCATGTAACTGTGTATATGCGCTCATTTTACTAAGGCTAATCTAATAATTTTTTTACTCAGATAACGACCAAGACGAAGTTCATACCACTATGGTGTCCTTATGTTAGCGCGTTAAGCGCAAGCCCTAAAGTTCACTAAATCTGCCAAGACCCTTCCCAATCAACAGTTTTAATCATTTTAAAAGGAAAATAATATCGATATGCGCATTATATATAAAACATACGCGGTGTTATTACGAAAAAGTTAAACTGCCGTTGAACACATGTTTAAAAAAATTTCAATTACAAGAGAGTTTTTTAGGGTTATTTAGAGATTATATTTTATATAATATTAAATTTTAGACACTGTTTAGTAAAAAGCGTGTTTATTGCTAGTTTATTTTTTTGTTTTCGTAATAAGACCGACGATTTTTAATCTAAATATTAATTTTACAGAATATACTAGAGGGAGATAAAAAAAAACTATACATTAAAGTTTTTTTTTAATACAGAGACGATGTAGAATCAATAACGGCTTTAGAAATTAGATTGAAATAAGATTAATTGATTTTAACTTAAGTTTTATATCAAATCTGTGACTACGTATTTTAATTTTATTGAAACCATCAGTTACAGACACAAATTTACAAACGGACGGAATCGCGAACACGTGTGTAAAAGGGAAACGTATAAAGTAAAAAAAAAATAACAAAAGACAATAAATAGTTTAAATTCACAAACCACAAACATAAAATTGTCGACTATGTATTGTCACGGGAACTTTCCCTGGAACTAATGGCGTACAATCAACGGAACTAATTAAATTGTTGTATAGAAAATGAGTGTCGAGACAGTATACTGTCTGTGTTGCCAAGCGAATGCTCTCCAAATATTTCCCATGTAGGTCGAGATGCGAACAATACCGAATACAGAGACACACCTTTACGGACAAAGTTTTCCGTATAACGGTACATTCGGAACGTAATAATATCTCGCTCGATCTTCGCTTAATCCAAGTCCGTGGTTTTAATCTATATTCCGTTGAACGTGGTTCGACGGAAACTTGAAGAAACCGTATTACGTTCAATTATTTTAAAAGAATTCATCTGTTTTCAAAGATTTTTAATGAAGTATTATTTGGCACCAACCTAAAGTAGAAAAATATATCGCCCAGGATCTATTAAGTATGTTGCTTGAGAGTCAGTGCTAAGTCTTAAGCTTCTTGTACTGGTATTTTAGTTCACATCGTCACTTAACATCAGGTGTGATTGTGATCAAAACCTAAATATATACATACATTGTAAAACGCTTAACGAAAATATGATGCTTCATAGTTTGATGCATGTAACTGTGTATATGCGCTCATTTTACTAAGGCTAATCTAATAATTTTTTTACTCAGATAACGACCAAGACGAAGTTCATACCACTATGGTGTCCTTATGTTAGCGCGTTAAGCGCAAGCCCTAAAGTTCACTAAATCTGCCAAGACCCTTCCCAATCAACAGTTTTAATCATTTTAAAAGGAAAATAATATCGATATGCGCATTATATATAAAACATACGCGGTGTTATTACGAAAAAGTTAAACTGCCGTTGAACACATGTTTAAAAAAATTTCAATTACAAGAGAGTTTTTTAGGGTTATTTAGAGATTATATTTTATATAATATTAAATTTTAGACACTGTTTAGTAAAAAGCGTGTTTATTGCTAGTTTATTTTTTGTTTTCGTAATAAGACCGACGATTTTTAATCTAAATATTAATTTTACAGAATATACTAGAGGGAGATAAAAAAAAAACTATACATTAAAGTTTTTTTTTTAATACAGAGACGATGTAGAATCAATAACGGCTTTAGAAATTAGATTGAAATAAGATTAATTGATTTTAACTTAAGTTTTATATCAAATCTGTGACTACGTATTTTAATTTTATTGAAACCATCAGTTACAGACACAAATTTACAAACGGACGGAATCGCGAACACGTGTGTAAAAGGGAAACGTATAAAGTAAAAAAAAAATAACAAAAGACAATAAATAGTTTAAATTCACAAACCACAAACATAAAATTGTCGACTATGTATTGTCACGGGAACTTTCCCTGGAACTAATGGCGTACAATCAACGGAACTAATTAAATTGTTGTATAGAAAATGAGTGTCGAGACAGTATACTGTCTGTGTTGCCAAGCGAATGCTCTCCAAATATTTCCCATGTAGGTCGAGATGCGAACAATACCGAATACAGAGACACACCTTTACGGACAAAGTTTTCCGTATAACGGTACATTCGGAACGTAATAATATCTCGCTCGATCTTCGCTTAATCCAAGTCCGTGGTTTTAATCTATATTCCGTTGAACGTGGTTCGACGGAAACTTGAAGAAAAAAAACCGTATTACGTTCAATTATTTTAAAAGAATTCATCTGTTTTCAAAGATTTTTAATGAAGTATTATTTATATTAATTGAACAGTAATAATTATTTACATTTAATATGTTGGCATGCAAAATATAGGTATACGAAACGTCCCGACTTCGAGGTATATGAAAATCTCTAGTTTAAAAAAAAATGCCTATGTTACTCTTTAAGCCCTTGAGCAATTACCTAGCGTTTACGCCAGCTTTCCATTGTTTTCCTATTGTCTTTCTATTGTCTTATTTTTATGGGTACTCAACACATTAATAATGCAACTTTCTACAAGTGAGTCTTTTAACAATCGTTTTAGTAGTTTTTGACTTTATCCATAACAAACGAAATAAGTTTTATTTTTTTACGCGGAACCCTAATCATGTTCGAAAAACAAAAGTTATCTACCAAAAAAAGTCCCGTCAAAATCGGACCGGCCGTTCCGTAGATTACCTAGAACAAACAGATAAAAATGTTAAAAATCGTTTATTTGGGATAGGTAACTTATATACATTCATATCTAATTAGTAAAAACAATTTTGACGTTACAAACAGACACTTCAATTTTATTTATTAGTATAGATACTATAGATGTTATCTCATTTTTGATAAACTGCTTTTAGTAAATTTAAACTTTTTTATTACATAACCTCTTTATTTTTGAGTGAATATTACTTCAAAATATCATATGATATTTTTATTTTTCTAATTAACAAAGAAGTTACTGATTTGCATTCAGGAGTTAGATAGACTCTTTTAAAGCTACAGATTTGTTTCTATACACGGTCTTGTAATAATTTATATTTAAGCTATTGGCCAATAAGGTAAGTAGACACCGAACGTTTGTTTATCTAAATATATCCATAAATCGGAAATTCTACAGTAGGCAAATCCATTCGGATTACTGTTAGTTATTCAGTGATAAAATTGTATGTGTGTTATCCGTGAAGTCTTTTTTTCCACGGTACAGGCTCAGTGCTGTGACCACAATCTAACCTGATATTAAGTGACGATATGGTCAAGGGTGGTAAACAGACTAAGCCTAGAAGTAGTGATTCTCATTTGATACCCCCGGAACACACTTACTGTTATTTGGCGACAGGTTTTCAAAATAGAGGGTGGTAGCTACCCAGGTGAACGTTATTAGATAATGCCCTACCACCATGCTATGGTTTCCTCGTGATGTTTTCCGTCACTGAAAGTTCAGGCTGATTTTAGAGTTGGATAGGTGGGCTCGAGACCGCGTCTATTGACGCGGAATCCGGCAGTACTATCCATTGTGCCATCATCGTTCCGCATCTCATGATGAATTTAGTATCTTCATATAAACGTTAAACGGAATTAAACAATTTAAGATATAAAAAAAATGTCCTAAACCCCCTACAAACTTGTTACGATTGCATAACAAATGTATAATCATCGAAAATCTTTATTATATTATTTCAACAGACGCTCTTCTTGAAGCTCGAAAACGTATTAATTACCACCGATTATAATCACTTCTTAAGTTAGAAGTTACGGCAAAAGTTTATTGTTATTTTAAACTTTGTAATGAATTCCACTACATAATTTTCAAGTTATTAATTAGTTTTTATCCTTCAAACTAATGCGTCCTTTCTCTTTGTAATCTATATATCTTACGCCTTATGTATTATACGTAATAACGACAATATATTGTCTATCCATTAGTGAGTTAATAATTGGAGAACCACTTAACTTATGTTTTCCTTCACCAAAAGCTCAGAACTAATTTGAGGCAGGTTGATATCAAACACAGATATGTTTAGGTAACTTAAAATCTAAAACCCAAGCCGGAATTTCTACCAATGTAGAGCCCTTATGCTACTTACCATTTACTGGCTAAGCCTTTTACCTAATTTACCTAAGCGTTCGCTAACAAATTTGAAGGCGTTATTAATAGCATTAGTAAAGTAAAACAAAATGTTGCTCATATAATACCTAGATTTTTAGTATTCGAGAGTACATCATTTGAGAATTACAGTACTGATTTGAATGTAATTTTTAATGTAATACCGGAGAAAAAATCGAAAATATATTCCGGTAATACACCACACTTCTCATCTTTCTGCCCTTTCTCCACGATGTCCCTAACTAGCGTAACGATGTCAGGGCTTTTGGAGACACATATACATGCATTCTTCTGAAGCCCTGACGACGCCCCACCTCTACGGAGGTCCTACGTCAAGTTATTTTACGAGGCCTGATGACCTCGGTGAGCGCGCGGACGGGCATGTCTGGCGCTGCGACGTCCGGGACGCCTTCATCTTTCTACCTTTATTCGACTTTCATTTGGGGTAGGCGCTACATGTCGTCCTTTTCCATTCCTCTCTATTTGTAGTCATCTCCGCAATCGCTCTCTTTGTAAACATTATCTTTCACACAATCCATCCATGTTATCTTTGGTCATCTTTTTTTACATCATCCTCTTTATCCCTGCACATCATATGTTGTATTAGGACACTTGTATAGGAATTAAATAGTAATACAAAAATAAGACAATTCACTTTTAAACCAAATACGATAAGTGAAATCCGCGTGAACCATTGGAAACGTTTTTACGAGAATGAAGTCACGTATATTATAGTTAGTAATTATATTACTAATTGTATTAGAATTTAATACACTTTTGCTATGTTATAAAACATGAATGGCCATACAATTTACTTTCACAATTACGACTATTTCATTAAAATTTTTTATTGAAAATTTATCTCGGCAACGAATGCTGCGAGCGTTCGCTGATCTTATAACTTTTTCCATTACGTTCCATCGGGGACAAATATTGATCGACGACAATTTCCATATCTTGACGCGGCTTTGAAAATGTTATAAGTGAGGTGTATTTTGAAATGACTTCATATAATAATTTACATTTTCACCTCTTATTCACTTAATTAAACTCGCTTTAGTAACGTTTTTCGTGTTTTCGTCGTCTTTGTACATTTTCTCTGCGTACTGCCTATTTAAAGGCAAAAGACTGTTTATTTGATCTGGTATATTTTCACTATCAGGCAAACGAGCATCATTTCTGATACTTAATATTAGGTGGTGCCTAATATTTTATAAAACAATTAACTTTCAAAGACGATAGACGGCACTGAGACGTGCTCACTCACAATGGGCCTCATAAGAAAACTAAAGGTCACTCAGAATTTCACTACGTAATCGAATCAGAAATGAAGAGATCCGCAAGAGAACCAAAGTAACCGACATTGCCCGAAAAATTGTGAAACTTAAGTGGTTGTGGAAAGAGCAATGCACATTGCCCTTGTAACCGATGCCCGATGAGGCCATTAAATTATCGAATATTGACCACGTAACTGAAGCTGCAACTTGAGTCCCCAACAAGGTGAACCGACGATTTGATGAAGGTCGCAGGAATCCGCTGAATGTGAGTATCACAAGACCGAACATTGTGGAATTCCTTGGCGGAAATAATTATTTCCTTAATTTAGGAAACAATCGTAGTATCACCTGCTAATAAGCGACGGTGTTATCGTCAAGGATATATACTAAGGTTAGAGAAACCTCCTTAGGTTTAATTTAAAACCTCACTACATATCAGCAGGGAAGAGTGGAAGTTTAAAAAGTTGCCAGAAACATCACATGATTAATTGACAACCTCCTTATAAGTGAATAAAATACCTTATACCTTAATACGGAATCTTTTTTTCTGTGTCACGACGTACGTATACATGGTAAACAAATTAAACCGTCATTTATCTAAACGCAGTAATTGAGTGAACACCGTTTAAATTTTATGACTACCGGCGAAAGTCTACGGAGTCGGTAAATCGAAGATTGTAAACACGCCAGACCTATTACTAAACTATCAGTATATAGGTCCAGTCGCTCATTAACCACGTCATTACAAAGTTTCGAATTACAAATCACTCTTAAGAATGCACATTGTAGAAGGTACATTGTAGTCATTGTAGAAATTGATACTTATTATTTCAACACAACTACGATGGTCAAATAACATAACATAAGCTCACGTGTCTTATCCCCAAAGGGTTTTAGGCAGAGGTGAAATAGCCAACACCACCCACATTTCGCCGAGCTTAGTTCCGCCCCACATGTGACAGGGGGCGAGCCTGTCACCATATCCGGCACAAATTCCAAACTCCGGGATGATACTGAGTAGAAAAACGCAATATCACTTGACCCGACCCGGGGATCGAACCCGAGACCTCAGAACGACAGTCGTACCGTATTACAACTGCCCCACCGAGGCAGATGAAATATTTATTCTTAAATACCAATCGTAAATATTATGCTAAATATTAACAAATTGTATAAACTTTGACTTATTATTTACAAATGACAAGGGTGGTATAATTCCTTAAATATTTTTAATGCACTTTGTGGTCTATAAATCATAAATAAGTGTCGAAAGATTTTTAAAGATTACCATCGTAATGGTTTATCAAGAGCAAGAAACTCTTTGGTTTCATTTGTAATCTTGGTTGTTAATATACCAAGTTTAATTGTATCAGGCTCAAATTACGCGATTTAGGTAATATCGTTTGTTAAATAAAAGTATTACATCGAAACCATTTAATCAGCGCAAGCATGAAGATGGCCAGACGCTCGATAGCAATTAACTTTGAATAATAGTACGACCACACACTAGACTTTGTTGTCTGAATAAACATTTATATAACATCGGAGTTTACAAAAGTAAACATTTCAGATTATTTTTAAATACGAATGAAACGACTAACCTCCTCATGTGAAAGGGTAAGACCTGAAATTGAACAAATTCTCAGTAAACACGTGCTGATCCCAGATGACTCTGCTAAAAAAGCCTTAGAGTTGATCAAAGCTACAGAACTGGACAGTAAACTTTGCCAATGTGAAGCAACAATAGACTTTATTGCTCGCTGAGATACAGAACTAAATAACCTTATACAAGAATGATAATATATGAAATGTCTTTTACAAATGTCTTCATTTATTATTAGCTGAAATATACTTTTCTATAAACATGGAGATACTAGCAACTTTCCCATAAGCGAGAAGATAGCAACATGAATTTACACTCTGTAATTTATACTTTTCGAGAATGTACCATAATTAACAAGGAACGATCATATAGTATTTCTTGACACATGACCAAGTTTCACTCTTTCATTATAAATAATGCATGTGACGGAATGCACGACCATGGCCGTCAAATCGTATGCGGTGAATACTAAATCGTTGGACACAATAGCGTGCATTTCTCCAATAGATTTCCCGAGATCTTTTGTTTTACTTCTCTTAACCTTGATACGTTTAAATGACTTTGTCTGCGCATTTGCATTTCCTTTTGAGACACGTGTGAATATGAGTTTCGAAAAGGGCTAAACTTGCTTTCGTTTTTCTTTTTTTATACTGTGTAGGTTATGCCTTTTTACCACAATCTCATCAAATATTGTGTAATGATGTGTTCCAGAATAAACTGAGCTTCGATGTAAGTATCAATTGATACTGCTGAAACAAATCTTTGGCGATAAGATTTCAAAGTTGAGGTTGATAGATACCCAGGTGGGCAATATTAAAAAAATGCCCTACAACCATGTTTCCTCACGATGTTTCCCTACATCGAAAGCTCAGGCTCATTTTAGAGATGCATAGGTAGATTAAAATCTACGTCCATCAACATAGAGACCGACCACACTATCAATCAACCAATCATAGACTCATAATTCGTTTAAGTCCATGTGTTCAATTATTTAATATTTTGTAACAGCTTCGTTACCACCTTTATATATTGTTGCATCCATCTTTAATGTTGATTTTTAATGGTACTTGAACGTTTATTTCCGATTTTATATTGTATTTTTATTGTGATTGAGAATCATTACTTAGGTTTAGTATGTTTACCGTTCTGGACCACATCGCCACTTAAAATCTGCTGAGATTGTGCTCAAAGCACAGAGTCTATATCGTATAAAAAAAATAACAAAACGAATGTACCCTCGAATACTATATATTTTAACTTTAGGTCTTTTACATTCCATTGATCATTTTTTAAATAATCTTCTAATCTAAATAACAATACTGTTTACCTCAATTTACTTAATTTAGGTAATAATTAATTATTTGAAGCTCTATTTTAAACTATTTATAGTTCCAAAAAGTAGAAAGTTATTGAAGTATTTAATTAATTCTTGATTATTCTATTCACATTACTTAAATGTCGATTACCCATAACAATGAAAGAATAGGAAAACAATGGAAAGCTGGCGTAAACGCCAGATCAGTGCTCGATGGATTAATTTTGTGTTTAAACAGATGTGCAATGAAAATAACATATTACCTAAAACCTAAACATAAGGAAAAGGTATAAAACTTATCCCAACAGCACTATTAGTAAACGTGTTTTTCGCTACATCACATACAGAGATAAAATCCTTATTCCCCTTTCTATAAAATAATCGTATAAAGATTTAACTTAATATAGAAAATAAACGCAAACAAAATTAGAGGCTCTTGAGACGTCAGATTTGAGTGTTTCGTAACTCGATTTATTACCATATTGTTCACAGTTGTTTAACATACGATGTCAGAAGATAAATCGCAACATGACTCAATGTAAGTAAAATTTAATTCATTCCGAATGTTATTTATGTGCGTTAAATTCAATGACCATGTATAATGTGTAATTATCATTTTAAAAGGGTCGTCCATTAATCACGTTACGTTTTTTTTTTTGCTGTTTTGTGTCCCATCCTATCTAACGAAACGAGGTGAGGTCTTAAACTCAGTAACTTCCTCCTAAGCAAACTCATGTATATTTTATTAATTCAAAATATTATATACATTTTGGTATGGTATGACCGAATTTAGTTTTGGAAAATTTTCAAATTCGTTGCCTGGTCGAGGTCACAAACCGCTTTTTACGATTTTCGTTCAACGAAGTAAGAAATAAGAAAACGTGACAATGTTTTAACTGACCAAACGCAGCAGCATACCAGAAGGCCTTTAACAGCTTCAAACTTTGAGGCGAGCATTTAAGGCACTCAACCTAAAAATGGCAGCTAGAACAAAGGCACCAAAATGGTACGAACATCGATCGGCTCGAGTTGATGCGTAACATCTTCGATTTAAAACAAGAACCATTTCAAACAATAACTACAATGCCTTGTTTTCAGGCTCTCAGAGAAGCGACTTTCGCAGTGGGAATCATTGATGAGGAAGTTTTCAGAGGCTCATAAAGAACAGTGCAAGTAGATTGTTATAAATTTTTCAATTATAATAATTTAATATCACGAATGTCCAACTAGAAGTCCGACCATAATTGCAAATTTCGAGACCGAGATGAACAAAAAAAAAATCATCGAAGTTAATAAATCCGTTCTTACTATATCATCTAAAAAGCTGATACATACAAGGTTTTTGAAAAAAGAATCGTCTTTGAACCTTTTTTCCCTGCATTTTCTTGAAGGTGCAGACAAATTCAACAAAGTAAAGATAATAAAAATCTGTTCAGCCCTTAGGTTATAGATGGTGAAACGAACCCGATTTTGTTTTACGTTTGTTTCTAGATGATTAATTATATGTCCAGTATTAAATCCGAGCGGGCAAGAAAGTTCTTTATTTATTATAATACGAATCGTATGAACTGTCTTATAATATTTATAGATGGAAAATATGTAAAGATTAATTAATTAAGATTATTTTAATATTCCTCACAGAACTGTATCTCTCGATATACCTCATGCACCACGCTCAATGAAGCAGTTTCCTACAGGATCACAGTACGAAGGAACATGGGATGTATTGGGTATGAGCGGCTTCGGTGTATATACCTTCCCAAATGGTAAAATATCCAAACTTTTAAGATAATGTTATAAGAAACTAAAGTTATTTGTAGATTAAAATGATATCCTATTTTTGTATGTGCAATACGAGTATTTATCGTGTAAATAGCGACTCGATGACTTGGTGATTGGATTGATTCACCATGATCTGTCAAATTAAATTTGCTTTAATATAAAGTGCCAATAAATAAATAATATATAAACTTTTATGGACGTCAGAATTTTACGTATAATAGTCAATCAAAATCAAAAATACTTCATTCAATTTAGACCTAGAGAAGGCATTTATAAACATCAAAACTCTATCACCGGTTTGGAAAACAACCCAGTCGTCGAGAAGAGCTGAAAGTAGCTGACTAAGTTACCTTTTTGTCTTTGTAAGTCCTCGTATATATCGTGTATTTTTATGAAAAGTATACAAGTCTTATTTAGAATAGTTTTTGCGGATGCACAACGAAGAGTGTCAGTTCCAGATTTCACTATCGTTTCTATAATAAACCATTTCAAATTAAAATATGGTTGAGCCGGTGCCTGAACTTATTGTCCGGTAAATCGGTAATATGTTTTGGGGCCTTACTATAGAACACTATTTCCTGAGAAAGTAATTCCATCCATCCATTCAACCGAAAGAAGTCCACTGCTGGACATAGATCAAAGCCACCCAAAGAGCTCCACCATGATCGGACTTGCACCACCCGCATCCAGTGGAATCCCGCGACCTTCACCAGGCACACCTTGTGGGTAGGTCTACCCACGCTACGTCTTCCGGTGCGCGGCAGCTATTCAAGAACCCGTTAGCCGCATCAGTCATCGGTTCTAGGAGCAATATGCCCAGCCGAATTTGTAATTATAGATCTTCTAAACGCATTTATTATGATTTCTTTGTAAGGCGTAATTTACGAAGGAGAGTTCGAAGATGGCATGTTCCAAGGATTCGGTGAGTTGCGTTACCCCGATGGCACCATACTACGAGGCAAATGGAACAAGGGCCATATGACTGAGCGGACATTGATATTCGCTGACGGTCTGGAATACTCTGAGATTGATTGGAAATACTGTCGGATGCCAGATAGACGGTAACGTTGATTTTTGTTTTAATTGAGTTTATTATTTTAAATTTATGTAAGTTATTTCAAACCTTAACCCTTCGAGCACTTACTTGGCGTTTACGCCAGCTTTACATTGTCTTCCTATTGTCTTATTTTTATGGGTACTCGACACATTAATCTTTCTTATCCCGTACGTATTAATTATCAAATACAATGTCTGTCTTCCTGTACGTCTTTTAGATGACTTCTAACACTAAAACCGTTACATCGATTTACAAACAGACTCTTCAATTTTATTTTTTAGTATATATGTAATGCAGTAGTAACAGAACTTGGTATATACAGATGACAGATATAACTTGTAATAAATAAATTTAACTATATGATAAAAGCACTTGAATTATTTCTCAAACTACATGTGAATTTTTGATCAAAATACAATCTATACAGGTCTCATATAACATGATTAAAGTCCCTAAAACTTTCCTAAATATGAGTTCGTCCGTACATTTCTGAAATGGAATGCTAAATTTGATTACAATCTAGGCATTGTTACAGCCTGTATTGTCGTCGGATAAGGGTTACCGAAATTCAGGTATATGAGTACAATAATTTGAAGTTTATATTTCTCTTCCAATTGCAATGCAATAATTCCCTTAAAGAGATACGTGTCTTTCATTGTAAAAATATGATTTAAGACCATGCAAAAAACTTGATAATATTCCGATTTTTAAAGTTATCTATCATTATTTATTTATTTCTTCGGGAAACACAGTTTATAAAAAAACAATATTGCAACAATGTTGACTGCCGACAGAAGTGAAAACTCGAAACTTTACAAACACTGTTTTTTAAAGCATAAATTTCTTAATTTGTTAATTCAAACATAAACATAATCTAACATTGAACATAATATAGCATTTGTCTGATTTTTACATATATTGGCGCCCTGAATAATAATTACACAGTACATTACCATATATTTACACACGAACACACACACATGTAAACGTGGTCTTATAATTCGTTTTTAAATAGTGATAAATTCATTTTTAGCTCTTTATTTTATGTATCGGTTTAGTTTATATGTCTATTTTATACGAGCTGAGAATTTTAAATGTAAATAAATTAATAAATAAGTATAAATTTTATTATATGTCTCTAAGCGCCAACACTTAAACTAGATATACTATAGCATGTTAACAGCTTACGTCATAGCATTAGTAATACGAACCTATAAGCTATTCCCTAACCGAGAATCCCTCAACGCCGCTAAAGAATTTTTCAGTACAAAAGTACATGTCACAAACACCATAACAATCCTTTATATATGCAAAGAAATTCCTTGTTCACTGTTAGCAAGTGTTCTCTAATATTAAATTACAAGGAGATGCATATAAAATACTGTGAATAATAATGAAAAATAAGATACAGTTCGTTTAAAATAAATATACATAACACAGATACTAGTCAATAAATAAAACAAGAGTGTATTATAATTACATAGTTACTCAAACACACTAGAGAAACATACTCACACGCGCTTATAAATAGATACGAGCATATAAAAGCATCTGAATTTACGTACACAATAAAGTGAAATCCTCAATCCCTCTCGGAGCATAACAATGACCAAGACGAAATGTGACTCGCTTTAAAACACATTGCGTCCCTAATTTTTTCCCTTCTCACACTAATCGGTCATCAGGGTTGTCGCTTTGTTTTCACCGCGAAGGAATCCCCTCGTCAAAACAATTTCATAATGCTCCGGATTATTATACAACCTTTTGAATATACGTATGTAAAACATACATATATATACAGGTATTCGCCTTATAAATCCGGTCTTTGTGAATAAATTCCTCGAGATTAACTAAGCGAAAACATTCAGTGCAGTATAAAGACAATAAGGATTTTAGGTACACATCTTGTAATATATTGTTACGGTAAATAAGGCGTATTAATCTGTGAAATGGAATATTTTATAAGGTGCTATGTGTAAACCATAATATATCTATTAAATATTCCAAAATGGGGATAATGTAGGATTATAACGAGTACAACTCCGTCCTCGTGAATTCCGTGTTTGTAAGCCGATTTTTTCAATAAAATATGCATAATATTCGCATACTTGAAATCGTACTAAAATGAATAGGATCAAAATGAAGTAGGCGTCTCCTTACGCACATACTTTCGAAAATCATAGACAATTGTATTGTTATTAACTTTAAAGCGCTAGCCCAATTTTATTTAATATATTTAATACTAGCTGTGTTCCTGCGGCTGCACTCGCGTTTTATATATGCTTCACTGCGTAATATTGTTTTTATATTTTTTTATACGGAACCCTAATTATTTGCCTAAAAAAAATTGTTGTACTAAGATAAAATGAAAATATTTCTCATAAATTCACGCACTTCCCCGTAAAACTGTGCATTGAATCGGATTTTTTTTTTTTTAATTTTATAAGTTTTAATTTTTATATTAAATTGAACTGTCTGTTTGTAATGTCAAAATAACATTTTTTCCTAAATACGATGTAAATACGATACCTATACCAAAAAACAATTTTTAAAATTTTTGTTTGTTTGTAACGGGCAATCTCCGGAACGGCTTGACGGATTTTGATGGGTCTTTTTTTGGTAGATAGCTGAAGTTACTCTACGTAAGTTAGGATACTTTTGACTATCGAAAATAATTAGGGTTCCGCGTAAAAAAATAAAACTCGTGAAAGGGTCAGTTTTACGGGCCACTGCTTGAATTTATGAGAAATATTTTTGGCTTTCTTGATCTTGGTACCAAAAAAATTTAGGAAAATAGGGTTCTGTATAGAAAAATAAAACGCAGTGAAGAATATATGAAACGCGGGCGCAGCCGTAGGAACACAGCTAGTTGTGAATAAAATCCGATTCAATGGGCATTTTTACTGACAGGTATTTGTATTTGTAAGAAATATCTTTGCTTTCTATTACTACCAAAAATCATCTCAGGAAAATAATTAGGGTTCCGCGTAAAAAATTGAAAATGCGAACCAAAAGCGTTTTAATGGACAGCATCATTAAACGTTATTTTCCAATGATTATTTGTGAAGAATATATGAAACCCAGGCGGAGTCGCGGAAGACAGCTAGTTATATAATATAGTTAAAACTCGTCAGATAAACTAACGTAATACGATGTCTTCAAATTACAGATTCACGATAGAATACGATAAAGGTCTGCAAGCGGCCGGGAAGTCGTACCTGACGGCGGAACAGCCAACCCGTAAGACACCACCAGGTTACTACGACACCGGCGACGGCTTCTACGACCCGAAGACCAAAGTTGTTTATCGAGCTGATGATATCACAGCGATAATAAGGTAAGTAGAAAAATATCTTCGATAGCAGCCAACAATGTTCAAGGTCAAGTAGGGTAATAGACATATTAAAAGTGCCCGCTTATAACAACTATTTTGGGGAAAGACATTGAAAGTGTTCGGTTCCTAACTTGTATAACACTTTACCGTTATCATTAAAAAACAGTTTTCTTCTAAAACGCATATTTAAAAACAAAACCAAACAGTTTCTCCTACATAATTTTTTAAAACCTTTTTTTCTTCTTTTATTGTACTAAAATGCTTACTACTAAAATAAATTGCTTTTTTTGTAAATAAATATGATTAAGTGTGTAAAACGGAGGTTACAACAGCCAGTAAATTGCCATACAGTTTGATAGAAGTAGTAAAATGTAATTTGGCATTGAATAAACACTCTTTATTATTATTAATATCTAATAATTATTTCTGGTAATTAAATCTTCTAAACCAAACTCTTAAGCATCCACTTCTGACCTTATAAAAAAAACCAGAAGGGTGTTGAATATAGTCTTAGATCAGAAACTCCTTAATTAATTCACATGTAACATAGATTTATTGAGTAACCAGGTTTACGTTACATAATACACGTGATTAATTGTAAGGATAATATTGAATAACGTCGATAGGAATGACAGCAATGCTTTTCTTAAATAATTGATTAATAAGATCAGAGATTGTTATTTGCAATGAGAAAATCCCCGGATACCGCTAGTCAATAATCTTACAAATGACTGTAAATACGCCATTACTAAGCTAAAAGCATCCACCTGAGAGAAAGCAAGTGTTTATTCATCACGCTAATCCATGACGTATGATCGGTTTTATACATCGCGAAATCTGCAATTTCTTTGTCGCCTACTACGAGTATATATGCTAAGGTAACTTTTTTTTAATTTGGCATATTCCTAATGTTCTCCTAATGGTTGATGATATTATTTCTATTTCTACTCCGTTATCGTCTTCACACAATATAGATTTGAAAATTAACTTTTTACTTTTATGTGTAGTTACAATACAAAATATTTCTAGGCAAAAGTTTAAAAAAACAACCTCTAAATTTATTTAATGATTAGTTTTAATATAAATTATTTTTGTAATATTTATTATATTACATAAATAAATAATTTATATATATATACTAGCTGGTGCCCGCGGCTCCGCCCGCGTTTCATATGTTCTGTGCATATGACGTTTCATTTATAGCTAATTTTAAAAAATAAAATGAATAAATAAAAGTAAGAGTATTTTGCTTTTATTAACGTAAAAAATGTATATAAGCGTAATTTGAAGTGGAAAATGTAAAAAAGAGTAAATCGAAAAAAAAATGAAAGAGGATCGGTGGAATCCAAAAAATACCTGTCTACGAAAAATACTGCGTTGAAAGGTATTAGTCCTATCCCGATATGTTCAATAGTTTTGAGGTGATGGTGCGTCAAAGGAATCCCATAAATTAATAAATAAACAAATTGAGAAAACATGGCAAAGGGCTCATAGAATTTGAATACATAGCCTATAACCATCTACGATTAATTCCACGTCGAATGGTTGTGGTTTCATGCTGATCGGTCCAGTAGTTTTCGAGTTTACCTCGGACAAAGAAAACAAACTTTGCTTATATGTATATAGGTAGATAAATTCATTTCTTTTATTTTTATACTTCATTAAGAAAACCAGAAGGTTTTTTATTAGTTTATTCATGTCAACTCTCAGTATATCTTAAGCGTGCGCTCTGCTAAAGTAACATGAGTTTTAATGGATTCATTGACGAGGCCGTCAAAGAAAGAACATTTAAAATTAGAACATTTGGAGCGTCGAGAAAGAATAGAATTTTAATAGCATTAAGAAAAAGATAAGGTCATCATCAAATTTTAAGTGAAAATATAAAATATAATAAGGGATATAACACGATGCAGTGGGAAAGGACGTGAGATAATGGATAAGGAAGTGATCTTTAGACCAATCTTTACATTATTATATAAAGGAATGTAATCAGACACACTTGTGTGCTAAAGACAAGGCGACACTCAACGGGCAATTGATTGAATGTAGTAAATTGATGGACAATGAAAGATCCGGCAACACTATTACATTACACCGTGCAGACTTTTGGATGAGGCAAGCGAAGATCCTAGACGATAGGAAAATTACTGTGACTGATACGGGCGTACTATTCCACAAATTCTGGTAAAAAGTGTTGCAGTTCTATATGGGACGAGTTTCTTTGCTGGCCAGGTTTATTATTTTTTGTAATTTTGATATTTATCGAATGTAAGGGAGAACCTTCGGTTTTTTTTATATACATTATGGTCATATTTTCATTTCGTTTTTATTCCTTAGTGTAAATTTAATTCAATTGTCCTCGCGACATAATCCATAACATTTTCATAGTATGTGTATCAGGTAATACGTAAATAATATAACATTGTCCAAATTAAATATTTCAGAAACGAGTGTCTTAAATTAAAACGATTTAAATGCATTGCTTTACATTATGTTGAGGGAAACATCACAACACACACTGTAAAATTTAGTATTATGTTTTCTTATACTAAATTATGTCTTTAAAAATGCATTTAAGTGGTAATAATATCTCCTATTAGAACTCAAAGAGCAATACATTGAAAGATTAAGATTACTCGAAACAAGAAAATAAATAAATAAGACAATTACCATAATTATTTGAAAAGGCCACTTGACACCATTCCTCTGTTGACAATCTCAATGTGTGTTATTCTTATAAACAAAAGATTTCAAAGAATAATCACTTACGCTAAATGTGAAACAAAAAGTTCAAAGTTAATACGACGGATGTTAACTACGGGTTTAATTAGCGAGGCGTCGAAACAGCCGGTGATTGCCGCGCTAATTGACTCGTCGTCTATTGCTAGAGGCTTTTCCCAACGGTACGCATCCGTCCACCTCATTTATATATATATTCTACGTATCTACATATTACAAAAACGACGGATCGTTGATTCATTCGATAATACTGAAAAAAAAATCATATCTCTGCTCCGACTTACAAATATGGATAGTACATACATACATAACCACGCCTTTCTCCTATTAGGGTAGGCAGAGACTGTTTTCTTCCACCTTTTTTTACACGATACAGTTTCATTGCTTTGACCACAATCTCACCTGATGTTAACATGATATGAAGCTGCCGGAACACATGTATTGGTATTTGGCGACAGGTTTTCAAATTTAGCTACCCAAGTGGGCATCATCATTAGAAAATGCCATACCACCATGTTATGATTTCCTCACGATGTTTTCCTTCACCGAAAGTTCAGGGCGATTTTAAAGTTTGATAGATGGGATCGAACCCACGTCGATTGACGCGGAATCCGGCCGCCCTACCCACTGCCCCGTTATCACTTCAGCCACCTACTACGATCCTGACACACGTCTTTCGCTTCTTCTACTTTCATAAGCGCTTTGATACCTACTATTCTGTACTTTTGACCTGGCCTTTCTCCAGAACATCCTGGATCTGGTTGAGATAAGTTCGCCTAGGAAGACCGTTATTAGCTTGTAATCTTCTTTTATTATTTATTATACGCATAGGTAAATACTTATTATTATGTGCGTCATACAATATAATCTTTTTTAAATCTTTATGATTTTTTTAAATTAATTGATATGACAATAAATTAATATAATCTTTATAAATTGTCAAGTTGTGACAAACATGTTTGTGACTAAGTTAAATGATTTACAAAAGAACTTACTTTAGGTTAGTTAGATATATCACAGACCCTAAAAAATGATTTCTTATTATGTAGATATTACATTTCGCCGCCAAGATTCTGTAATATCATGAACGTATTACATACATATTCCACCTCAAAATGTGCGCAAACTCTTGTTCCTAACACTGCATAAATTATTGTCATTTACGAGGAAATACTCTTGAAGCTCTGTCAAGAATCTATTTCGTTGATTAAACTGAAATTAATGTGAGACAAGTAACTAAGTCTAGCGGGCGTCCGTGACTTCATCCACGTATTTTACCTTGACTAAATGTGTGATGTCCTGATTTTTTTTCCACGAAGGACACATGCTTCTCGTATACCAAATTTATTTTTTAATAATTTGTAAAAAAAATTACATTGATAATTTTTATAGCCTATCAATCGATAATTAACATATGATTTATGCACGCAAAATTTTGTCAAAATCCGGTTTCTTTGTTAAAGCCGAAAAACATATTTCATTAATATTTTTTACAACTCCAAATAATAATTTCGAAGATCATTATAGCCTGTCAACAACTCCTTGACCTAGATTTTCCGAGTACAAAGTTTCATCAAAATTGGACTAGCCTATTTGAATTAAATGTACAGCCAAAACTTCAGTCTTATTATTAGTATACTCAGTTATTACATAAGCCGAAAAATCGCAGTTATGCTGAAATATCTACGACATTATCTTCATGTAAGTTTTACATAAAGTTACGTTGTATTTTGTGTAACGAAATATTAAGTTATAAAACATGTAATGCGAATCTGTGATATTAATTTTCATCTCGATCATTTCATTCGCCCAATCCTCATCCCCGTTATGAAGCAGAATAAATGTAGCCGCTGCGAATGCCTTACAGTAAACACTTGATATTTTTACTTAGGTAACGGCCAAGCCAAGGTTCGTACCACTTTGAAGTCCTTGTGCCTTGTTACCTTTTTCGGCTGAGTGCCTTAAACTCTCGCTCCAAAGTCCAGTAAAGCTATAAAAACTCTTCAGGTTAATAGCATTAGCTAGCTCGACATCGATGTACCTAAATGTTGCGATGGATTCGTGATTTCACAAGAATGGAAAGTTAAAAGGGAATCGTTTGTTGTGATCTGAACATGTTATGAGATGAGAGGAAACGCATGTGGGTAAAATAGTAATGAGTATCAATGTGGGAGGATGGTAGAGACAAAGAAAGTGTGTATGGAGTGTGTAATAAATAATATGAAAGAAAGCGGAGTAGGTGAAGAGATGACTGTTGACAGGGACGTATGGAAGAAGAAAACGTACTGCACCGAACCCAAGTAAGTTGAGAACAGTGCATGAGCATGATGATGATGAAATGAAGTTATTTTCCCGAACTTTAATTGAAAAAAAAAGAGCTTAAAATTAGATGAGAGATATTTCGTTAACAGATCACCGTCTGTGCGTGAACAAAATTGGATAATACAAAACTGTCGCACGTGCCCCGATGACGCTGTTGGTCCCCGTATTGATCTATACGAGGAATGGATCAAGCCTCAGGTGAATCCGATGCCGACACCGACTCCTGCAGCCGCATCCCGAGGACAACCGAAAATATACAACCCTTCATCGTTTGATCTCGACTGTGATATTGTAAATAACTTTTCAATGCATTGAGTCTTTAAATATATTTTTAATAGACATCATACATGAAACTTTACGAAATAAGTGTGAACATATCGTAATGTAATTAAGGATAGATTATTAATTAATGCCCATGTTTAACTTAACATTCCTGCATTCTAATTTTCAAAATTTAACTATTGAATAAATAGTTGTCGTGATAAACTTCAATTTAGTTTATTTGTTATAAAGAAATTTTAAATTTACGTTCCTTTTAATTTTATCTAAAATTTAAATAGTATCACTATTTGATAAAGTTATTTTGATCGATTTAAAAAGTTTTGTAATAATTATAAAATAATTTAACAAATAAATAATTATTTTTATTAGACCGACCGAAACGACTCAGAGATTTTTTTGTTACTGTTCATTTATCATACTATAAAAATATAGTAAATAATAGGTACATGTCTATATATCAACTATTTAGTAACGAACACAATAAATATTTTTATTTTTTTAAGACCGCAATATATTGTGGCCTTTGTGCTAAAGAAAAATAAACGAGTAACTTATTATTATTTTAAAAAATATTATAATCTATTCCACAGAGCAGATATATCTCTTTCTACAAAGGACTACTTGAATTTCAAGGGAGAGCCGAAGAAGATGAAACGGATTCAAATCATATTTCCGCATAAAATACCACACACCAGAATCATTGTAACCAATAGTGATAACAAATGTAATAAATTATTATAATAAATATCTCAGTGTAATTAAAGACCAAAGAAGTTTATGACCATTGTAATAAATCCTATAGATCCTGTAATAAACTGTTTTTATTTGCGAATTCAATATTTTTTTATTAACGTTCCTATTATGCTATTAAAATAAACCAAGATATAACAAGTTGAATTGGACATTCGTTGTTCTGCTAGTTTACAATACTTGCTCGTATGTTACCATCACGATCAGTTGAACGGTATAACAGTTCAAATACTGTAGCACCATCTGGTGGCAAATGGCAAATTAAAAGGATACTTTAAAATTCATGCCAATCTTGATGGTAATCTTTCGAATAATATTAGAATTTAACGGTCTCATATATACCAGCATTCGTTTTTGAATGTACAGATATAAACAAATTGACTATCTCGACAAAATTGTTGTTACAATCCGTTTAAAACATAATGTTTTAAGGTTAAATGTGGAAAATTACGTAGCGGTATAAGTTAAACGAACGCTCGTGACCGTCCCATCGTGACGTTATCACAGGTTCGCATTAATTTTGCGAAGGATAATTAAACGAAAACGGCTCACAGCTATAGACCGAGAACCTTCTTATACCTTACGGGGTAAATTTAAAATAACAATTTGCATTCCCGAAAGCAATTTCTTATAATTGAAAACTGTATTAGGTAATTACAAGGTGTTTCTTCTCTTTCTTGGTTAATTGCAATATGTGATTTACATACACAATTCTGCCAGCGACATGTGATAAGTTATGTTTTCAATCTTTTATCAACGTGTCTAAACTCGAGCAAAACGGGTGGGTCATTTTACTAAAACTTTTCAGGGGTCGTGCCACCAAGGAATAAATGTTTGGCGTCATAAAACGCCACTAAAATTACACAATATAGGATCAAATACGCAACTTAAAGACAATAACTGCTACATGATAGACTGACATCCCGCTAAAAATTCCATAAGCAGTTTCAGCTGTAAACTACATTACTTACGTAAACGTTGATATGCCAGATATAAGACTTTGTGCTATAAGATAATTTATTTTGTTTACCGACGACCTTCAGCATTAATGTCGTTTAAAAATGGAGCGGGATGAGAAGGAAAGGATTTTATGACCGGGATCAAACTCCGGATTGAGGCTGCCATGGAAATACTGTTTGGAGTGGAGTATACCCGGACTCTGAAAGCGCAGAAGCATATCAAATGCTCTAAAGGAATTTAGCAAGCCTACTCTTTTCAAAATAAATGTGAAGCCTGGTACAAATATACCCTGGTTTGGGGAGCATGACAATCTGTATGCAGATTCTCTAAAAAGGCGATTTCCTGCACGATCACAATGGACGTCAAAATGTATACATTTATCCAAAAGTACTGCTAATCAATTTAGCTTGTCCTACATGGGATAAGTTAGCCAATAAAGAATCTGATAGTATTCGAATGAAAAGAAATAATCTTTAAGGCACTTCTACAAAACAATAAAGTTTTACATTTTCAAACGTCATATCGATAAACTATTTCTGTAATAGCGCAACGAGTAAACTCGCATTTACTACAGTTGGGAAGAGATTGGAGGTTTTGTACGGTTCCGTATAAGAAGTAGATTGTAATGCCAAAAGCAAACAGATAATACTTATTGAAGTATTATGTCAACATCCACGATCCCTTGACAAAGGTATTTTCCTCGGTAATTCGATTTTTGAAACTTCTTTAATCTCTAATATATACGACAATTTTAAATTAATTCGTCATAGGTATACTCTTTAATCCATGTGCAGTTTTATCGATAATAAATGTCCAATTATTCTTTTATAATTTCTAAAAATGACTTTCGTTTTGACATAATATTTTACAATATTCATCAAAGTATGTTTAGTCGTTTTTGAGTTAAATGAATAAGTTGAGTTATTACAATACGCAGAGGCACTTAAAATCTTATGAATTGTTAGATTTGACGATGAACACTTAACACAAAAATGATAGCTTAAGTTACCTTATTATCAGAGATAAATAAAAAAAATCAAAGAAATCTAGTATAACTCAAATTTTACTCAATAAAAAAATAACTAGATCTGTTGGGATATTTTTACCGTGAAATGTAAAACTAAACTAAGTGTGATATGTAATTGTTTAATTAATAACAGTTCTAGGAATGAAGTTTTATTGTACAATTCGTTCACTATTAAAACCACCCGTTTAGAAGTTGATAGCTCTGCTAGTCGGGCTGCATATTTTCCCATTTTGTGCCTCCCAAAGATTAGGGTAGACGGAGAAGGTGGGATAAATTGTAACAAAAGGGTAATTATGAGTGACTAAATTAGTCATTTAATTTAAGTGAACTATAGTTTGATGTTCGAGTATTGTACATGACACTGGCACAAATTATTTGTTATCAAATTGCCATTGTATAAGAAGAAAAAAGAACAGAACCAAAAAATATCTATGGTCACTCACTAGAAAATAGCTAAAGGCATGGATGTCGTATGTCGTATTTCTTTCACTGAAATCTTCAAAATAGATCGATAATAGTTTCCTGTTTAGACTTATTCTATATATCTGAAAAGTTCCTGTTTAGGTATTAATTTTAAAGATAATTTATTTTATTGTAGTAACTTATTTTAATATAGGAGTGATTTTAATCCGGTAAATCAGGTTAATTTCATCTGGCTGTAAAGTATTGTGAAAGTGTATAAAGAATGTATGAAAAATGAAGTGCCACTATGAAGTATTGTGTGTTTCGAAGGATGCAACTGCTTCTGAGATAAAGAAATCCTACCGCAAGTTGGCTTTGCAATGGCATCCCGATAAAAATTTGGAAAACTTACAGGAATCTAAAGAACAGTTTCAGCTTGTCCAGAACGCATATGAAGTTCTATCTGATCCTCAGGAACGAGCTTGGTAAATGCAAAACTTTTGTAATTGTTTTATTTGACATCTCTTAATAGTACTGATACAAAATTGCTTCATTTATTAAATAATTAAACTCATATTATCGGCATTTGTTGCAGTATTTGTAATACCAATAATTTTCATAATAAGCTCATATAAGAGATTGAGATGCGAAAAATAAAATCATGAAAATCTGGTATTTTTATTCATTTAAATATTATTTCAGAGCTAACAAAAATTGTATGCATACATTTAGATCTAATCCAATACTTCTCATAATAGGTATGACAACCACAGAGAGCAGCTACTTAGGGGAGCTGGAAGTTCCTACAATGATGACAGCCTTGATGTATTTCCATATTTCAGTCCATCCTGCTATAAAGGCTTTGGCAATGATCCTCAAGGATTCTATGGAGTATACAATGAGGTAATAATGGATATATCTTTAATAAAAATTTAAGCAAATAATTATTATGTATAAATTTGGATAATGGGAAGAAACCTACATTGTATTAATACCAGCATACTACATATTTAATTATTATTCATTGTTTGTATTTAGTAACATGCCAACTTAATTACAAGTTTTATGAAATAATAGTAAAGTTATTTATTCCAAAAATATAGTTTTACTATTCAAGCAGCATATATTATATTTTCCAAGGAACTCATTAACTACAAAAAAATTAAATATTTAATCCAGGTACTTTCATAATGTTATTAATTCATTTTGAGAAATGAAATTTACTTCCATATAGGTTTTTGAAAAATTGGCAGCAGAAGAAACAGATTTCTTAGATGACCCTGAAGATGTTAATAAAATACCCAAATTTGGCAACTCATCTACACCCTATGAAGAAGTACATGAGTTTTATGCTTACTGGATGGCCTTTTCAACAAACAAAAGTTAGTATCTTGTAAAATGTACTTTTAATGTAAAATATGTTGAACATCTATTTGTTTTTTAAAATATATATATATATATATATATATTAGGACATTGAATAAGTTCTTGCTGTTTTTTTCTAAAATGGCATAAGCAGTACCCCATTCTTGGAATTTCAAATGGTAACACACATACAAGGCTTATCTAACCTTAAATTTCAGTGTATAGTAGTTTACTTTAGTGTAAACAAAGTAATTTTTTCTTAGTTCTGAAAATGTCTACTTTTGTGCCAAATAATTTATATTTGCGGGGAATTTTATTCCACTACTTTATTCAAAAGAAATCTGCAGCTGAAACACATAGAATTCTTGTTGACACTTATGGTGACAATGCTTTGTCAGATACGACATGCAAAGACTGGTTTTGATGCTTCAAAAGTAATGATTTTGAAGTTGAGGATTAAGAACTTTCTTACACATTGAAAAAATTTAAGGACAAAAATTTGGAGGAATTACTCAATCAAGACCGATATCAGATGCTAGCAGAACTTAGAAAAGCATTACAAGACAACATTACATTACAAGATGACTCATCTGTTTTAAAACATTTAAAAGTTTTAGGAAGGATCTAGAAGCAAGGACATTGGGTACCATATGAATTCAAGCAGAGAGACGTTGAACCGGTGTTCTCTCATATGTAAACTATTACTTCAACTGCAAAAAAGAAAAGTTTTTTTGCACCTCATCGTGACTGGCGATGAAAAGTGTATACACTATGAGAATTTAAATCTAGAAAATTGCGGAGTAAGCCCGCCCATGCATCAACATTTTCTGCAAAACCAAATATCCATGGTTCGAAACTTCTTCTCTGTATTTGGTGGGATCAGCAGAGTGTAATTTATTATGAGTTGCTCAAACCGAATGAGACTATCAAGGCGGATTTCTATCGACTTCAATTGATGCATTTAAGTCGAGCCTTAAAAAAAAACGGCCACTATACTAGCAGAGATGACAAAGTTCTTGATAGCCTCAAAAGACATGTCATTTTTCCGACGCGGAATTCATATACTCCCAGAAAGATGGGAGAAAGTGGTCGCTAGTGTTGGACAATACTTTGAATGATTTGTTTTTGTTCCTTATAATTTAAATAAAGCTTTTATTTTGTAAACGAAACAGCAAGAACTTATTGAAGGTCGTAATAAATATTGCATTTATTTTACGGATTTTATGAAGTATCATACTAAACTCGTAAATAAATTTTTGACAATTCAAAAAATATTGAATTTGTGATCTGTTTTAATTAAGCCTTTAAATTTCATTTCCACTTTTAATTTAAGTCTCTTTGGTATCATAAGTAAACCACCATTATTTTTCAGGTTATGTATGGTTGGATCAGTATGAAATACAACAGGGTGATAATCGCCGTGTTATTAAATTAATGGAGAAGGAAAATAATAAGATTAGGCAAAAAGCTAGAAAGGAAAGAAATGAAGAAATCAGGAGGCTAGTAAGTTTTGTGAGAAGGAAGGATAAGCGCGTTATCGAACACAGTAAGTTACTCCAAGAGAAAGCTGAAGAAAATAAAAGGAAGGTTAGAATTTTTTTTTTTTATAAATTTGACTTTTTTTTATATGTGAAGTTTTACTGATATCGTTTAAATATATTATTCTAGGCAGAACAAGTCAGACGGGAAAGAATACTCCAAAGACAGAAAGAAATAGAAGAAGCAAAGAAAAGAGAAGGTGAATCTTCTTTCTTACAAAGTGACGACTATCAAAAGAAACTAAGCGAGATTGAATCCCTTTTGGCTGAAGAATTTGGTCTGTCGTCTGATGATGATACAATTAGCGAAGGCGGAATGGAAAGTAGCAATGAGGAGAGTTCTAAAACTGAAGAGGTATTTATAATATATATATATATATATATAAGCAGTTTGTTTTCTTGTCCGAGGTAAACTCGAAAACTACAGGACCGATCAGCATGAAACCACAACAATTCGACGCGGAATTAATCGTAGATGGTTATAGGCTATATATTTTTTATATTCTATGAGCCCTTCGCCATGTTTTCCCAATTTGTTTGTTTATTATTCCTTTGACGCACCATCACCTCACTACTGAACATATCGGGATAGGACTAATACCTTTCAACGCAGTATTTTTCGTAGACAGGTATTTTTTTGGATTACACCGATCCTCTCTCATTTTTTTTTTCGATTTACTCTTTTGTACATTTTCCACTTCAATTTACGCTTATATGCATTTTTTTTTTTCCGCTAATAAAAACAAAATACTCTTACTTTTATTCATTCAATTGTTTTTTTTAAATTAGGTATAAATGAAACGTCATATGCACAGAACATATGAAACGCGGGCGGAGCCGCGGGCACCAGCTAGTATATTCATAAATTGTAAATCTATTACCAAAACATATAATTCTGTAATATAAACCTTCATTGGTTTCATAAATTACATACGTTTAAGAAAAGTATTATTGGTGTATCCAGTTAAAGCAGTAAATGATAGAAAATTTATATTTATTGGGTCTATTATCGGAGAATATTAAATATCATTTTCCATACATTATTCCAGTATTTATCCATTATGACAATAATTGTAAAATCACTTAACATTCCCTGAATCATATTATTATTTTATTAACCCCTCGAGCACTTACCTGGCGTTTACGCCAGCTTTCCATTGTTTTCCTGTTGTCTTATTTTTACGGGTACACTCGACACATTAATTTATAAATTAAACCTCAGCAAACAGTCGAGGCAGTGTAACATTAATAACAGAATAAAAAAAACGGTTTTATTTGAAGTTCTAAAACCTATAGTTGTGGGCAACATTTTAAAATAGGAATAAGGAATATATTATTGCTCAGATGATTATAATATTTTTAATAATTCTCCTTATAATAAAATAAAAATAGAAAAATACTATTTAAAAAAAGAATTTAGTTCAACACGGATGCTGGAAAACTATTTAAATTAGAATGATTCAACTGGTCTAGACAATTTTATACAATTTCAATCTAGTTTTGGGTTCAATGATTGAATATTACATTAATTAACTAAACTTCATTTATAATTAGTAACATTTCTTTTAAATTTCAGGCAAGTGAAGCTTCGAAAGCGACTCCAAAAATGTCGGCCAAGTCTAAAAGTATAAAAAATTTATACTGTTCAGCTTGCAATAAACTATTCAAGAATGTAAAATCATTTGAGAATCATGAGAACAGTAAAAAGCATAAGGAAAACGTACTAAACATGACCCTGGATGATGATATAGCTATATCGGATAATGATGACGGTGATGAAATTGAAGAGTCTCCATTGAAAAATGATGAAGTAGAAGCAGAGAAGATCAACGGCCTTACAGAAGAGGAAAGAGATGCTTTAGAGAATTCCACTTCGGATGTAGAAGATAATGATATAAGAGAAACATTAAGTGATGACTCGGATAAAATTCAGGTAAGTACTGAGTCTATACATCTAATAAATACATCTTCCGTAACTTAATGCATATTCGTAAAAATTTAGACAAGCTCCATCTAGTGAATGATCGTCATAATTTTAATATTAGAAGTAAAGACAAGTTGGCCGTCCCACGCTTTAGGTTAAGTAAGTGTAATAAAAGCTTTATAGGTTATAGTGTTCGGGTTTTACAATAAGATCTCAAGTAACATTACCGATTTACCTGACAATAAGTTCAAGTATTATGTCAAGCAAGTTTTAATTTCAATAGGTTATTACAGGGTGGATCATTATGTGAAGGATAGTGATGTCTGGAATTAACCCACATCTCCGTGCTTCCGCTAACATTATTAAGACTACGATTTGTATAGTTTTTATATGAAAAAAAAAATCTATTATATTTATTAAAAAAAAAAGAGCCAGATCGAGTTTCTCGCCTGCGCTCTTCTCGACTGGGTTGTTTTCCGAACCGGTGGTAGTGTTTTAGACGTTCATAAGCGCCTTCTTAGGGCCTAAATTGAATAAATAAATTTTGATTTTGATTGTGACTATGGGAATTCAATTCTGTGTGCCCGCGGCTGTATCCGCTTTTCATATATTTTTCACTGCATTTTATTTTTTTATTGGGAACCCTAACTTTTTATTGTAATAAGATAAAGTAAAAATATTACTCATAAATTCAAGCACTTGTCCGTAAAACTATGCATAGGAACAGATTTTATTAAATTTTTTATCAGTTTGAATTTTTTTTACGCGGTACCCTAATTATTTTTGACAATTAAAATTATACTAAGTTACCCGGAGTAACTTCAGCTATCTACCAACCAAAGTCCCGTCAAAATCCGTCCAACCGTTCCGGAGATTACCCGGAACAAACAGACACAAAACTTTAATATTGTATTTTTACTATAGATATCGTCTAAACATTCACATCTACTCAGTAAAAAAAAATATTTTTACATTACAAACAGACACTCCAATTTTATTTATTAGTATAGATAATAATCAATACCATCCTTCATGATTTAAAAATTACCAATTTCAACATATATTTTTCAGGCGTTACCTAAAAGTCACAAAAAGAAGAAAAACAAGAAAAAGTCGTTCATACCCATGACAGAGAGTGAAGGCAACGATAGCCATGATGAAATGAGTTTCAATGAAATCGAAGGCCCATCACGCAGCAGAAAAGCGAAGAAATTCAATATGCTCAAGAGTCAGATACAGGCAAAGAAAGAAGCGAATCTGAAGAAGGGATCACAGTCCCAAACCTCGACGGAGAATCTACACGAAGTTTCAAGTACAACTCCTACGGACGATGCATTAGGAGAGGCCGCGTTACCTAGAGATAGACCGGCTTTACCTAAAATGCAAAGGACAGTGAAGCCAAAGAAACCAGTTGAAAGGAAACCCGTTAGGAATAAAACTAGCGAGACTGAAGATTCGAGCACAACATTGAACTTGAGGTGTGCCATCTGTCAAACAGACTTTCCATCCAAGAACAAATTATTTGAACACTTGAAAAAGACTGGACATTCAATCGCCCTTCCTCATAGTAGCTTTACACAGCCTAAAAAAGGCAAAAGAGCAAATAGGTAAACTAAATATGCAATGAATTATAGATAGGTCGGAAAAGTATTAAATTATAATCATTGAGAATCGATTGATTTTATTTAAATCTTTATAACTTGTAAAATATAATCATTAAAATAGATTGTTGCAGTTATCAATCTATCTAATGAAATTATTATCATCACTAAACTGCATAAACTTTTACTGTCACCCCATGTTAATATTATCTTAATAAAGGGAATAAATGACAATCTAATGATTTTATTTACATAAACCAAAATCTATATCTACAGTACCTACCAAAACATTTAAAACAATTTTGAAGTCTATCAAACTACAATCATGGTCATACTCTGGTAAAAAATAGTAACACATCCCAATTAAAAAAAAAAATGATGTAATTTTTATCAATGGATTATATTTAAAATATCAACAATAACACATGTTTAGAACAATAAAATGGAAGCATATAAGATATAAAATAAGTTTATTGAAGAGTAGTCTAAAAAATAAAATAATGGAAGTGTGAGAATAATTATAGGACAATTTAACATAGTAAAAATATAGGGGTTGAGATTATGATAGAAAATAGAAAGTTACAGTACAAAATTTAACATGGAGAATAGACATTAAAAATTCATTAACAAAGTAATACAGGCTTTTAACATCTTCATTATTATACATTGTATTGTGAATACTACATTACCTTAATCTACTATGTACAACTCATCAATGTCAAGAAAAATCTTATGTTATTCAAATTCTGGTATATCAGCAAAGCTATAACCTGGATAATTTTTATATGCGTAATAAGCTATTCTCATATGATACATGCCCGGCAGAAACATAATCCCACCCAAAACAATCATAGGCCATACTCTATCAGAATATTCTTCACCTACGTAACCTGTAACGATTAAACTAACTGATATTAGTAATATGGTTCCAACAATAAAAAGAAAAGTGGCTAAACATAATGCTTTCCAAGGAATTTTTGGAGGTGGGGTTTCAAATTGAGCATCTGAAAATCCACTGTCTTCGTTTGATATTAGGTGATAGCCATTGCGGTGTCTTCCAAACCTGAATCTCGATATTCCTTCGAAAGCCTTTATTGGCTCTGTAAATAAACATTTATTGTTAACAATCAGTTTTTAAGCGATAAAAAGTTTACTTTCAAGTTTTTTTAAATATTTTTCTTCTCATACAGTGATTAATGGGACACCAGATCGTACATATATTTGTAAAAAAACATGCCTCTTAAACAATGTTCGCCCATTCTTCTCTGATGATTACGATTATATTTCTATAACATAGGCCTTATTCATTACTTTTCTATTCGAATTCCAATTTCCATTATTCCAGTTTTTGAGTTTAGTTTTACAAATGTATCACCCAATCAACCCAAAGACTAATAATCACAGAATAATATTACGGAGCTAATAATGTCCAAGTACAGACGCGAATCTCGTTGGCGAGGGGTAAAACGTTAAGGTTGAGGTACGGGAGAAAGACTGTTACACTAAGAAGCGTCATATTTATTGATACTAGCCGAATAAAAGTAATTGTATAAGCTGGCAACATTATTATTAGGACCTAGGGACGAATCCACTTTAACATCAATCGATAAAAAATTACTTATTGTAGTCTAGCAACTTTGCAGTAATAAAAAATTGGTGTAATTTAAACATTTTTCTATATAGAATTGTGTTCACATATATTTACAAACACTAAAATACACCAACTTTTATTATTGCAAAATTATCTTAGCCAGACTATACAAAACATAACGGGTTTAAAAATGAGGAATTTTAGTAAAATAAAAACTTTGGTAAAAAAAGTATCTAGCGAAATAATAAACAAGTATTATTTCATATATTTTATTAACATAAACTACAACATAAATAAATCAACAAAAAAACATTATTTTTATCTACCAACACTTGACCTATTATGTAATAATATAATTTCGTCATTGAACTAGGAAACATATATTTATATAAGCACTAGTTATGACCATTACATTGGTGAAAATATATAGTAAATACAAACATGAGATACAATTAAATGAATTGTTTGAAATTATTTTGCGGCTATAAACTGAAACTGATTAAAGGTACATTTATATTAGTATTAGTCTATCATCTCTATTTTGTTAGTACTTGATGTGTTACTGAAATACTTGAGTTTCATGTATATAAGTACAATAAAATATTTTCAAGATTAATTTTACTTTTTGTTTTACTAAGACGTATAACGAATAACAACACCTGTATTCAAGAACATTACATAAGATAGTGAGAAAGGAACGCTCTTTTATACAAAACATTAATATGAACCTGAGATAGTATTATTCAATTCCATAGACTGAGTTCCTGTAGACCTTGATTTTCCAACAACGAGTTGTATATATGATCATTAAAGTATAGGCATACATGAACTATAATTAATACCACTCCCTGAAAGAAAATTTACTTTGTTTAAAATATTGTTATAGATATGAAGTACAGTAAAATAGTTGAGAACGACATTAACAAAAATACTTAGTCATAATTAACAGTAACATCTAGAAAAGCACCTATTAAGAACGAAGTTATAATCAGATATATTTTGGAAATGTTAAGTTAGGAAAAATTATACCATGGAATATACTCGTATAGCTATTGAACTTTTTAAAAGTATATTAAACAAAATATTGATTATGGATCAAACTCAGTTTTACATAAGTAAAACCATCTTGTTTCAAAAAGATTAAGCACGTGTTGAACATATGCTTAAAAAAAGTTCAATTACAAAAAAGCGTTTTATGTTTGTTAAATATCGACATTTTTAAACAATACTTAAAATATAGGTTTAGTGAAGTTTAGGCAAGTAAAATTTTTGCAACAAAGACCATTCAATTAAACATGATGATGATAATTAAAGATGAAACGTTACCAAATTTACATAATATATGACCAATAAATTAATTAAGTACTTTATTTTGTTGGTATTATGGTATTAATAATATGGAAATAATAAAGGAGTAATTACAGACAATGATTCCGCTAATAAGCAAAGTTAATAATGAATTTACATATGCTTCGGCATGTATATTATATTACATTTACGTCTAAGGGATTTAAATAAATTAAGTCGCATTTTTTTGTACATTGAAACTACTATTTATTATAAAAAATGAATAGTAACATAAACCACCACTGTAAATTATCATGTGAACTATTTGGTATTTTAAACTACAAAAATATAATATTTTTTAAAACAACTTAATTTGGATTATCGATAGTCTATAACTTATTAATATGTCACCACACTTTAACAACATAAACATAACATCTAATAACTATAAATATTGTTATCTTACCGGCTTATTTTTTATTTAAAATCCCAGTTTGAATCTCCTCTTTAGAAGATAAAGTATGAGTAAGAACAAAGCAACCAATTACATCGATACAGTTTGTCGAATGAACTTAAATATATAAAACATTGCTCGCACAGTCAAAACTTTACTAACACTGACACCATCTTAAAATTTATTGGGACAAGGATGTATGATGTAGTCTTTCATCTCCAAGATGGCGATTTATAGAGTGTTATATCATTTCGTAGCGTTATTTTGATTTGTGTAAAGCTTCTATAGTATGGCCCAATCCACACTTTTGACTTCACAGAGTAAATGTAATGTTGATTGAAGTAGTGGTGTTTAATGTTTCAATATTTAATAAAGTATCGATATTTATCAAGTATATTTATTATTCTATAGTCTACACTAATAAATAAAATTAAAGTCTATTAAGTCTATTTGTAATATCAAAATAATATTTTTTTTACCAAAAACATATATTTTTTCTGTCTGTCTGTTTGTTCCGGCTAATCTCCGGATCGGCTTGGCCGATTTTGACGGGATTTTTTTGGAAGATAGCTAAAGTTACTTCGCGTAACTTAGGCTGCTAGGCTACTTTTATTTTCCGAAAATAATTAGGGTTCCTCATAAAAAAATTAAAACTCATGAAATTGTGAAAAATATCCGTTTCAATGCAATGATTTTCTAACTAGTCTTTTAATCTGTGAGAAGGATCTTCGCTTTATCTTAGTATCAAAAATAATATCAGGAAAATTATTAGGTTTCCTTGTTATAAAAATACAAGAAATTATGAAAAAAATTATTTCAATGCTCAGTCTTACTAGCAAGTGATTCAATTTATGAGGAATATCTTTGCATTCTCTTAATCTATCCACTCAACCAAAAGACATCCATTGCTGGACATAAGTCTCCCCGAAAGATCTTCACGAATACCGGTCTTGTGCCACTCGCATCCAGTGGACTCCCGCGACCTTTACCTGGTCGTCGGTCCACTTTGTGGTGGGCTTACTCACGCTGCGTCTTCCGGTACACGGCAGCCGTTCGAGAACCTGTTGGCACCACCTGGCATCGATTCTACGACCAATGCCCGCCCAGCCTATTGCCACTTCAGATTTGCAATTCTTCGGGAAATGTTGGATAATTTAGTTCATCTACGGACCTCCTCATTTTTGATTCGATTACGCAGTGAAACTCCAAGCATAGGCCTCTCCATGACCCTTTAGGTAACTTTGAGCTTTTTAATTAGGCCAATGGGCCTATGGCTTACTATGGTAAGCGATCACGTCTTAGTGCCATAAGTAACCACTGGCAACACATACATGTTGAAGACTTTCGTCTTAAGACACTACGGTATTGCGGACGTGAAGATTCTGCGTAGTTTCCCAAATGCGGCCCAGCCATGTGTGGCCAAAATTATGTGTGGTCGATTAAATAATCTTAAAACAAAATTTACTCTATTCATAAAATACTAATTCTAGGTCACATTTTATCTTTTCTCAATGAAAATGGTGCTTAAAGGTTTCTGTATTGGCCTTTGTCTTGAATATAATATATTGTCTTCAGAAAATAATAACCGAGCACTCAACTAAGTGGATGTTGGAAAATCTTTCGAAAGCACTTGAAAATCATCGACCCTGGCCTCGCGATATTGATGTATATATTTTTAATACAAAACGTTAAAGATTTTTCTTCGAGCTCACATAATTATACAAAATACTTATTGATTTTTGTGGTTTTATGCACCGCATAAAAATGAGAATCACTCCTAAGTATCCAAAACACAATATCGGTGCAATACTATGCAAATTTGATTTGCGGATTTCAAAAGTAAAAAGTCTTTTTTTATAAATGTTTCAAACATTGTCGTGTATTTTTATGGACCAATCAAATCAATTATGGAGGCCTGTTTAAAACAAATGCAATCAAGTTCAAACTCGGCAGCTAAGTTAGAACTTATGATTTGAATTCACCTATTTTTTATATTTTTTGTTTCAACATAGTATATAAAGTTCCTCTGCATTTGTTAATTCTGAAAGCGTAATTCTTAAATAACAACTTTGACAAACCTGGAAGCCTGTTGATTTCTGTTACAACGCTTATTACACATTTTATAGTAGCGCTATGAGTATAGGTAATAAACACGTAGTCTCCGACCGAAGGTCGATTTTTGGCCTAAACCGAAGCCGGAACCGATTAATCAGCCGAAGGTTTAATAACCCTAATAAATGTGATGATTAAAATTACCTCCAATTTGTTAAAAATAATAACACTGAAAGTGTATTATTTGTAATATTTATTTACTTAAAAGTACTTTGTCCCTTTTTTTACGAGGGGAATGCATTTACGCCTACCCCTAGCAAGTTCATTAGGAAGACCAAGGTCGCTCCAATGAAGTTGGTAGGGGAGTGTGTGAGTGACGTCTCACACGCCAGTGTGGGACTCACCCGGCCAGATGCGCCGGAAATACTCACTAAACCCCCCGGGCCCACCACCCACCGCATTCAGGGGACGATACGGGATCGGTGTCGCAAGCACTGCGTCGTCCTCTGCGGCAGGCCCAACAGGGCCACGTCCTCTCAATTAGCCCGTTGGGGATGAAAGGGAAGTCGCTTTACCTGACACACAGGTTCCACCCCTTCCCCCCCTCTTTTGCAGAAACCTCCAGTAGCTGGAAGAAGAGTCTCTCTCCTCCTCTCATCTTGTAGAGACAGGATGTAGTGAGGAGAGGGACAAAAGACCACAGTTGGCCTATTATGGTCGAGGGAGGCTTTGCACGAAACGTGCCCTCTCCGACCTACTCTTCTACAGCAAAGAGGATCTTCCAGCGGATCTCCCTCCCTCTCTCTCTCAGCTTCCTCCTTCTACGACATCACTTGCTCGCAGAAGGAGGTGACAATCCTCCAGACCTTCTCGCTGTCAACCATGGATTTTACCACGGCCGGCAGCGAGAGGTCTGGTCTTACAGCCGCTGCCACATCGCGGCGCGGCTCCTCCCACGCGGCGCACTCTGCTAACGTGTGGGGCGTTGTTTCTTCAGCCGCACCGCAATGATGGCAAGCGGCTGATGGCTCCCTCCTGTCTATCTTGTGCAGATACCATCCAAAGCAAACATGCCCGGACAGTACCTACACAAGCCTAAACGTCAGGGAGCCGTGCCTTCTCCTGATCCGTTCCTTGAGGACCGGACGGACGGCATCTACGGTCGCGCCACCGTATCGCACGTCCGTCGGGTCCTCCTTCCAACACAGAAATTTCTCTCCCCTGCTCACGGCCCTCTCCACAGCCACTTCCGCCCTTTGGCGGAATTTTACATTTTACTTTTCTTTTTTCAATCAGATAATATTTTTTTTTAATGGTTAATATTGAGATATTAAAAAAAAAATTATTCACTATCCCGTAAAGCAAGCAAGGAATTTTGTAAAGTAAACAAAATTTCAAGTGGTCATTCCTAATGAAATTTTGAGAAAAAAACACGTTTAAAAAAATTCGTGAAATAAAAAATCTCTACGCAACCGTTCTGAAGAGTTAAAACAAAGCTACGCAACTCGTAGTTCAAAAAACCCCCTCCCGCCCTGTAACGTATCGTAACGCTTCAGAAGACCCCTCCCCCCAAATTTGTTACGTAATACTTGAACGCTCTCTGATATCTCAATTTATACGAAATTAGCAGATGATCGCAACACAAAAATTATTTCTAATTTTATAGCATTAAAATAAAACATACTTCGATTTCCAAAAATCAATGCATAATTTTTTTTACCAATGATGATTAACCTTTTGTAGTTTGTAACCTTTTTAAATGCAGCGCCATCTATGCAGTGTCTTACACAACTTTTAACTGTATCATTGAATAGATATATTCAAAATATTGAAAATTGTATTTTTATCTCTGTGAAAACGTTTCGATATTTCCCTTAACTTTCATTAGATGGTGACACTCGTACCTTGATATTTAAATATGTCGAAAAAGGATTTGTACTTCAGTATCCAGTTAGGATAAAGCGACAATCTAATTAAATTAACAAATGATTCTGGATAAATTTGCAAAGTTGCGATTTCATCCGACGTTTTCAAGTCATTAAAAACTAAGTTCATAGATTCCGCTACATGAATACACATACATACAGATCAAGCTTATAAAAAGCCTGCAAAAAGATCCTACTTAGGTCATCAAGGCGGTTGTCACCCGATCTAGATATCGCTAAAATTATTTAATGGAAAAAGATCTGTCTGAGCTCATGTAGTCGATTAGCGAGAAGCCGAAATAGAGATGTGCATCTAGAATTTTTTTTTCGATATTTTCGATAATCCTATGCTAAACTCAAGCCCTCACCCAGTCTCAAAAAATTATATAATTACCTATTAATTTACCTAGCTTTGTAGCAACCACTTAGGGTACCCAGCTGGAAAAACGTAACTAAATGGCATAAGGGCATCACAATGATGCCTAATGAAACCTCGGCTTGCGCTGTCACCGGCATGCAAATTCTACGAAATTTATTCTAGCTATTCCCTTTACCGAAACCTTTGTACCTTATCGGTGATTTTAGTAATCCGTGGCTATTATTAGGCTCTTGTGTTACATTAATAAGTTTTTTAACAAAGGTAAACATTGAAACATATTGTCTCAACGAACAACTTCTGTAGAAGTAAAGTCATCGCGATGATCACATCATCAACTTACATATATTTATTAATCGCCATCTGAAAATATACTAAGTAACATTATAATTATGAATCGCGATATTATATATAACTTCATGTAAAATTCTTAATACAGATAACTTGCAGACCTTGCGTATTATTTGCACAAGATTGGTTTGGTTGTGCGATTATATCATAGTTTGTACAATGTTATTACAGATGTAAATGGTGGCATATATTTTAAGTTACCTTGACAATTTATTAGGAACAATAAAGACTATGAGTAACAGTAAGTAAAATGCTTTTTTTTCAATAAAATTCTTTCTGTCAAGTCTTAAGCAAAATTCTTGTATTAAGAAATTAAGGGCCGTACCCAGAATTGATAAATGGTGACTGTGATTCTTGAGAGGCTGGAAGTCAAATCTGTTTTTTTTATGCCGTCATGACAGTCGCTTTTCATCTTATTTATACTAATAAATAAAGTTGAAGTGTATGTATCATAAAAATGTTGTCTGTTCGGCTAATGTTCTTTGACAGATAGCCGCGTAACTCAGGCTGCTTTTATTTTTCGAAAATAATTAAAACTCATGAAAAATTAAATTATTGCACAGTTTCACTGGCAAGTATTGGAATCTGTGAGAAATATCTTTGATTTCTGTAAGTACCAAAAAGAATTTTAGGTAAATTTGTAAAAATGAAAATGATTCAATTGACAGCACCATCAAAACATTATTTTCCAATGACTATCACGTATAAACTATATTACATAGTGAAGAATATATTAAATGTGGGCGCAGCCGTGTGTGTTTTTAATGTTAAATTAAGTACAGTTCAAGAACGCTTACCACCCCGCCGAAGTGGAAGAATCTATTGACTGTCGTCACCATCATGTCAGATTACATATATCCAAGATAAAGCCTGTAGGTAACTCTGGATACATGTACACTTGCTGATTCTAGAATGTGATCCACCTTAATGCGTTATTATAATGCAAATTTTCCTCAGTGATCGGGAGTCGCAATCTATTCGGATTAAATTACCCTAAATTAGTCGCGAACGATATTATGAAATGTGATCATCAGTATTATAATGCAGGGAATTATTCCCCAAATTCAACCGTAAAGAAATATAGTATACGTACTTCATGCAGGTGCATTAAGGTATTTAATAAAGCAAACTGAATATCTATACAAACAAGTAAAATTGAAGTGTCTGTTTATAATACTAAAGTGACAACTTTTTACTAAATATATATGGCAATGTATATACGATACTTATACTAAAACACAATATTTAAAATTTTTGCCTGTTTGTTCCGGCTACTATTCGGAACGGCTGTACCGATTTTTGCATGGAGGTATTATTATTATTATTCAAGAAAGGGGCTATGCAGGCTAAGACAGTCCTGTGTCACTGGGACCTAGATAGATCTATTGTGGTCGCCCCCATATTTCTAAAGCTCACTGCCTAGATCTACAACCTAGATATACTGCAGGGAGGTAGGGCATTATCTAATAATGCCTGCCTGGATAGCTACCACCCTCAAGTTTGAAAACCTTTCGCCAAATACCGATAGGTGTGTTCCGGCAGCGTCTCTTGAGAACCAATACCTAGTGTGTTTACCATGCGGGGCAACATCGTCAATTAACATCAGGCGAAATTGTGATTAAAAAAAAGGAAAATTTGACGAGACTTTTCTTGCAGATAGCAGATAGTTATAAGGCGTAACTTAGACTACTTTTATTTTGAAAAATAATAAGCGTAAACAAATTATGGAATTGTGAACAAAATCCGATTCAATCCATAGTTTTTACTGGCAAGTATTTGTAATTAGTGACAAATATTTTTATTTCCTGTTAATACCAAAAATAATTTTAAGAAAATAATTATGGTTGCTTGTAGGAGAATTAAAACTCATGAAATTGCGAACAAACATGACGATCCATTGGACAATTTTATTGGAAAACGTTTGAATTTGTGAGAAATATTTTTGCTTTCTATTAGTATCCAAAATAATGCAGGTTTTATACAAAATAATAGGGTTTATTTCTTTTGCAATGGTTAATTTACAACTACCTATATTAGGCAATGAATAATTATGCTGAACAGGAAATATGATACGGGGATACACGGGAAGAGCTAGTTTAGATATGTACTCATTTCTTACTTCTTTCATTTTTAGTTACTTACAACTTACTATTATAGGTTGAATGACATTTTTAACTATAGAGTTGTATCGTGAAATTATACGAATAAGCGCATAAAGATTTTTTTTAAATTGGATTGATAGTCCGTAAACTTTATAATATTAAAATTAAAAACCTAATAACCAATACCAAATAACGAATATCCAATGATTAATTAATATTAAAAGAAACAGGTTAAGCGAACCTCACCTGCATATAAATTTAATTGGGAGAAACATCGAATCGTTCCTAAAGCTTAAGAGCTAAGGCTTTGTTCAGTTTATTCGCCGTTAAATTGACTTCTCGTTATGAAAAACACTTTATTCGTGAATGGGGGGCACTTGTTACCACGTGAGGCTTGAAAGGGGGTAGGGTGTTTGGAAATATCACGAAACATCAGAAAAGGCCGAGGGGAGAGTGCATTGGCATATCATTTTTTTTTTTTTTGAAGTGGAGAGAAAACCGCAAATCGGCTCGTAATTTTAACTCGCAGATGCCAGCTAACTACATTATACCTGCTCGTATACTTTCCATTTTTCATACAATTTGTTCGATTCTATAATTCAAATATATTTGTAATAAAAGTACAAACGAATTTCTAGTTCGAACTCATCTTTTACATCTTTATTAATTATATTTTTGAAGTAAAAATTTCTTTAGCGGCGTATAGCAATTCTCGGTAGGAGAATAACATAGATTCGCGTTACTAATGGAATGTTACATTAACTATCAACCTGCTGTCAACGGCATGGAAATTTATATCAAAAGTTTTATGAAAATAAAAAAATTCTGAGCGTCGCATAAACATTTGCCAGAGTTTTATTATTTATCTATGATGCAAAAAAATGTTGGGTATGATGGCAGATTCCTAAACATTTGTGTTGCCACACCTAAAAAATCATTTAAACACCAAAGAAAACAGTCTTATTCAAAGTTTTCACTTCCGTCGGCAGTCACCATGGCTGCCTAGTTTTTTTTTTTAATTCAAAGCCTTTATTATTTATCTGTTTATCTGCCGTATTAATAATAACTTGACATCAACGGATATGATTTAATTATAGACGACTCTTTTTAAAGTCAGATGTATTTTCCGATAAAGTTATATTAATCCAGGTAGTGTATAAAACAAGTTACGATGTGTATAGTGTATAAATGTGACTAAAAATTATCTTGCCATGTCACTCCCAAGCGAGAGTGAACATTATAGATATCGAGTCCATCAATTTATTTAAATAATTAAACGCCCTCTTATACTTGACATACTGATGGCCTACGTCATAACATTGGTAACGCGAATCTATAAGTTTTTGCTCTATCGAGAATCTCTCAACGCCGCTAAAAATGTGTTCACTTCAAAAAACATTCGAACATCATATCGTATAATCGTATACATAGACACATACATACATTGACAGGACACTGCGGATTTTATGCAGTGCCCTTGACACGATGCGGGCCGGGGCGCGGTGCGACGCGGCGCGGCGCCGCGGTCCGCAGCGAACATGCGTCGCCAGCAGACTCTACAGAGGAACTCTACCTCATTTAGCACGTACAGTGATCATGTTCAATGATGCTGCAAGTATAAAAATTAATGTGGGTATATTAAACTGATCACATTAATATTTTTCTTTTATGTATTTTGAACTTTTAAAATATATATTCGAATAGAACTAGGCAAAAGTTAACAGCTGGTTGCTTGCTCGAAAGACCCGTTTTAATTCGTAAGAAACATGGAATACTTTCATCATTGGCTCACGACATACCACAGACCAAAAAAATAGAATTATATGCTGTGGTAATAACAAAAAAGTTTTTAATCAACTTACGCTATTTTGGTAGCTCTAACATTTTTCTTGGTCAACGTTAGTAACTTCTTGATCAACGATTGCGTGATCAGATGCTATGAGGTTTACAGTTTTTTGAATAAAATAATTGCGTTCTTATAAAATTTGGCAGGCAATAAATCCATTTATATGTTTATTCGTATATACAGTAATACCCCGCATTACGCGAGGGATACGTTCCGAAAAAAAAAATCGCGTTAACTGAAAATCGCGTATATCGAGGTTTATGATTAAACATAGTCAAAATTTAATACAAAAAAAAATACAAATCATTTTAATCAATCACTTTAATTCTAAGAACACTTTATGCAATATATACTCTTATTTTTTTACGGAAAAATACATCTATTGTCTTTACATTATGTTTAGACGCACTCTTTCGCGTAATGCGAGGCATTTGAGCGCGAAATTTGACATTCGCGTTATAGTGAAACCGCGCGTAACGGGATCGCGCTAAGCGGGGTATTACTGTATTATATATCGTATCTTAATTATTCCTTAATGTATTTTTATGTGAACCATCAATTGGCGTGCCGGTAAACTTTTGTAAACCGGTTGGCTTTGATGTGATTGTGTAGTGTTATCTTTATTTTTGTTTTTAGTTTATTCATAAAGAACGTACTACCCTCATCAATTCAATTCCTCAGGCGTATATTAATATTCACCCACTGAAATAATCAACCTCTTAAAAAAATCCTCGTCCAACACAAAATTTTTGTTAATCGTCGTTTTTTTTTTTTCAGAACTATTCTAATGATTACGTATTCGTAATAATGTAATAAACACATAATATAATGTAAAGATAAACATATGAAGAAGGTACCCGATAATGGTCTGTTCTCTGAAGTTTTTTTTGTTATTCAGATTAATTTTCTTGTATACTTACTCGTTGTATAATTACTCGTGAATACTATTTCATGAACAAAATATTAAAACCTAACAGATAAAATACCTATGATTTTAAAAAAGAATAGTGGAAATCGTTTTTTTTTTTTTTTCTAAAATAGCTAAGGCTGTTGAACGGAAGTCCTATTACAGCTTCACCGAACTTTGTGGGGTAGTGCAGAAGACACTCAGCCGCAAAAAGGTATCTAGCACAAGGGTTACCAAAGTGGTACGAACAAAGGCTAGGCCATTACCTGTGTGTAAATATTCCACGGAATTGTAATCCTTATTAACCCTATTTTTTGTAATAATTAATAAAAAAATTTCAAAAAGATTCCTTACAGGACCTATACCTTTTTTTTTACGTGGTTTAAATCTGCTCATTGAACGCTCGGACGTATGCACGAACCGCAGTTTTTACATACGTTGATCCTCGCGACAGACAAGGGCCCTCTCGTGGTGGTGACCCGCGTGCCAGGTTGGTCTCCTATTGAGACCGACTGACTAAACACTCCACGTCCCTAACCAGCGCAAAGATGACAGGGCCTCCGGAGGCACATTATACATGTATTCTGCGGAGGGCAGGACCTATACCTGCGTGTGTTGTGCAGGAGTGTGCGTGCAGTGTTTACCGTTTGTGGTCTACAAGAAAGCCTTCGATTAAATTGTGTACTGGGCTGTACTGCAGTCTCTCCAGCGGTGCCAAGTAAACTATCGGTACAGCAAAGCTTTGAAGGATTTGTACGAAAACGTCACCATGTCAGTCCGATTACAATACCAGAACTCGAAGCCTATACCTTTGCGGCACGGCGTTAGACAGGGATATGTTATTTCTCCGAAACTGTTCACCGCTGCAGTCGAGGATGTTTTCAAGGTTGTGGATTGGAAAGGACCAAGTCCTCAACATAAACGGCGAGTACATAACACACCTGCGCTTTGCTGATGTTATAGTAGTCATGGCTGAGACCGTAGAAGACCTAAGTACGATGCTCGATGGCCTCAGTAGAACCTCCAAACGAGTTGGCCTTGAAATAAACAGAATCAAGACGAAAATCATGTCTAATGTCCATGTTGTACCAACTCCTATAAAAATCGGCGACTTTACGCTCGAGGTTGTTGAAAGTTCTGGAGAGAGAATATCTGGGACAAACCGTCCAGTTAGGTAGATCCAAACTTCGAGAAAGACGTTAATCGTCGAATCCAACTCGTTTGGACCGCGTTCGGGAAGCTACGCAAAATCTTCTCGTCCAAAATACAGCAGTGTCTCATGACGAAAGTCTTCGACCAGTGTGTTTCTAGTGATGACATACAGCAGAGACGAATTATGCTGCATGGTTAATGGAGCATATAAAAAACATAACAAAGCGAATTTTTTTTATTGGATTTTTAATTTGCAAAAATGTACAGCAACTAAATATCATTCTATTAGTGCAGTCCTACTCCACGGGTAGTGACATACTTGCTTCTACAGCCCTCAATTCGTGGGAGCATATATTCTAAATATACTAACGCAAAAAAAAAATACAAAAATGGTCGCCCAAGTTTGAAATATACTGTATATATATTTCTTGCTCTAAGCGCGGGAACCATAGCATTCGCTACCTGCTGCTATGTGGCTAATCCGGTACTGATTTTGTTATTAACTTATAACTCTATGTAAAAAGTAAATCCGTAAAAAGGCATCCGACTAAAATATGTATTGTTTATGACAACTTATTGATGGTACAACAAAAAAAAAGTCATGAGAGACATCCTGCATTATTTTTAAGCCGCAGTCAGTCTGCAGAGAAATAATCTTCTTACAATTTATTTACAAGCTCCTACATCAATAGATTATTGAGAAATAATATAAGTATAACTAATTGTGAATATTACTTTCACTTTACAACTAAACAAATAAAGAATTTATGTTCATAACCTATTTCGGTTATAGCGATCTATAGAATGAACTTTATTTCCATTATTATTTATACAATGTATTAAATAAGTAATATAAGTGTGCTTTGTAATCATTGTATACGTAGGTAATTGGAGTGACGCCAAACCAAGGACACTTTTCTCCAAAGGTTTCAGATGTAATGGCGAAAGTGACTCCCAAATCGATAACAACCAAAGTTAACACAGCGGGTATCAGCTGATCTTGACGCATAATATGACAACAAATATATGAAAACTGTTCATAACATATTCGTCTAAATTGACATTACGTTAACAATAAAAAAACAGTTTGTTTCATACTTTGTATCCTAAACTTATTATATCTAACGGACTTGAGATTCAATAATAAAGTAAAATCGTTACATTCTTACTGTTTGTTTTGTATAAGGGATAAATTATTTCAAGGAAATTCATAAAAAAATACAATTAAATGTTTCACAGTAACATATTTTATGATAATAATCCTGTGGTAAGCAAAAATACATCATAAACAAAACAATTGAAACAGGTAGTTTTTCTCACCTTAATGCAAATGTTTACTATTATAAAAGAAGTAATGGCTCTATCAGGTAGACTCGGGAAATGTAACTTAGGATAAAAATTGAAAAAAAACACGACTAATTGATTCAATGATAATTTCGAAGTTCCGAAATAGGTAATGTATCCACAAAATCCATTTCATTCAAGGGTGACAACTAAAAACATAATTCAACCAATGAAAATAAAAAGCGGACTTTGTGTATAATCGATGATTCAGTTCAGAATTCTACTAGTAATACTGAACTTCTTTCATCCCATCAAAACAATCCATGGGAACACGTTTGATTTTCCTTTTGCCTGTGATTATCTTTCTGTAGTTCTTCATCCGTTCGTGCATGACCTTCTCATGAGCTCTTGTATTTTCAGTGATAATGGTTTTACAAAACTGAATTAATAGATACGTATTCGAAGTGATACATAGTTGCAGAGTTATTAGGTATAAAGTTAATCGAATCTATGGGTTACGTATTAGTGTATTGTAAGTTTGCCGTGGTGTAGTGCGGAAGGAGCCGGGCAGGTAGGGCGCATGCGCGGTGGTGCAGGCGCGCGCACCCTCGCCGGCTGTCACAGACCGCGCCACTCCGCCGGTAAACCGACCTCGAGCTAGACGCGCGCCCATCGCTCGCCGCAGCGAAGCAACGCCGGCCCTTTGCGGCCAGGAGCCCTTCCCGGCGCTTCTAACACCCTAGTATATATATCCGCACATCACCGTCGGGGGCAAAGCGCCACGGACGCCGGCGTTCGCACACAGGGCTCGCCGCATAAAAGGTACACGCATAAACCTCTCATTACATATTTGAATTTCGAATGGCATGTCCGCCCTGAATCGGCCATTCATTTGCAATAGGTACAAAGCGACATTTAATTATTCGTTTGAAAGAGAACACTCATAACTCAAATTATTAGGGTTGTTACATTATACGAAAAAATTTAAAAGTATAAATGTTTTTTTTCTTTTATCTGCGACTTTATATTGGTTTACCGTTAATTCCTGATTGACATGTGGAGTTATTCATGGCCTTAGTTCACAAAGAGTCCAATGCTGTACTTCCTCGTATATATTTTTTAATACTTACGGCAGTCGGCCTGTCGTTAGAAGACACGATCGCGTCCTGTTTCGTGTTGTACACGAAATATTCGTATTTAGGTCAAAAAATAGATCTAGGTGAACGACTTCACGTTACCTACGGCTGAACACTAGACTGATGTTAACTGATTTCTGATTCGGTCTCTATAAAAAAACTTTAATCGAATAAATCAATAGACTATTATTTATTTAATTACAATGTAATGTTGTATGTTTTCCTATAATTACTTGGAAGAGATCGTTTTCACACTACATAAAACGTTTACAATATCTTGTAATCTTTACGTTATTCCATAATTGACTCATTTTGATAACGTATATTAGATTACTAGCTATGCCCGCAGCTTCACCCGCTTGTATTTCAGACACTTTCATCGAATTCGGTTCAGTAGTTTTTTGCGTGATAGACCAAAAACTTTCATAAACAGACCGGCAACATTTTTTTAAACTGTCAAAATGCGTTCTGTAGTCGATTTTGAAGTACAGTATTTTAATATCTTCAATGTACAGATTTCGTTTCGATATTATAAGTACTTATAGGTTTCGTACATCAAAGGAAATGTATTTAAGTTAGATTTATTTTTAAAATGATGATTCTTTTTGTATTTTTTGAACGACATATTAACAACAGTTAAGAGGATGTTCAATATTACACAAATGAAGAGTTATGATTATTCCTATTTTAATTATCTGAGGAATATGTGGAATCTGAAACGTCGTACATCTATACTAATAAATAAAATTCAAATGTCGGTTTGTAATGTCAAAATAGTTTTTTTATACTAAATACATATGAATTAAACCAAAGTAATTAAAGTATTACCAAAAATACAAATTTCAAAAGTTTTGTCTGTTTATTCCGCGTAATCTCCGTAACGGCTGAACCGATTTTGACCTGGCTTTTTTTTTGTTAAATAGCTGAAATTACTCCGCGTCCCAACTTAGGATACTTTTAATTTTCGAAAATAATTAGGGTTCCGCATAAAAAAATGAAAACTCATGAAATTTTGAATAAAATCCGATAAAACGCACAATTTCACCGGCAAATGTTTAAATTTATGAGAAATCGTTATACTTTATCTTATTACTGAATGAAATTAAAGAAAATAAATAGGGTAAGAGGAAGCAACTGAAAGACGTCCACTGCTGGTCCATAAATACCACGCTTGGCAGGCGGGTTGGTGATCGCAGTCAGGTGTTTATGGTACTCAGAAGATGCTGCTGCCCATCCGTTGATTTGGTCATCTTAGCCCTTAGTCGTCTTTTACGACACTCGCGGGAAGAAATGGGGTTATTAGCCGGCACCACACGGCATACGATCCGCTTGGTACTTGGTCACCTTTTTTTTTTGTTTTTTTTTTTACGTGGGAAATGCTTTTTCTCATCCGCCTAGCCGTCTCTAATCCGGAAGTAAATCTCCCGGATTAGAGATGCCAGGAGGGCACGTGGGACTCGCCCGGCGTAAAGCGCCGGGAATACCGACTAAAGCCCACAATCATCCACCGCCTTCTTGGAGGGCAACATGGGATTAATTTAGCACACTCCACGTTGCCCCAAAGACCGGGCCACGACCTTTATCCACCCATTGAGAGGGGAAACAGCCCAATACCAACTGCCACCACCCCTTCTTCATCCGATAATTTAAGAGCCCCATCCCTCTCCTCTCTGCATTCTTGTCTATCAACAAGAAGTCAAGAGAAGAGGGCGCCGCGACCAGCTACATATATATATATATATATATATTTGACATTGCCTCTAAGATGTGAATCTATTCATTATATCCAAACTGATGAAAATATTAAAGAAGATTGCGTTATTTTTCCTAAACAATGAGATAAAAAATTTTTTAGCAAGTATTATAGTGACTATAGTAAAGTGATTATAGTAAAATAATATAATCCGGTAAAAAATTCTTAATGGTAGCGAAGATACAATTAAACTACCTATTTTTTTTTCCTGTAAGCGAATATAATATCTGCTCATTTAACAAATCTAACGCGAAAGTTGACAGAGCAAAAACATTGTTATTGCTTTTGTAACATGACCACTTGGATTCCAAAGAACGAAATACAATAGATTCTATATGTGCGAAGTACGCCGATATATTCTACCTACCGGGCGATAAGCTTACGACTACAAATAGATACGAACTATCTATTCAATTAAAACCGAATGCTATACCAATTTATGTAAAACCAATATAGGTTACCCTAAAGCTTAAAACCTGAAATAGATAAACAAATTCGTCAATTATTAAGGGATGATATTATTCAAGAAACTAATAGCGAATGGTCTAATCCTATACTTCTAGTACCTAAAAAAACCGATCAATCCGGTAACAAGGGTTGGCGATTAGTAATAGATTTAAAAAAATTAAATAAAACTGTTCAATAAGATAGGTGTCTGTTACCCAATATATGTGATATATTAGATTCATTAACGGGTTCCGTATACTTCACTTATTTAGATTTGAGTCAATCATATTATCAGCTAACATTAACACCCGAGTCACGTAATGTTACGGCATTTACAACAAACTCAGGTGATGTGATGAAACGTTTACCAGTGGGTCTCAAAACGAGTCGTAGTGCATTTTCACGAATAGTGACAGTTGCTATGTCAGGGTTAACGTACGAAAAATGTTTTGTTTATTTAGATGATCTGGTAGTTTTTAGCAGAAATCTACAATCGCACAATAAAAAAATAATTGACGTTTTCGAAAGAATGAGAAAAGTTAATTTGAAACTTAACCCAAATAAGTGTCAATTTTTAAAAACTGAAATTTTATGTCTAGGTTATATAGTGTGATCAGAAGGTATTTACCCGAAACAAAAAAAAAAATAATAGCTATTCAAAAATACCCACCACTTCAAACGAAGTCCGCAGATTAATAGTATTTCGTAATTATTATCGTAAATGTATTCCAAAATTTGCAGAGGTAAGTTTACCACTAAATAAATTATGCAAGAAAAATGAAACTTTAAGGCTACAGCTACAGCTGAAGCCTTAGTTAATAATTTTATTTATACGGTATTCCAAAAACTCTAGTGTCAGACTGAGGAACCGATTTTATGTCAAGTACAATGATAGAAATATGTAAGTTGTTAGAAACAGACAAAATAAATTCTACAGCGTATCATCATTAAATAGTAGGTGCTTTAGAGAATTCTCACAAGCATTTGGAGCTTTGCTACAGATACAACGTGAAAACCACCCAGAAGCTTGGAGCCATTGGCTACCATTTTGGTGTATTACATATAATAATACTGTACACTCTATTACTAAATACACACCATATGCATTGGTTTTTGGTAAACGAAATAATATTCCTTGTGGTCTTAGTAATGATGTAGAATCACTGTATAATCCAAACAATTATTATTTACAACTTAAGTATAGATTACAGTTAGCTTGTAATGATGCACGACATAATCTGTTAAAAAATAACGAAAATATTGTTCACAAAAATCGTATGTAATGTAAAATGTATGACGATTATTAAACAAAACTTTGAACAGTGCACCTGTGTTCTCTCATTGTGATTTCCTCGCACTTCACCTAATGTCAGTGCGCGCCACAGCGTTAACATCGCGCCGTTCTATCCACCTCCGCCGTGTATGTTGGGCGTGTGTGCCCCAGACCCGTGCACTGAAGGGTCGTAGTGGCTTTATCTCAAATGCATAAACCTGAGTCACACCCCACCCAATTCTTACTCTGCCACCATCCGGGCTGCCTCCACCGGCATGGACATAAATAACGTCCTAGTTCTCCTCTCGTCTCCCTGATTAGGCCTTTTTTTTTTTTACGGGGGGAAATGCATTCCCTGATTAGGCCTGCCTTTATTACTTCTTGTCTGCACCCTCCTTCCTGCTAGACCTTCCGTGCTGCATCCGCTCTGTTACCGTTTCTTCCAGGCCAACGAGACGAATGTCAGCCCGCTTCGTAGGCTTGGAGACCACCGCAACTTCCGCTATGGCCCTCTGGAGACAGGCAGTGAGGGCATCCGGCCGCTTTCCGCCACAAGGACCCGGGATCTCAAAGATCCGGGATCCTGTGGCGGTAGGGCGGCACGAGATATCCTCGATTCCCATGTTCTCCAGACCCACTTTCACCATGTCATCCACCGATACGTCCTTGTATGTAAGCCCTCTCGCCACCGCATTACCGGAGGTGGCAACGAACATTGCATCTTGACTTGACCACTGTATCAGAAAATACCATCATGAATAAAACTCATCAAATTGTGAACAAAATACGATTCAATGGACAGTACTATAAAAACATTATTTTCCAATGAATATTATATAATTCGAACTATATTACGCAGTTAAGAATATATAAAATGCGGGCGAAGCTGCGGGGACACGAGTACTCATTACAGATAATGACATCACAAATAAAAATATGTTCTACATTTTGAGTAATTTGCGTCAAAATGTTATTATAGTACTCAAATTGGGTGAGGTTATATAATTATTTAACGTCTGCCTACATACGTCTATTCCGTTTTAGTTCGTCTCAAGAACACCCAACTGATACAGGACGTACCTGCGTATATATCACAACAGATAACGCAATTCCACTTCGGAGAATTATTCAGAATAAATAACATTTATTTAATCATCAATTGACGCACATCTTGATCACATCCGCAGTTTTACGCTGATTATATATCTATTCGCGTTGGATTACAAACTCTGGTTTTATGGATACGATTATATTTGGCAATAACTGTTTTAAATCATGGAAGACTTGATGTCACTTGCATTTTGTTAGAACATTCGAAGGTATACTTGAAGCTATGCAGGTTTGAACAGTTCTGTATCACTGTGACTTAGAAAGATCTATTGTAATCGCCCCACACTACTAAAGCTCACTGCACACACCTACTACAGTCTGGATATACTGTAGAATCTATTTAGCAGAGAGCGGCTGTACCTCCTCCGGGATAGTCACGTGACACGTGCCCACAATTCGAGTGCATAAAGAGTGGAGGAGGGGGGGGTTTGTTTTTTGAGCATTACATAAGCATCAATGGAGGAGGGTCTATGGTTAGCTTATTTGTGATGAAAATGAAGGGTCTGAATGGTGATTACGAGAGCATAATTTACTTATAAATTCTCGTTTTTTAAAATATTCCTATACTTACGCAATTAAGAGTTGATAAGGGGGGGGGGGGAGTAGTTTTTCAAAAAGTAAAAAAATACTTAAAATCTTGAACGACCCTTGGTTATTAATGGAAATGATCACACAAGATATGCTTTGGCATTTCGTCTGCAGTCACCCATAACTTGCATTCTCCCGTAATCTTGACATCAATCTAAAACACCATCCAGTTAGTGTTTACACTATTACTCGTAGCTGGTTCTTTCTGACCGTCAAAATTTTTTTTTTACACGGTATAGGCCAGTGCTTTGACCACAATCTCACCTGATGTTACGTGACAATGTGGTCCAGGATGGTAAACACACTAAGTCTAGAGGTACTGGTAACATCTGCAGCTTTGCGCCGAGTAAATGCCATAATAAGCCCTTTGGAATGACTTTGTCTTTGAACTTTAATCCATAGTTCTTTAGCTTGACAACAACTATATTGGGCCCTTGTGGTCAATCGAATTACGTACGTCATAAGTAGACGCATCATCGAACGTGTAATCAAAAGGCACAGGCGAAATAAGCTAAAGCAGTTTTGAGAGAACTTTATGAGATAGGACCACTCTGGTGACTTTGGGTTCGACATTTGTGTAGAAATAAAACGTTCAATCAGAAGGTTGAATAGGCAGTATACATTTTTTTTTCGAATCTAGATAACGTTTTTGACCGGAAGGGCCTTTACAGCTTCACCGTGACTTTTGGGGCGAGTGCTGAAGGCACTCAGCCGCAAAAGGTGAGTAGCACAAGGGTTACCAAAATGGTACGAACCTCGGCTGGGCCGTCACCTAAGTATTCAAACTCTCTCGCGAAAACATGAAAAAAAGGTTCCTTTCAGAACCTATATACCTGCGTGTTGTGTGTATGCAGTGTTGTGCGTGTAATGCTCAATGCATGGGCAGTGTCACTGTATCGCGCTGGCGGCGACGTCAAGAGTCTCCCCAGTTGGGGAACGAGACACGTATTAGGTCGCCGCCTACGGGCGACACGGAGAGTGCGGGAGCAAAGTTAGCAGCCTGTCCCCGGCGGCGGGAACGGCGGTTACACGGGCGTGGGCGCTGGCACGCATACTGGAGCGGTTGAAAAGGAAAGATCCTATTTTCGCACGTGATATCATCATCGGGATCGGTAAGAACGTTACGCGGTCTCCGAAACGGTTTCGGAGCTAGCGGGTCGGAGGAGTACGTGACGGCTTTCGCTATGAGCGGATTCGGGTGTGTCTCTGAGCGGTCGAAAAAGGCGCGACACTGGGACTTGATAACTGAATGAATGGATGGTAGGTTGTGGTATCTGTGGACGTCCACATTCCTCTCGGAGCATTGAGCACCTACGGCTCACCTGGTGAAGCGTTTCTGAACCACTTGGAAGGAGGCCAGATCTGTCTAAGCGAAAGCAGGGGCACAATAGGTGAGAATGGGCTAACTACCGTTTTGTACAGAGTAAGTTTATGACGTATGGCCATCTTACTCCGAGCGTTATAAAGAGGGAAAAGACATCCCATAACCATGGTGGCGCGGTTTCTGACTTTCAAAATGTGAGGTTTGAAAGTCATGTGGGCGTCTAGTGTGACACCGAGGTACTTGACTTCGGTTGCCCATGGGATCTATACTTCTAGGTAAGTAACTGGACGTGGAGGGTCAGATTTCTCTACGGAAAACATAATCGCGGTGCTCTTTCCCGGGTTAATCGCTATGCGTCACTTCTTGTACCAAAGGCTTAAGATTTTAACAGCCTTTTGGACTCTGAGAATGTCTCTACGTCTGTATGAAAAATAAATGACCGTGTCATCGGCATAGAGACCTTAATGAACCTTACTAGCTGCCACTCCTTCTTAGCGGGTCGTCTTTCGGGTTCGGATTTAGGTCTGTTAAGTCCGCTATGTAAAGGTTGAAGAGAACGAGGAGAGAACGAGGTATGCATTTCTTAATAAGTGTGTCTACTTTTATACCCGATAATGTAGGTCTGTGCGAGTGAAAAAACCAATCGCGTGATCTTCTTTTGCATTGCGTCAATGTGGTTTATGGTCAATAGATGTTGTGAAGAGTCAGCGCGTACATCTTAGTACCACCCGCGGTGACCTTCATCCGCTAGGAGTATTATTGTTCTGCGCGACGATCTTTTGTGTTATCTTTTGTATTTATTGACTGCAATTTGCAAAAACTGGTGCCCCGGTGCCTTTCTGCCAGTTGCGTTTTGTGGAGATCTTCCACCCTTTTTCGGGATGACAAGTGCTTCTTTGTTGTAGATGATTTTGGTAATTACGTAATAATTATGGTAATACGTAATTATTAATATGTAGCTATAGAGCAGCTACACAGTGTTCATAGGAAATGGTATTATGATATAACTTTTATAAACTATTCTCAATTTGATGTGAAAAAAAATTAGACTTAACATTAAAATTACACTTTTATTCCATACATATATTTTTTATTTGCTCTGAGCGCTGGTATCCTAGACACACGTAACGTTAGATATTACTGTTAAATGGCTAATTTGACCTCGTCTACAAGATATCACTCATCTAGGTCATCTGCCCACGAAACATATTTACCTAAATAGCCTGACAAAATTTAAACAACAACAAATTGTACTGAGCACGCAGCGCAATATAATACAAAGTGTTTGAAAGAAGAATTCATTTCGAATGCACAAAGGAAACAGAGCGAGTTAACAAAGAAAGCTTGAGTCAACACTGAGCACAGGCTACTGAATAGAAACAGTTGACGCAAGACTTTGTAACTAAAATATGGGGCGTGGAATAAATGACATTCAAGTTACCAAGAAATGTGCACGTAGTACAAAGTACGCTCGCTATATTTCGTAAGAGTATAGCCTACATCTGAAAACAAAAAAATAACATTCTCAAATTAAATTGACTATTAAATTTTGTTTATTTTAGATAGCATTAGAGGAGGGGGGACTCTGAATAGTGATTACTCTGATCTATATCTTTCCGTGGGTATCGTAAAAGCCGACTAAGGAATAAGCCAGAGGATGGGCAGCAGTATCACTGAGTACCACAAGCACCTACTGCGATCGCCAACCCGCCTGCCAAGCGCGATAGTTATAGCAATATCCCTATTGAGGGTGATCTATGTCCAGCAGTAGAAGTCTTACAGTTGAATAAATGAATAAATCTTCAAATTCCCCGGAGGATCATTTCATCTTATCATTAAGAAATAATGTGTATCTGAAAATAATAAATACATCTCGAAAGAATTGAAAATAGAATTTAACATAAATATTAAAAACTTAGAAAACGCATCTTTCTAAAGAATTTAAGACAACAAAGCGGCGTTTAGTAATTTATGAATAAGAAGCGATGATTGCGGAGTGGATAGTGCGGCCGGATTCTGCGTCAATGGATGCAGGTTTGAGCCCATAAAGAATGCCCGCCTGGGTAGCTACCACCCTCAAGTTTGAAAACTTTTTTTTTTTTTTTTGAGGGGAATGCATTTACGCACTAGCCGTCCAGCCAGATCTGATAGGGACCCCCCCTTCCAGGTCTGGCTGAAACGCGTCTGAAGATGTGTGACAGTCTCTCGCACGTAAGTACGAGGGGCTGTCACACAGGATTAATGTGGGACTCGCGGCGAGAAGCGCCGTTGACCACTACCCACTAAACCACCCGGTACCTCCCGCCACCTAAAGTTTGAAAACCTGTCGCCAAATACCAATAGGTGTGTTCCGGCAACCTTCCATTGCACTGGGGATGCCGTCGGGAAACTGGTCTTGGTTCACCGGGACTGGTCCGTAAGCAGGTTAGGGACCTAGCCTTCGGACTGGGACATGCGTCCGGGGGTATGTCGCCGTGTTGCCCCCTTCGTGTGGCGGTAGAGACGGTCATAGGGTTTTAGTGGGTAGTCGCTAGGGTCTCCTTCCGTGGGGTTAGCCCCACACACGCTCCCTGTCCCCGCATGGGAGGACGGTGCCTAAATGTATTTCCCTATGTAAAAAAAAGTGTGCTCCGGCAGCATCACTTGAGAACCAGTACCTCTAGGCTTGGTGTGCTTACCATCCTGGACCACATCGTTACTTAGCATCCGGTGTGATTGTGGTGAAACCACTGAACCTATACCGAGTAAAAAAATCTAGATTTAAACTAGAGGCTTTGTGATTAAATTTAAGACGATAAAAAAAACGTTTGTCATATCCACATAATTTTGAAATAAGTTATATTTAATAAGTTTTACTACATAATGGGACTACTCATCGAACTTAATAATTTAAAACTAATAAATCCCATGAAACAAAAAAAAGGCCCCTAACAAATTATAGCTTTCTTATTAACCGACTTCAAAAAGGAGGAGGTTGTTTGTTACTCGATTTCTCCGTCATTTGTGGACCGATTTGCACAATTTTTAATCAAAAGAGTACACTTCCGAGGTGGTCCCATTTCCACCAGATCGGGATATGATCAGTGGAACTCAGGGAAATCGAGAAAACCCCTCGTATATTATAGACACTTACACGTGTTTCATATATTCGTTTCCAAAGCTATGAAGAAGGCTTCACAGCTATACCTACCTAAAAGTACATACTTAAACTAAAAGGATGATAGAAAAAAATCTTTTTCAATTAAAAACAAAACCGACTTCAAAAGAGTATAGACTATAAAAATGCACTAAAAAGTCAATAACTACTTACTATATTAATCTGCTTCGTTAATTTTGAAGTCGGTACCAGCTTATGGAAAACAAAGTGGTGTAGATGTACTTCGCTAATTAGATGCAATTTTGATTAATTGGTCTTTAAAATCACCCTAGTCCTTTATTAATCTTATATGTAATTGTGGTAGCTAGCTCAATAGATAGATAGATAGATTAATAAAGTAATTATTGATTGATTTTTAAATATACTATTATACTTATAAAATTGATATCCATATGTCTTCTTATAATGCTTACATTTAACATCCCACAAACCACATATAAGTTACAAAGAAAATTTGATAACAGAACCATTGCAGGCGTAAATGTTTCTACAAATAATAAATTATCCGTTTAAGACCCCGTAAATACATAACATTATAGTGAGCAATATATGTATATAACAAATACGTAATAAATTATATAAATTATAATTAGAACAAATTTAAATAATAAGGAATAAATCAGTTTTTGTCAAAAACGTATATTTTTTACAGACCCAGAAAATACGAGGAGAGTTACAAACACCCGTCTAAATTACATGACATCACTCGTCCCGTATCTCCCTAATGCTCTTGTCTAGCCAACGTCCTTGGAACGAATAATATTCACGGAGCCGACATAAAAACTAGCTCCGCTCAAGACGGCCTTCGTCTAGGCTATCGATCTTAAGTGCACTAAGTCTGAATAAGGATCCATTACTTTCTATTACAAACGTTAGAACTAATATAAACCGAAACTAAATACCAAAGACTATATATACTATATTTTATCTATACAAACTATAAAAATTTAAATTTCACGTGTCTGTACATTTCCGATTTTTGTGAAAAGAATTATTGAAAGGGACTAAATATAGGTAACTAAACACATTTTTATCATTTTTAGAAATGTCTCTCTGTTTGTTTGTGCAGACATCAATTAAAAAGTACCAAGAATATTTCAAAAATTCAAAAGATAATTATAAAGCATATTCGGAGTAACGTGAATACTTTATTTCATTAAGAACGGTCCAGTCAGTCAAAAGTTATACTAATTTGAATGACACGCGGCGACTTTAGTATGAAAGAAGAGTTTGTAAGTAAATGCGTTTAGTTAGTCTTATTCGAGAACAACAAATTGACGGAATGAATGAAATTGAACAAAATTACATAATCTTATAATACCTTACATAATCTCATAATCTTACATAAACTTTATACTGTATAAATAATAAATATCTAAGACATAGTAAATGAGAAAACAATCTTTTGAGCGGGACGGGACGGGACGAGAAGGGACGATATAAACGTCTGAATTTCACGCGAGCGAAGTCGCGTGCACAGCTAGTCTAGGATATACAAGAGCATGATTTGGTTTTTCGTCTTGTATGAATCAGAATGTTGGCCCATAAAGGTAATGGATGAAAGGAGACTGCATGCAGCCGAGGTGAGAATGTTAATACGAGTGTGGGTGGTGACGAGAATGGACAGGGTTAGGAATTAATTAGAGGAAGTTTGAAAGTGGCACCAGTGACAGATAAGGTAAGAAGTAGGTGTTTGTCTTGGTACGGGCATGTAATGCGCAGGGAGGAAGAGGATGTTGTAAGAAAGGTTTTGAATATTATTGCGGATGGTTATATGGTCATAAGAGAAAGACTAAAGAAAAGATGACTGGACTGTGTGAAAGAGAGTGAATGTTGGTATGATCTCAAATGGAGATGAATGGAAGTGGAGACCTGTTGCGCCGACCCCAAATAAAAATGGAAGAAGGACAGGGAGATGAGATGTAATTTAAGCATTCAATATTCTCTACGAGATGTGTTTGTCAATCCTAACGTTGAATAATAGAGTAGAATAATTATTTCATGTTAGCATAGTTTGATAGAATTATTCTATGAGATTTATATTACATTGTTTATTTTAAATTTGTAGTCGTTTATTGCTTGGAAATTCCTATTGGGTTGTTACCTATTCGTAACAACGATAAAACAGGGAAAATATCTGTTTGGATTCATGATAACTTTCCTGTTTATTTATTAATTCTATCTATTGGGTATTTTTATTTCATATCAAATCGACCATTTTTGACCCCGACTCCTTTCGAATAGTCTGAAAGTGTATTGCCTTATTATAACTTATGAAAAATGGTACTCAGATTTTTTCAAATTTGGTTGGCCCACGTGGACAATTGTTTTTATTAAAATTGGGACTTTTTTTAAATTGGCATAATTTTGTTAAAAATTGGCCTATCGAGACATTTTTTTTTTACATTTTCGTAGTAAAATGTTAAACTATAAAATTTTAGCCTTTTTTGAGAAATACCGATAATTTTTTGAAGGTGACCATTTTTTTTATTTGCTCGATTTGGTACGGAATACCATATGTACTTTAACCTATGTAGCCCATACTTTATTATAAACTTATAGTAAAATTGTATATAAACAAAATCTGGGCTATAGTATTAATGACGGAGCATATTTCTAACATATGATTTATAGAGTTTTCCTAGATTTGTTTTTATGTGTTGGATGGATGGATTCAAACTTACGTTTATCCGCTATACGATTATAGTGTATCACTAAACCATAGTACGTTTTGTCCGATACTATCTTCAGACCACACTACAATACCCCGAGTAGGAGCAGAAATATGCGTGACGGTAGTGCTTGCATTTCTATTTAACTTCGGTATTAAAAGTCATATGAAGCGATAATGGCGCAGTGGATAGTGTGGCCGGATTCCCCGTCAATGGACCAGGGTTCGAGCCCACATATCCAACTCTAGAAATCAACCTGAGCTTTCGGTGAAGGAAAAGATCGTGAGGAAACCATAGAATGGCGGTAGGGCATTTACTAATAATGCTCATCTGGGAAGTTAACACTAGTTTGTAAAACCTGTAGCCAAATACCAATAGGTGTGTTCTGGCAGTATCACTTGAGAATCTCTAGACTTAGTGTGCTTAACATCCTGGACCACATCATCATTTAACATCAGGTGAGATTGTAGTCAAAGCAATGAGCTTATATCGTATAAAAAAAAATCAGATAGACGGTAAATAGAACAGTTTTCAAGAATAGGATAAAATCTAAAATCCTTGATTAGGGAACAATCGTTTCGTCCTCAGAGAGCTGTGCCGGATCGTCGTTTTAATAAAACTTCTCTGAAATGGCAGCGTCATTGAATAATTCCCTTTGAATGGTAAACAGCTTCGGGAATTCTACAAATCCAATATCACAGGCGCATGCTCATGAATACTTCATATATCTGTCTGACTTTTGTCTGACTATTTTATTCTCCGGTGGTATCTACCATTGGTTTTAAATTACCTATCTACTGAGAATATCAAAAAAACGGCCTGACCAAAGATGCTAGCACTTCAAATATAAATTAGGTGTAGTTCATTTACTTTTAACAAAACTTTGGTTATTTTATTCTTTAAAACATTTGTTTTGCTATCAATAAATAAGTCGACGTTTTAAATTGGACTAAATCATAGACAACGTGAAAATTTTTATTGAAATCAATTGAATAGCTTCGGAGTTTGTCGGGGACAAACATTGTGGTTGGGAAGTTTATCATATATTTGAAATATTACATAATTTTTTATATCTATATTCATTGTTTATTCCAAATAACGAATATTCAAAAATGATTGAAGAAACTTCGTTAAAATAATATATTGTAAACTAACTGTGTGGCCGCTGCTCAAACTATATTCTTCACGGCATAACACAGTTTTTAAATAATGTTATATCATAACATTACTGTCCATTTAAATTTCAAACTCTTGAAAGTTTTATTTTTTTACACAGATCTTTAATTAGTTTCTTAATTAAGTAATAAGTAATTAATTTAGTAATAAGACAAAGCAGAAATATTTTCAGTACTAACAGAAAGCAAAGATATTTCTTACTAATTCAAATACCTGCCAGTAAAACTGTCTTCGGATCTCATTCCTGATTTGATCTCGCAGTGAAACTCCGAATATAGCCCTCTCCCATGCCCTTTATGTAACTTTGAGTTTTCTTATTAGGCCCATTGTTAGCGACCACTGTTGACATACACTAGTCGAAGATTTTCGTCTTAAGACAATGCGGTATTACACACGGTTAATAAGTTTTAGAACAACTTTTTTCAAACGAACTATTGTATTAATTATAGAATTTGATCTTAAAAGAGATAGGTTAATTATAAATATATGACCCTAAATATTTATTGCTTTTAATTTAACCATTTTTAATAAGAAAATTAGAAACTGTATAAATGAATGCAAGTAGTAATGTTAAAGTTGGTAATTTTATGAATTAACCCCCGATCCTGCACGAACACGCTATATAAAAGCTGCTCTATAATCGATTCGTTAAACCCTCCACGTGCGGTAGTTTTTGCATCTGCCGCGTCAAAAGGTTCGTTCATATTTCACGAAAAACTGTTGACTGTAAATAATATAAATACAATATATGTAATTTTATAATTAAATTAAATGAATTTGTAAAACGTAAATCAATCTGCAAACCAATGATAATAATTTGTTAAAATTATATGGTTAGGAGAGTCTCAGCAGAGACATTAAAATCAATTTTTAAACCATCGATCTATTTCAAATGCAAACTTCCTATTAATACCAAAAGTAATCTCTCTAGTTATCGTTCTGTCAGTGGAGTCATAAGTAGTAATGTATCGAAAACGATATAACGCAAACTGAAACAAAAACAGATGTAAAAAAACAAAACGAAAGTCTTAGAGAAAACAGAAATAGTTGGAACAGAGGAAGCGTAAACGGAAGTCTTAATATTATGAAAAAAACGGATATTTTTTTATAAAACCGCACGCTCCAGGTGACAAAATAATTCTGCTATGGACCCCGATCGTTTCCGTTACCTTTAAATTGCCCGGAATAGTATGACAAAATCACAATTTATAAATCATGTACAAAACAACCCCAAATTTGCACATTTTTATGGAAAATTTACGTTACAGCATTTGATAGGAAGTGCAATACTGTCAAATAACTATGACGGCAGATTTTTCGGGCAAGGACTTTCGCGGACTTATGCAGAGCAACTCACCAAAGTTTTATTACAATGGAATGAATGGTTTAGGAACACACAGAAGACAAGCATACAGCGATTAATTTATATAGACAGATAGAAAACTTGGTATGAACCTGGGCCTGCCGACAGATATTATTCATTAAATAATGGTTAACTCTTCGTTCTTTCGTCTGTTATCTTATAACTATAAAATCACATTATCGATATGGTATTTTTTAAACAATACATAGATCTATTGTATTTGATGTATTTGACAACATACAAAAAAATTAGGAGAAGTGTTAAAAACTACAACTAACACTTTTTTTTTACACGATCATCGAGTGTTTGATATTTAAGTTATAGAATATTTATTTTAGGGAAGTGAAAAATATAAATTACAAATTATATATTATATTTAAAAGCGAGTGACATTACTACAGATAAATTTATAATAAGTTAGTTTTAGTTATGTATAGTATTCCTCGATGACCATCACCAATTTCGATAAAATGATAGATACTTGTCAATGACAAGGTAATGCATAGGTGCTAAATAGATTTCGTTAAAAAAATTAAGTTCTCTGTTTAGTTTTTAGAGATTTGTTGCTTATCTAAAAAAATAATCACGAATTTTGACTTAATATAAAGTAAGGATATTCATTTTTTTATAAACTTACTTATAAGCATGATATGTTCAAACATGTATGTTTTCATGTCGTGGATAAGAGGGACAAGCATTGCTGTATAGCTTTCTACCAAATGTTTTTTTTGTTTTACTTCTTAGACATTTGCTTGTTATCTAAAAAAACTACATCATTCTTTAATATAAATGATTAAAATAATAAGTAACAGAAAGTTGTGGGTATCAGCTAGTTTATTATAATTACCAAAGAATCTAACATAAATTAATCAACTGTGAACCTAATTTGTTTTAACAACTAAATGTATTGATGCGGACTCTGATTATTACCTAAATAAATAAATAATTAGTATTGATTCACATAAAGTAAAACTCGATAAAACAGCATGAAATTTACTGACGATTTATCCTTATTTATCTTTTTTCAATACATCGTCAGTTACGTTCACTTAGACGTTAAATTATATGTATAAATAATTACAACATTTTCACGTCATAATTAGTTATCCCTGTTCACTTTAAACGGTTCGGTAATGTGCATAGAAGAAATAAACTGATGCCCAGCTCACATCTGCCGTATTATGCCATAATGGATTATTCTAAAAGTGCCTCTCAGTGTGAACGCACCTTTTCATCAGCAAAAAGTTTGCGATCTGTGTGTTCTTAACATGTAAGCATTCATAGAGTTCGTTCTTATTATTTCTTAGTAAATAATTCAGTTTTTTCGAGTGCACCGCGTAGTGAGGTCGCATTGTATTCTAAATTTCCTGTGTATTTCGATAGAAAATATTGTATTACAAAAAAGCAAAATGTTGATTAAGCCGATAAGGGGTAAGTTAACAATTTCAAGTTTTTGTTATTTTAAAATAAAATAAAAAATCAGGTACTGTCTGTTATCAATACATACATATGTCTTAAGTATTCTATAAGAGTAAAAGAACTTTGAAAATATTTTTTATTTTTAAAATTGCTCGTAATAAATGTAAAAACATTCAATCAGAATTATGCAATTTAGTTGATATTTCAAATCAGTAGAGCTAAATTAATTTTAATGGATTAATAATTTGATTATTAATACTAAAGTAATTTAATTGAAAATATTTATTGTAGAAAAATACTTTTCAACGGGGACAGTTTGTAAATAATAATTAATAAATAATATTTTAAATAATTAATAACCATAGGATAAATTCAGTGATAATATTTAAAGTTATATTTATATTATATTTAATAGTTTAAAAAAGTATTATGCTTACATTTCAAATATTACTACCTAATAATTTACGAGTAATGGAGAAATGTCCTAGGTACTAATTTACTTATATTTTTTTATTTAATACTTGAAATTATGTTAATAGGTATTGACCTTTTTTTTTCTTTTTTTTTTGACGGGTGGAAATGCATTTACGCACTACCCTTATCTATTGTATTTAGGGGATAAAAATCCCCCAATACAATAGATAAGGGGGCACGGAGTGACGAGCTCCGTGCCAGTGTGGGACTCACCCGGGCGAGAGTCGCCCGGAAATACCCACTAAAACCCCCCGGGGCCGTCCGCTGCATTTGGGATGGGGGCAATAGGTATTGACCTGACTTTAGCATATGTTTGTCCACAATTAATTATTATAAAAAAAGCTACTATTTACATAAAGCCACAGACTAAACGTACAAGATCACGCGTAAGATCGTGGAAAAATTAAAATAGATTACTCACTTAAAATTCAGTCTACGCGGGCGAATGATAAAAATATCTAGACGACAGACGTACGTTATTTCTACCTAGGCAGACACAGACTGACATGCTTCCATCATACGTTTATTAATAATCTGCCATAACTGTCATTTTTTATATTCTCTTTGTAATGGATTTATAAATAAAAAAAGTATGCCGTCGTATATATAAACGTTTATATACTAGTAACCTATTAGTCAAAACAAAATATTGCTTACAAAGTACATACATAGTCTACTTGATCATGGAATTAATAAAATTTACTTGACAATAAGGTAATGAATTTGTTCACAGTATTTTATGTTTAAAGTGTTTTAATAAGATGTATATTTAAATAATGTTTAGATAATAATCAATTGAGAAGTTTATAAATAAAAATAATTTATTTTGAATACGGGAAAACAACAAAAATCAATACTGTTGTCATTATTTACTAAAATGCTGTATGAATTCTTAGAAATCATGCAGTCTGGAACACACTTCCGATCAAATGTCCCACACGATCAGCTCGAATTTTTTTCCTAGGTATTTTTAAAGTGCTTATCACATGCTGCCGATTATAGACTTTTTGCTTACTCAATGTCTATATCTGGACACGCACAAGTCGCAGATCGACCAGATTTAATTTTTTATTTTAAATGGCAGAATGGAACCAAAGACTGGTGCCCACCAGCTGAGGGGTTATCCAAGTCTTACGTAACTTAAAACTCTTTGCCCTGTAATTCCTGAAATTCCGTAAGCATTAGCGTAATTTTGAAAAAAAAAAAGCTAAAACTAAATACGTCAACATTGGTTACGTTTAGACACCCGCGTTCTCCATATCGTTAAAAATAAGCGAAACATATACCCCCCCCCCCAACCCCCTTTGATGGTTATCTTATACTTTGACCCTGAGTGGTAGATGAACGTAGAGTCCAGTCCATAAGGCCGACCCTGCTATGAGAGCGCATGGCACCCTGATCTTAAGGCAATATAGACACTATAGAGAAATGGTTGTTTCGAGAGTTTCCTCTGTCGCATAGGCAGTAAAGTTACAGCAGGTTGCCATCATTATGGTTGCGAGGAAGATACTGCGAAGCAAACGATTACAGTCTATCCTGCCCGACCTCTCACTCCCGATCATCAGCAAGCCGATGGTTGAGATTGACAACAGATGGAGCTTGCGAAAAAATTGACGACGAAGAAAAGGTAGACAACCAAGCTTTCTTGCAACAATCGAGTAATTCCGCGGTCATTCAGGAAAATATAGGGGCAGCAGTAGAAAGGGGCTTCAAGCGATAGATGCAGGCACGTCAATTGCCCTTGTAATAAATGCACAGGCAAGTTAAGGCGCATTCAATTTTGATGAGCCCCCCCATTGATTCGCCACAAGGATTTTCAACACCCAACCTCTCAGATGGCAGAAGAAAATCCTGAATAAGTTGGAAGCAAATGTAATGCAAAAATAATTCCTACTCCCTGGACAAAAGAAGTGGTCAAAGGACCATCGTCGGGTCTTCATCAGGAAGAATCTGATAAAATCTATCGTCCATTGCCCGGCATGTTTGGGTATTATGTAATATTTCAAGGATTTTCAACACCTGATCCCTCAGATGGCAGAAGGAGATCCTCAATAAGTTAGACGTACATGTAATGCAAAAATAATTCCTACTCCCTGGACAAAAAAGTGGCCAAAGGACCATTGTTGGGTCTTCATCAGGAAGAATCTGAAAAAATCTATCGTCCATTGCCCGGCATGTTTGGGTATTATGTAATATTTCAAGGATTTTCAACACCTGATCCCTCAGATGGCAGAAGGAGATCCTCAATAAGTTAGACGTACATGTAATGCAAAAATAATTCCTACTCCCTGGACAAAAAAGTGGCCAAAGGACCATTGTTGGGTCTTCATCAGGAAGAATCTGAAAAAATCTATCGTCCATTGCCCGGCATGTTTGGGTATTATGTAATATTTCAAGGATTTTCAACACCTGATCCCTCAGATGGCAGAAGGAGATCCTCAATAAGTTAGACGTACATGTAATGCAAAAATAATTCCTACTCCCTGGACAAAAAAGTGGCCAAAGGACCATTGTTGGGTCTTCATCAGGAAGAATCTGAAAAAATCTATCGTCCATTGCCCGGCATATTTAGGTATTATGTAATATTTCGATATGTAAAAAATTCAAAATATTAAAATAATAAGAACAAAAATATAATGTCTATACAAAGTACATCAAAATTAAAAATAAAATTTAACTCCTTGACCGCTAACCTGGCGTTTACGCCAGCTTTCCTTTGTTTTCCTATTGTCTCATTTTTATGGGTAATCGATATATTAACTCTTCCAATATAAGCTACAAAATAATGTCTTGGAAGAAATAATTGATTTCAATCTCATGAATGATGATTATCGTTTAATATGTTTACATTACTTTTTGTTTGCTTACGAGGCCTACTGATGAAATTTGCATACCTGTTGCAAGTTTACTGGTTTGCAGAGGTTTCAAAATAATTAATTAAAATCCAATAAAGTAATAATTATCGTTCTCGATTAAAATTGATTATAGTTAAGTTATTGATTCATTACATACTTATAATTCATTTATGGTAATAATACGTCATTGAAATATATTTGGATACTAGCTGTGCCCGCAACTTCGTCTGCGTGGAATAGTGACTTTGGTCAGCATTTTTCGGATTTTGGTTTATTCTGCATTATAATCACCGTCGTTATATCGTATAGCCATCGGGGAACAAAGCATACAGGCTGCTAGAATTATTAACACGTGATAAAGCCACATAAAGCTGACCGTGCGAAAAACAGCTAATACTTAGATCCACATCCACAACTTTTAGCACCTGACCTTGAGCTTTATTAATTGTCATCGCGAAACTGGTCATAAGCTCACTGGATACTGAACTCGTTTAAAATTAAACGGAAAATTGTTTGGAATGAGAGGAACCCGAGGCATAAAAACACTACCACCTGTTAAAATTTCTGCTTCTATCAGGTTTCGCAGAATCAGAAATTTAAAAGAAAAAAAAAAATCACTTTTTATGTAGTATTGTTGCAAAGTTTTGGCGGTCTTAAATTTCTTAGCAGCATTATGAGTACGCCGACTTTAAATTTATTTTATGAGCTGGTAGTCCAGGAGCCCTGAGGGATTCTAAAAATTCTACTGGGTTATTGGTAGATTCTTCATCTTTCATAACTCCAATTTGTATCTGGTATGAATAAAACTGTAAGGCTGATATTTTTTATTATAATTTGTTATGCTAGTGCTTGGATTAACTTGGTAGAGTCTGAAATTGTACCCATCCTGACCATGGAAATATATCAAAGGATACTGCAGGGTCGGATGGGGGATGCTCGGTGTGTTTCACAAATACGTTGTAAGCGATCATCATGAGTGCGCTGCACGATGTCACGTCTATCACATTCCTGATTGACTAATATTACTGCAACTTCGTCTGCAACGGGGACATTGTACTTTTTACGATGTTCTTCCGCAGGACGTCTGTCAGCCTTATTTATAATTTTATAATTGTTATTTTGGCCTTGTGGGATGGAATCTATTGCGGATTTGAAACTTGTGACATACGGATTTACTTGATGTAACATATTCTCAAGTTGAAATATAAAGTTAATGTTCAACTGAGGAAAGTTATGATGTCGTATATGGGCCTGTACATTGTAATTTGATACAAAATTAATTTAAAGAAATTTTGGCTCATTTTGGAGAAGCAAAGATCCAATCAAGTGATAAATTGGCCCTGCACCTTAAAAGTTGGATGTGATATGTTTGACCCCAAAAGATGTCATTTGGAATACACTATTATATAAACGGATATAGTCTAAAAATGTTTACACTGAGGATGCTCACTATTTAGTAAAACTTTTATAAAGGGACTCATGATAAGTTTAAATGAGCACTTTGCCACCTGAATAGCATATTCCATTTGTATTTTCTCCATTTTTGAGCATTACAAAACTGAAAACATACCACCATACCTACTATAGATGCGAATTCAGGGTAATCAATTCTGGGCGAATACAAATAACCTGTATTCTCTTTGGTAATCCATGGAAGGATATCAGTTTCCGCTCCAGTTTCTGGGTCTTCTATCAAACTTGAAAACAATCTATTGAGTATATGCCGAAGTCGATCGGCATTTAGTCGTGACTGATGTTGTTCTGCAGTTTCTTTCTTCTTCTCGATCAGCTGTTAATCGAGATTCACAATCTAAGCTACTTTCCAGCTTTCTAGACTGCAAAGTTCGTGCTTTTTGAGAGCTCAGCCGGGTTTCCCTATCAGTAAAGGTCTCAGACTCACGCGATATTGCATGAGCCTTGCGATCGGTGGACAAACGTGCCTCACGCTGTTCCCTGTCCATCCTAACTCAAGTGACCATCTTCGAGAACGATGGAACTCAATCGAGATTTTAGCTGACCTGAAGTTTCTGTAACATGAAACCTGGCCTGACGTTACTGAAATGCAGTGAACTAATGAGAACTAATCTCATCCTTATAGCATTTCTGTTGGACCGGGAGAGGTTGGATCTTTTTCGAGGCATTCTTATAATAAGTAGTAATTAGTACTAACTCAGCGTTATTTAGTGAACACATACTCATCATAAACAAAAAAATTAAATACTTACAGATTATTACACAGTTTAACTTTATTACAGTTTAATAACTATTAAGACGTATTAACCTAACCTAATAATTATCGAAAATAAAAGAAATGTTTAATAGATACATTTATGTATTAATTAATCGCAAATTACTAAATTGTTTTTTAAACATAAAAATTAAGAAGTCATATAAACTTGTATTTACAGTTTAACTAATAAGACGTGTTTACCGAATTTGAAAACTAATTAACCTATACTATATACATACAATACGTATTTACAAACCCTAAAAATATAAATAAATAAAATAAGCAAACAGTCAGTGTTATCAAATGCAACTGTTACGCCATGCGCCTCCGAAAGCGGCCCGGCTCTCGACGTGCTTTATCTGTACATATATAAACAACCTGAATTGCCAGCCTAACCTGAACCCTATTTCATATGAATGATGTTATATGTCTGAGGTCAACTTAAATTGGAATAATAAAATTTCCGAAACTGATCATTTTTAACTTTTATTTATTATCATATTATTATTATTATATAATCATACTTTTATATAGACCATTATGGAGTTTAGTAAAGTTTCATACAATGCATCTGAACAGAGAAAGAATTTAGATAGAATAAATGTACAACGTGATTCTTTAAATTGGCATAACTTTTTTATTTATGTACCGATCGACATGAAACAAACACTAAATGTTAAGTGAAGCTTACTAAAATATATTAGTGAAAACTGCATCTAAATCGGATAAGCTGTTTCTGAGATTAGCGTGCACAAACGCACAGACAAACAGACAAAAATTTTAAAAATCATAGTTTTGGGTCCTAATTGCGTTTATAAAGGTCCTAATAATATTTTTTCTCATATATCTTCCATGTACAGACAGCGATCCGTTACATTTTTATTATATGTATAGATTTAATTTAGGTATATTTATAGAATTGGAAAATGAAATTGTGTTTAAAATTATACTAATATATTATAACAAAATTAACATATTTATAATTTTTCAGTTTTTATTCATAAAGTAATTTAAATTAGACATTAGAAGTACGTAGGATTCTTCTAATAAAGCCGATTTCGCGGGAACATATATAAAACATACGTTTTTAAAAAAAACTTTTTAATAGAAAAAATGTCAAGCAAACTTCTTGTTTAAAGAATTGCGATTTAATATGTAATAAGTCCGCCATTTGTTTTCAATACTTTTCGGTTCCCTGGAATATCGTACGTTTCAGAAGAACCGCTTATTTATTATATATACATATTACCGACAATATTTTGCCTACGAATAAATTAAAAAAAAAAAACAGAATACATTTCTTAAATTCAATAATCATGGTAGTTGCATAAATCTACAACTGTATAAATAAAAGTTGAAATGTTTCCTTTGATAAACATATTCTTTGAGAATTGTGTTACTGAATTGATTTTTCTTAATTTTTATTCGATGAAATCCGATTAAGTTTTTACAGAAAGAAACACTGAAAATGCTTTTTATGGGATTTTTTGAACATAGAATTTTAATTGCATTGTTTAGATAAACAACAAACTAGACAAATATGCAAAAAAATTAAAACCTTGAGAATAATTTTGTACACTTTATATGTTTGTGTGAATTAATAATAATTAATACCTAGCTGGGGTATTTTATATATAAATGATAAGTTTGATTTAATATCTTAGCATTTACTCTTAACCAAATGTGTGAATCTGTGAAAAAACTCAAGTTACTATGTTATAATTAAATGTTTTTGTGAAATCGTATTCCGGCTTCTTATGATAGAGACTTTGCCCAGTTTAGAATCAGTAACCTAAACGTATTAAATAAATGATTCGCCATTATAAGGATAAAGAGTCTGGAATTTTATAAGGATTAGCAAAAAGACATCGATCGCTGTCGGCTGACGCGTAAGCTGACTGGGTGGTGTTGGGTGTTCACTGCAGTGGGCCGCAGACTCAAGGGCGACGCGACGTTGCGTGGCGGCTAGCAACAACCGACTTAGTTCACAAACCCACTGCAGTCTACTAGACACTTTAGCTTTGACGTATACTTATTCTATTGTTGAATGCGTTATTTCGCGGATAGCAATAATTGTAAATTATATAATCAATGTTACTTTTTTAATTGCGATGCAAATTATTTCCAGCGGTCACGTCTTTTGAAAGTTCAATATATAAATAAATATAAATTAATATTTCATAATAATGGATAGATACTATTTAATAAATACTGATACGTATTTTATAATAATTTTTATACAATAAATTTACAATCAGCTTTCAAAAGACGTATCAAATGAAAATCATCTAAAGCGTGATTAGCAAACTTACATCAACCATATTATTCTCAAGAACGCTATCGACGAATATTCTCATTTTTTATGTCTAATTTCAAACTTTGTGGTGTTGTTTAAATTTTACGTAACGTCTGTCGGTGAAGATTGTTATCTCCAATTCTCTTGTTTAGTGAGGTGAGTAAGCTCGCGCCGTTTTTCATGTATAAGCAACAATCAGATAGTTGGGCCTGTAGGACGTTACATATTTACTAATTTTATCATTAGAATTTTCATGATGCAAGAAATGTTGAAATGACATCTTACAAAATATACGTATTGTTTAATAACTTAATTAATCGTGCTGTAAAAAAAGGCAGATATTCTGACTTTTAAATCTTTTAATTAATGCTATTTTAAATCTTTGTTCATTCATTTAATTGCCGATTACTTTAATTTTAAAAATTCGCAAATTGTTATTGTAATATTAGGTATATACCTATTTACATCATTTCAGCCATTTGGTGATCATGTAAATGTCACTAAAAACAATGAGAAACCATCAAGGCCGAGAGCTAACATTGTTTAAGAATTTTTACCCATTTTATAAAATACTTACACGCTAAATATTGAAACGTAATGCCAAAGTAAAATTTCTACAGTCCTAAGTACATTACGAGGTTATGATTTTAAATACCACATTGTTGAACCTTTCCGTCAAGATTATTTATTATTAATTAGGAACTTAAACACATGTTTATTGTTTATATATAAAAAATACTCTGAGGGAAAAGTAGAGGAAGACCAAAGAAAGTGGGGATGGTGTGTCTAAGAAATGATATGAAAAAAAAAGGAGTAGATGAAGAGATTACGGCTGATTGGGACGTATAGAAGAAGAAATCATACTGTGCGGCCCCCGAATGAGTTAAGAGAAACAGCTTAAAATCTCCAAAAAAAATAACACAAATTTAGCAATACACAAACAAATACTTAATTCCAGGAGTTTATATAGATTTTAAAATTATAGGTTATATCGACTCGCTTTCCAAGCTTAAAACATTCACACCTTGAGTTTACATTAAAAAAATACACTGTAATTAACTTTTTAATTTTGTTATGGCTTTGATTTTATCATAAATCCTTAGTTTGAATTAGTTAAACAATACAAAACTATCACGGTATAGTGACGTGACTATCACGCGACTGTGTGTCACGCTACAATAACACGACTCGCAAGCGTGTTAGGGTGTCACTGCACGCACGCTAGCTAACGCGCGGATCGATTATTCTGTTTGACTTGTAATATTCGCTGAAGGAAATATTTTATTTGTAAATTATATTCAGAATCCAGTTTAGCTCTATTGAAAAGCCATTCAACTTTATTGTTAGAGACTTCCTTTGTATTCAAAACAGATTACATAATACCAGATTTAAACTTTAAATTACCCAACATTGTTAAAATCTTTTAGTTAATAGAAAGCAGAAACACTCATTTTGTCTTAAATTTATAATTACGAAAAATATTTCCATTTATATGTAGTAAGTAATATAGAATAAGATTATCTAATTATCAATTTAAAAAAAAAATAGATTATAATTCATTGCAATGCAAATTATTATACAAGACGTTGCATCATAGATAGCCTTAACCTCGTAACTAAGACTTCAATTCTAAACCCGATTGTTCAACATTTATTGTGAAAATAGAATTATCATAATTGCTTACTCCATAGGGCTTTTGTTAATATGCAATTTACGTAATACGAATCTTACACTCGAGAAAACAAAATTATAATATTAAACGTGAAAAAAACTGCTAAGAATGTACATTAATTAAATTATATATTGTTACTAGTTAGCGATTTCATATAAATTCGTAGCATAATGCGCTACGAACAAGTGACCTTGTTGTTAACTTTATTCGTAGTCTGCTCATTACGTAGACGGCCATTTAATCAAATTCCTTTTCACTGATATTTAAACTATTACAAAATATCGAAGGGTTTCCGACGGATAAAATTTCATTGTCATTAATTTAAAAAGCCTAAGCGTACTTTAGAAGAAGAAGGCCGAATATTTTTTTTAATAAATACTATTAAAAAAAACGGCATGACAAATTAATAAATAAAAATTTGAAATATATTTCATGTTGAATCCATAATAATGCCGTGTTTTACTATATTTTTTAACTGTAAAATATTAAAAATGATAATTTGATTAGCTACATTTTTTACCAATATACGTGCTACGGTGTATTGAACCTAGCTCGTTAGAACTATAGACATGGACTAGCTTGTGCCCGCGGCGTCGCCCACTTAACATTCATCCAATATGCTGCTCTCTATATTTTTCTTGTTTATTTATACGTGAAAGCACAGACCGTTAGAAGTAGTTAATGTCTTCCAACTATATCTACTGTATAACTATTCCGAACTAGAGGACGGCAAGCGAAAACAAGGCGGCCATTTCCTCCGGTACAAAGATGTGCTTAAGCGCCACATGAAGCGGTGTGAGTTTTAAACCGTCACGATGGGAGATTTTGGCATCTGATCGACTACAATGGAGGTTTTCTGTGAACAATAAGATGATTGAGTTTGAGAAAACGCGCAGAATAAAGCTTGATGCAAAACGTGACGAGCTCAAGGCCGGACCATCTTTTGTTATCCATTACAATTATGTTGGAGGGGTACTAACTTACAGCAAATGTGGTCGCACAATTGATGCTAAAATAACACAAATTTAACAATACACAAACAAACACTTAATTCCAGGTGTATATATAGATTTTTTAATTATAGGTTATATCGACTTCCTTTCTAACCTTAAAACATTCGGATGGACCTTGATTTTACATTTAAAAAATACATTATAATTAACTTAACTTTTTATGTTTTATTATGGGTATGTTTTTATCATAAATCCTTAGTTTGAATTATTTAAACAACACAAAACTATCACGGTATAATGATAGACTATATTAGTTACCTGAGGGCACACCAACGATGCCCTTGATAGACGAATCCTTGTCGACGTGACCAAATTCATTCAGGATATATTATTATTACTTAATAATAGTAACCGTTGATTGATCGCTACTATATGATAGTCGTAACTGTTATGGTGACTGTCACTTCTGGCGATCACCATTATCATTTGACAATATCTAAGGCTGCTGGTCAAGGCTACTAAATCGTAGGAACGATCAACTGTTACCGTTATTCGCAGACATTGGTAGTTCGACGTTCGCCAGTTTAAGAGATATACTATTAACTATCAGAAATGTACAGGCACGTGAAATTTACAAATATATTATGTACTGAGTGCCCGCGCTACTTTTTTTTTTGTACGGAATCCTAATTTAATTTTTAGCACTAAAATAAAGTCAAAATATTTCTAATAAATTCAAGCAATTGCCCGTAAAACTGTGCATTGCATCGAATTTTGTTCAATTTTTTATGAGTTTTTTTTTTTTTTTTTACACGGTACCCTATTTATTTTCGTTAATAAGAAATACCCTAAGTTACCCGAAGTAACTTCAGCTATCTACCAAAAAAATGCCCGTCAAAATCTGTCCCACCGTTCCGGAGATTAGCCGGGACAAACAGACAAAAATTTGAAAAATTATATTTTTGTTATAGGTGTCATATATATACATTCATATCTATTTTTACATTACAAACAGATACTTCAATTTTATTTATTGGTATAAATATCATCAACCCAAAGCGCTATCGTAGATTTCCACGAGTATGCGAGTACAGTCTATATAAGAGTATATTTATATTTATTTATTTATGAAGAGTTATTTGAACTTTGATTACATGTTATTTTTATTTTTATTTTTTAAATAAAATGGCAAAGACTAGTTAGTTTTTTTTGTTATAATGAGATTTTTTCTATTTAATTATTGTGTAATAATTAGTAATTATTAATTACTATTACAAATCGAAAGTATGGCCGGCATTAAAATGAAGAATATTCTTTTCATTTACTTTTACTATCGTATTAATTATATGAATACAACTTTAATAACATTTCGGTGAAATGGAATTAGCGAGATCAACCGTATTATTTACAATGGAAAATTAACATCTACGTAAATCAAATCTCTGGAATGAATTTAACAACCAATTGTGAAAAAAACACTTTTTGGTTTACAATGGTTTTTATGTTATGACATAAACAAATACAATAAATTTGAATTCCGAGTACTTACCAATTCTCAGCATAATCGACATTGGCAACGTTTCAGCCAAACAAAATACAAAAATGGCAAAAAAATTTTTACGTGTTACAGAAATGGAAATCGTGCCAGATGGGAAAAACTTTCGATTGGTTACCGAAGACGAGCTCCCAGCTGTTGCCGATTTGTTAGTGCAATATATGCCTGAATCTCTAAAGGTAACAACTATTTAATTTTTAGGTTAAAATTTATGTTTTATAGGCTGTGCTTTGACCACGATCTCACCTGATATTAAGTGACGGTGTAGTCATAGATGGTAAACACACTAAGCCTAGATGTACTGGTTCTGGTATTTGGCGACAGGTTTTCAACACGAGGGTGGGATCTACCCAGTCGGGCATTATAAGCAAATACCCTACCACCATGGTTTCCTTAGTGTTTCCTTCGCCGGAAGCTCAGGCTGATTTTAGAGTTGGATAGGTGGGTTTGAACCCGCGTCCATTGACACGAAATCCGACCGCACTATCAACTAAGCCATCATCGCTAAAATGTTAGTTTTTAGTAGCACGTACAACGAAACGCTATTGTTCCCAGATGCCCACCAACATACTGCCACGGCCCAACGATATATGTTATTGCGATATAATTTTGTGTACTACTACAATTATATAATTACGAAGACTTTAAATGATTATCAAAGGTTTGATTAAATTTGATAAGGGAAATTTTTTAAAACTTGAATTATGAATACTCACTCCATAAAACTACGCTCTTTGATTGAGTATCCGATATTTACTATAGAACTAATATCATCTATACTAATAAATATAATTGAAGTGTCTGTTCTTAATGTCAAAATAACAATGTTTTTATACGATATCTATACCATAAAATACAATTTTTAAAATTGTTGTCTGTTTGTTTCTGGGTAATCTCCGGAACGGTTTACCGATTTCGACTGGATTTTTTTTTTGCTTAAATTACTTCGCGTAACTTTTGCAACTTGAATTTTTTTAAATAATTAGGATTCCGCGTATAAAACAAAACTCCCGAAATTGCGAATAAAATCCCATTCAATTCACAGTTTTACAAGTGCTTGAATTTATGAGAAATATTTTTACTTTATCTTAGTAGGTACTAAAAAACTTTTATGAACATAATTAGGGATTAGTATAAAAAATTAAAACGCAGTAAAGAGTATATAAAACAAGGGCGCCGCCGCGGGCACACAGCTAGTAAGAAATAAAAATAAGAAGATAAATTCTCAGAACTAGTTTGTAACTAATATCATATGTATGTGTGTATGTGGATTATATATATATATATATATATATATATATATATATATATATATATACTTATAAGTATGTCGACATATGGTTAGATATACACGTATATATAATTGGATGTTTTTTCGAAATCAAAATTTATTTATTCAATTTAGGCCCTAAGAAGGCACTTATGAACGTCTAAAACACTACCACCGGTACGGAAACAACCCAGTCGAGAAGAGCACGGGCAAGAAACTCGATCTGGTTCTTTTTTTTTATAAATATATAATATATATCATTTTTTTTGTCATATAAAAAAAAACTATACAAATCATAGTCATGTTAGCGGAAGCACAGAGATGTGGGTTAATTCCAGACATCACTATTGTTCACGTAATGATCCACCCTGTAATAACCTTTTGAGATTAAAACTTGCTTGACATAATTACTTATTGAACTTATTGTCAGGCAAATCGGTAATGTTACTTGAGATCTTATTGTAAAACCGAATACTATTACCTATAAAGCTTTTATTACACTTACTTAACCTAAAGCGTGGGACGGCCAACTTGTCTTTACTTCTAATATTAAAATTATGACGTTTATTATGAATATATATATATATATATATCGGGTTGGGAGGTGCAGCAATAATGCTGAGGCTGAGCCTGTTTGTTCCCGCACAACATCCTGTCTTTTGTGTAAATTATTTTAAAAGATTATGTAGTGATACTATATAATCTATCTTTATTCTGTTGTATTGTCTGTGTTGTGTGGTGCAAATAAATACTTTCTTTCTTAGAAATAAGAACAAATTTAAGAGATATTGTATTATTACTCGGTAGTAATCCTATTACGTAATTTATCTAATAGTTATCTATTATCCGTTCATAATATAAAAAAATAAAATCTATATACGTAATTATAAACGTCGTTTAAATAATTTGAAGGGGAAAGTAAAGTATTTTGTTCATATTTCAGTTTCATCAGACGATTCAAACATATCTAAACAACAAGGTGTGGGACTTCCATTTTTATGTAGCGAAGAATTGGCCTGAGGATCCGATTTGCTTACATTTCCCTGGATGCACTAGTACGGTAAGGCCTTTCTGAACCTACTGTAATTTATGGATTCGCCACACAGCGGACGGGTGGGAACGCTAGCGCGATTTTACTATACAAATGGTCGCACACAGCTCGGGGTCGGCTCGCGTCGAAGCGATGTCTTCTATAAAACATCTCGCTGGCGTTCCCATCCGCTGCATGCTGTGTCGTGAAACTATTATAAACATTGTTTGCTCTACATAATACAGCAATGTACATAAATTTTAGACGTTTACAATTACAATTGTCGATTAGTAAATAATATACACAATTGTAAATACTTGTTGTTTTTTTTAAGTTGCACGGTTTCTCATTGAATCGTATGATGATTTTCAAAGGTTTCAAAAGCTCTTTACATAATAGTTTTAGTACTGACTAAAATAACAATAGACAGTATTAGTTACTTCTGCACGAAAGCAATAAATCTTGAATAATCCCCAACAATGATAGCTTTTATGAGAACTGTTATTGTACGATATAATAGAAATGTTATTCAGAGGTTTTCAATGTAAATAAAACAGGACTCTGTATACGGTTTTAAAATATAACAATTTTAATTTACGAAAATTTAACATAGTGTTACCGCTTCAAGGAGACTTTAAAACTTTTTAGTGCTGATTTAGTAAATGAAACACCCTTAAGTTCTTTTTGATGAACGCTGGCATATAATAATTTAATTTTTTAATCGAAATCACCAAAGATAAGTAATTACTATATAGTATTTAATTCTTTTAAATGTTAACTTTTCTGTCACCTAATATTAAATAATAAATTATCACATCACTCATTATTTTTTATATAATCGTTTTGTTTGTGAAATGGTAATTTATAAGTTATTCCAATTTTGTAAACTTAAGTAATGATGTAGGTATAATAGTGGGTTTGTTTTGTACACTCAAACATAAAAATAAAATAAACAAAAAGAAAATACAAACAAAAGAAAGTTGGCCGTCACGGGACGGTCGATAGATGTTAAACATCAAACATAACTCACCGTCATACTTACCGTCATAGCATACAAGTCGGTTTGACTGCCACGGCACGCCAATGGATATTTAACATCAAAAAAAATAAATAAATAAACAAAATCTCCTATCCTTTACAAATGTAATTTTGCTTTGGTAAGGTTACCGAATGTGTATATCTAGAACCAAGTCACATAACACTCGCGCCAAACAACTCCATTCCAGTTATAATATACTGAATCAACTGAGCGTGTATTTCGAAGAATAAAGCCACGCAGTGGAGTGAGAATTCCTTGATGATTAAAAATTGTTGATATCCTGAAGAAAATGTGAGTGTGAAAAAGGGAATTTAATGTTTCCTTCATACCTTAACGAGAGAGAACAGGTAAATTAGCTACAGAATATGACGCAAATCATCGACCACTTGCAATAGAAATATTAACAACAAAGACGCAAGAAAATATTAAGAGGATGATCCTGTGAGCTATTTACATATTATATTTCAGTTATAGAAACTGCTACTTAATAAGTTTTCTTAGACTTTATAGATAACTTTACTAGCTTATATAGCCTGTGACGTCAAAATTACCTAATGAAAGATAAAACACGTTCCTTAATATGTCGATTACTCATAAAAATAAGACAATAGAAAAACAATAGAAAGCTGACGTAAACGCCAAGTTAGTGCTACAGGGATTAAATTGAATTTACTTATTGTTTGGAAATTAAAAAAAAAAACGTTTTTCATTACGCAAATCGTTTTTTGTTTTCGCATCCTCTGAACTTCGCGCTATGCACTAGACCCGGCGAGTGTACACTAATGTTGATCCAGCGCTGATGATATTTCAAAGACACTCGGTTCTTATTAAAAAAATATATCACGATAGCTTTTTTAAACGTAAAATAATTAAAATTTGAAATAACTATGAATTATATGAGCACTGTGCGTTTAGATTAAATTTTCTTATCGCGGAGTAGTGGCCCAAGCGATGCTGGATAGATTTCGAACAATGTTTTTATCAATTTTATTAATGATTGGCCTCTTATCTAAATATAATAGAAAAATATCACGATAACTTTATATAATATAGTAAACAACGCAGACAAAGTCGCTGGTATCACCAGGGTAATATATATTTAGTTTTATAATAACAAAATTTCTTTGCAGCCAAACAGTCACATTTATGAGAGCGTGACAGTATTCTGTCCGTCCGAGCGTGCCAACCTTGTTGACTTGGTCACCTCCGAAGACATACTCCTCGATCTCACTCAACCACTGTACCTGAACTTCACTCACGAGGCGATTGTGAATCGCTTCGAGAAATACTATGAGGCCCATGACAAAATCACTGGAGATGTTTACGCCTGTGATAATCCACCAAAAGATGCTAGCACTGATGGGTGAGTCACGATATCATTACTAACGTAAAAATTGGGTTAATAGAATTATTTAATATAAAACCTTTTTATATTCGATCTTTCAAATAATTATGGGTTTAAAAAGTTTTAAAGAAGTGTAGAATGCTCTTTTACTACATAGCCTTTTGATACTGAAAAACATTTTTTGTTAAATCGAACAGGAAGACGTCATAAGTAGTAGTAATTATTCGGCAGATATATTTATTAACCCCTTGAGCACTAATCTGGCGTTTACGCCAGCTTTCCATTGTTTTCCTATTGTCTCATTTTTATGGGTACTCGACACATACGTTTCGCATAACAAGAAGGCAACTTAATTAATGAAATTAATTTCCCCTTATCATAATGTATAAACGAACAACAGACCGACAAGTTATAAGTTTTTTTATGTATGCGGTAAAATATCTGCACTTATTTTAATATTTAAAAAATATAGTTTATAATTAAAATTAATTAAGTGATTTAGTAAATTATAGACATAAACATGTATACCCCGACGCAAAAATATGTAAAAAAAATTACCGGAAAATTGGACCCCTTAATTAGGCACAATTGTAGAGCACTCAATCCTCAGTTCAAACGATATGTTAGTAAAAAGTGCCGCAGAGTTATATAAAAAAATCTAAGTTTAAATAGGAAACCTTCTCACGCTCTGGGAGAATGCTTAGAGTTAATATTAAGAGGACATGCGGTTGGTGACAGATTTGAAAAATAGGTATATCAGAAATCTATTGCTATTGCGTTACGCCCCATATAACACGAAAGGAACAACTGCAACTTGGGCTGGCTTTACCTATGAAAAATAAACAAAAACATCACTTCGTAGTATCCTGTTTCCTCCTCCAAAACTGAACCGATTTTTAATTTTCTTTCAGTTATAGAATAAGAAATACTTTTTGCTTTTTTTTTTTCATTTTATCCATCAAATTTGTTTGACGAACGTCTGAAAATGACGATAAAAATCGAGTATTTAAAGGCTTCTAGTTTTTCTACAAGAACTAATATATGGAAAAAATCACGTACACGCATAATTACATAGGGCATTTCGATGGTCGATATATATAAAAATATTACTATAATCCTACTATTCAGGGAGGAAACATGGTACGTTTGTATGGAATAAATGCCGCTCGCATGTTCTCTTAAGGCCTCAAATTTTAGGCATTTTTTTTAAACATGTTTCCTAAAAATTTTGCTTCGAGACCGAATAACAATAGTCATATACAAATAAAGCAGCCTAATAAAATATTACATTTATTTATAGATTGCCACCGGACGTGGAGTTAGTGCGTTTGCAGCCGGAGCACATGAAAGCTGTCCACGACCTCTACCCGGCGAGCGACATCGAATGCCGCGAAGTATTCGAGAAGTTAGTCGCCGAGTTACCAGCTTACGGTATATTCGTCGAGAACCAAAACTCGCCGCATGGATGGTGCAGTCCTATTACGGTGCGATGTTCTCGATGCAAACTCGTCCGGAGTTTCGCAGGAAAGGCTACGGGATCTATTTGGCGAGGCGTCTCACCAAAGAGGTCGCAGCGCGCGGCTACAAGCCGTTCGTCGTCATTCGTCCGGAAAACGACGCGTCCCGTTCGCTTTATACGAAACTCGGTTTTGAGAAACGTTTCCGAACGGTCCGCGCCGTTTTGCGTCCCCGCTAGCTCCTTTGAAGTTGATCACTAGCAGATTTTATTTTTTTAAGACTTTTGAAAAAAAAAAATTATAATAATAATTATAATAAATAAAAAATCAGTTTAGCTTGTGCGATCTATGATCGCTTAGAGAATTTTAGTAGTAGCTTGATAAGATTGACACGGTTAACGCCCTCGGTAATGACTTTAGATTCAAGCGAAAATCGGCGGGATGGTGCAAGTTAAATCTCGGAGAGTGATATAAGACGTTTGCATTTTTCTGACTTAACATTTTAATATATCGTAGGATATCCTTATTGATATGAAGACAACGAATAGCTTTCCTGTATCTATATAAATTTTATTTGCTGATATATTTCAAGCAATTACCAAAAATGAATGACTCTATATTTTCAGTAAACTAGTAATCCGGAAAAAAGACTCTACTACGAATAAAAAATGTTTCATCGTAACTTGATATTGCTTGCGGATGCCTTCGTAATTGGACGTCATAAGATACATTGTTGATTTCACACGCACGGACATCATTTTACAAAATACTTAGTAAAAGATGTAAATAAACTAAAATATTGGACTTAAATAAATATTGTGTTCAATAGAGAAAAATCAATCAAACTGTTTCACGAGATAAAACTCGTTAAAACTCGTAAAGGTCGTTAAAAGTTATTACTACCACTTTTGATTTTAATTTTGATCACAGTCTGATCAGTTTATAAATGACAATATCGCCGAGAGGTAATCCTTTACACTGTCATAATTACACGAATGGAACATTCTTGATCAAGTTACGTTAAAAAATCTAATGAAGTAAATTTTTATCTGTCTATCGTATATATGATAAATACTATTCTATGGTGCTTAATTATTAAATACAGTACTCCGATTCTAGTGTATAATTGAGTTATTAGAAATCGAACATGAAATCGAGTCGAATAATCAATAATAACTTTAGTATGATTCGAAAACTACCTTACAAACATCCGTTTTTTTTTTTTTTGACGGGGGGAAATGCATTTACGCACTACCCTTACCCATTGCATTAGTGAGACCGAAGTCCCCCAATGCAATGGGTAAGGGGGTGCGGAGGGACGTCTCCGCACCAGTGTGGGACTCGCCCGAGTGTGAAGCGCTCGGAAATACCCACTAAAACCCCCCGGAGCCGCCCGCCGCATTTAGTAGTGGGGGCGATACGGGATCGCGGTCGCATTCACCGCGTCGCCCCCTGCGGCACCTTACAAACATCCTAAGAAAACATAATAATGAAACCGTATAATATAAAAAAGCATTGATTTTCATTTCTTTCATTGAACGACGTTTATTCCGACAGTATTATTTAAGAGTCAGTTAATTCTAGGTTTAACACGTTATCTTCTTAGATCTCACAACTCTCGCTTTATATTTCAACACGTATTAGTTAAATAACGCCTTAAAATTGGAGTCGTAAAGTCAGAATCGAGGACGGACGACTGTTTACTGCGTTCTTACGCCAGCCTAGTTACTGATCTCAACGATTCTATCATGTGTCATCGACCAAGAACCCTGTCATGTCAAAGTTCCCCCTAAATCTATATGAATAATTTCAGGGTTTTTCTGATAGTATTTATGCGAATATTATGATTATTCTCATCATAATATTTATAACGCTTTCATCACTGCACGTGATCGAGCTAAAACACTTAATTATTGTCTCATGATTTATAAAATTTATGGGACCCTCCTCATGAATTGTGTGATAGAAATGTTTAGAATAACAAAGGATAGCAAAGGAAAGGTATGATAAGGGGTGAGATGGAGAATGATCGAAACCGCACCTAAAGATTATCGTAGTTTTGAATCATTTTTGTAAAGTTCCTCGAAGAAATTAATTACTCAATTTTTGTTAGTTTTAATTTGTTTTTTTTTTTTTCTTTGTAAAACGAAATGTGCAGTGAAAAGTAACTGGAAGCATGTTTTTATTTTTATAATTAGTTATTTATATTAATTTTTAATTCAATGTGATTTGTAAGCCAAATATAATATTATAAAACAATCCATCTGTATACGTGATAATATCTAATAAATACGAATTCGAGTAAACAGTAAAAACTGTGATTACTTTTCTGTTCTTTTTTTATAATATTTTATTCCATAAACTTAGTTTTTTATATGTAAATTTTTTTATCTATGTGGATTATTCAAGTAAATTTGATACGAAAACGTAGATAGGTAGGTATTTAATAGAAGAAAGTAAATTACATTTATATCGACGTACCTATACATACATTTATTTTATAATAATACCTAATGGCTTAGAATTTATTAGTTTATTAATTAATTTATCGACTTTAATGGATATTATTGTGATATAAAAGTTGTTTGCTATTCGAATAATCTTATAGTTGGACCCTTTATTGTTTTCTTTCTGCAGTTCAGTAAAAAGTTGAAATTACGAAAAGGTTTTGGTGAAGTCAAAAATAAGAACAGATTAAATTGAGAGGTCTCGTTTAAATAGTCAAATAATTTATTCACTTGTTTACATGCTGGTAATAAGCATTAATACAAAATGATTTTTATTGCATTCGATAAAGATAATTTCTTCCTTCATTTTTGATTTTCAATGAAATAAAAAATTTGAATTTGTAGCTAAGTTTATATCAATTATTTGCTCAATAAAAGAGCTTCCGCCGTCGCGGCGTGTTGTTTTGAGTGGCCAAATTAGTTATTCTAATTACATTTGTGTGCTTGTCTTTTATGTTTAATATAAATCGACACTGAAACGTAGAATAATGAATAATATAACGAGCATTATTTTATCATCTTGGATTTTATTTTTTCAAATGATCCGACCAATTATCTATACTTCTATGCGTACTAGATTGAAAGAATATATATAAATATTATAAAAACCCGGTAACAATAAAAAAATGCAATTAGTTACCTATTAGGCAGTTTTTGGCCGTAGAATCGGGATATTATAGTTTTTATTCATTAATATTACAACGTAATATTGGTGGCATTTCACGTAATATAATAAAGTTATAATGATTAAGTGAAATGTTTTCAAAATAACTGCAAGGTACATTGATTATATGTCGCTAAAACTCTCTGGAAAGTTGTAACAAGATGGCCATCATTTTTTAAAGTATAGACAATATTTTGCAGAATTTTGTACATTGACATTGAATAATAAGAAAAAATTAGGTGCATTTAAAAAAAAAACACAGAAGTTAAAATTATTGGTCTGATTATTTGAGAACGCACTCATGCAATCATGCTAAAAGCTTTCCTACTAACTAAGTAGGTATAAATACGTGTCGAATAAGTAGATTCAGATATCTTGAATTTCAATTAACTATAAGGACTTTTTCTCCGAACACTTTCTCATTCTATGTACCTACTTAACGGTCGAGATTTCCGTCTTTAAAAACTGCGGCGGATAAGACGACGTTTATCACTTATATTTAATTCCTATGAAAATACAGATAAAATAGTGTCCACAGTGTATATTATATTGTTGAACAGGACGTTACTTACTACCTACTTACCTAAATACCAAAGGTATTAAAACAATAAAAAATATAAATAACATATTGGTTTTATTTTATTCACCCTTACCGTAGCGTTGTCATGGACACAAAGGATAAAGTTATGTGTGGCTTTTGAAATAATAATTTCTACAGATTTTTTTATTTTATAAAATTCACTTGCCAACTGGTCATTAAAAGTTACAAAAATTTGAACTTTAAAGTACAACAGTTGATTACTTTTATAATTAAAGATCTTTTTTAACTGAAAAAGTGGTATTGATCCATCTAGCCAAAGTTATCTTAAACGGACTATTGATTAGCGAATTATTATCATTTTCCCGAAAGTTATTTCTCAATTTTCAGTAACACTACAATTTGAAACCAAAATTAAAACCGTATTTAAAATAACAATAGATTCCGACATACCTACTTTTCAAATCTGTTATCGACCGCATGTCCTCGTAACAGTAAAATATTCCATTAATCTTAATCAGCAAAGTACAATATTTATTTGTTTGTTTTATAGTAACAGAGAGCATTTCCTCGTTGAAAAAGCGATGTAAAAACCGAAAGTGGGGCATTACTGTGTTACCAGGAAAGATATCTAAAATTTTATTGAATTGAATTATACCTGAATTTAAAGTCAATATTTAAATATGATGTACCAAAAACACAAGTAAAAAAGCTAATTCAACATCGTGAAGACGACGAAGGTCAGCGATATATAGATTAAAAAGAATTGGCGCCAAAATGGAGCCTTGCGGCACTCGTGCGTGTATGGGTTAAAGAAAGAGTTTTCTCTACTCTAAAATGGTAACTACGATCGTGAATTAGGTGAACTAACGTGTCGGAACGGATTGATGGATGGATAGACGCGTCGGGAATGTGTAAGCTTATAAAACAGAGTAGTATTGTGAATTAAGTACTTAGATATCTTTTTCAATTTGGTAAGGGTATCGGATTAGCGACGTGAACATTATATATAAAGGCGCTTATTCGGCTCTCATCAGGATCAGTCATTATGTAAGTATATTTAGAAATGGCAGAGAAGTAATTGGTTGAATAATATCCTACGTAGAATATCAATAGTCAAGTAATTACAGAATCTTTCAATGTATCAGTTATAATTATAGTAAACACGAAATGGAATAAGATTACGAAAAAAAACGTAGGTAATTTGTTAGATAGCGGTTAGACAGGACCGGCGCTCGCGATTAACGTTCATGAAGAAGTGAAGTCTTTCACGGCTGTCCCGAGCATCGATATAACGTTTTGCCAGACTGTCAGCTTGATAAGTCTCGTTCCAACGTAGTTTAAAAAAGCTTTTAATTGGAAATTACCTATCATTGGTTCGGAAGAAGTTTTCCTGTATTTAGATATGTATGCATAACGTGACAATACTTTGTCTCCAGGGATAGTAAATATGTGCCGCTTTTTTCAAACAGACATGTCGTTTCGACATAATAGTATGTACGTTTACTTATTACATTAAATTAAACATATTTACGGCGAATAGCGAAAAAAAAGTATGAAACTTTTCATCCACTTATGTTTGCATACGCCCGCGAAGGTTCCTGATACAAAAAGAGAATGGCATGACATTGCAACGTATGCTGGACACAAATGAAGTGTATTAGGAATAGTGACACGGAACTTGTATTATGGGATGCCCAAAATCTTTCTGTAAAATGCTAACGTGAGGTCAACCGTTTTGCTAGAACATTGAAGCATTGAAAGAAAGTAGGAAAAATATTTTATTGCCATGTCCTGGCAGTTGTATATTTGGCTCACATATTGGTATTAAGGGAAATTAATTAACTAAATTAACCACGGAATAAAAAATAAGCTTGCCTCTTTTTTCCATGGCTAAAAACAAAAAGATGAAAAATATATTGACCAACTATCCAAATATATATTAATTGTATGCTAGTCTCATATTTATTTTCAGCATAATATAACGAATTCCTTAATTATTGCATTAAATATGATTCGACTAAACTTGAATCGACTAAATAAAATAAATACTATTCGTTTTTTTGTAGCACTAGAACCAAAATGGCGGGTATTGTCTCGTCATTTGTCAAATCGTTATTGTGACATACCTACAGCCATATGTCAAATCCAGTGTCTCCAGTGTCATGAGGTTTTTTTTTGCAATTTAGAGGAAAAATACTTTTTTGGGGAATGTTTTGGGAAAACGAAATCCTTAGGGAATAATTTGGGAAAGAATTTTCTGTACGTAGAAAATTGGGTAAGTATTTTAACTGCCCTAGCCTTACTGATGTCGTATATAATTATTATAAAGAGGAACATGTCAAGTACCTATGTTACTGTATAATATTATATAGAGATCAAATCATCATCATCATTCTTATGCCCTGTTCTAAACATGGGGTCGCTGCAGTATGTTTTTTATCGTCGGTATCAGCCGTCCTAGCTTCATTTACTCCTGTTTCTTTCATGTTATTCCTTACACACTCCCTCTACATTTTGTCGCGAGGACAATTGAATTAAAATTTAGATTGAGGAATAAATTAAAAACGAAATTAAGACATGAAAATTGTATAATAAAAAAACGAAGGTTCTCCCTTACATAAAATACATATGTATAAAAAAAATAAACCTGGCTAGCTATGAAACTCTTTCCATATAGCACTGCAATACTTATACCAGAATTTGTTGAACAGTATGCCAGTATCGGTAATCGTAATTTTCTGTCAAAAGTTTGAACGGTATAATGTATAGTGTTTCCGGATCTTTTATTGTCCATCAATTCACTATATACAATAAATTGCACGTCAAGTGCCGCTTCATCTTCATCACCCACAGTATGATTACATCACTTTATATAATAATGTAAAAATTGGTCGAATCGTTATTCATTATCTCACGTCCTCTCTCACTGCATCGTGTTAAGCCTATTTATTTCATTTTCTAATATTTTCACTTGAAATTTTGATGATGACATTATCCTTTTCTTTTTCTTCATCCTATTAAAATTCTATTTTTTGTCAACGTCCCAAATTTTCGAATTTTAATTGTTCTATTCTTAGGCGGCCTCCTCAATGAATCCATTAAAACTCATTTTACATAAGCAGAGCACACGGGTAAGATATACTAACAGTTGACATGAATAAACTAATAGAAAACCTTAGGATTGTGTTAATGAATGTAATTAATAAATATTATGATGATACATAAGTAACAATAATATGATAAATATCACAGAAATAAATTATTACAATTTTCTTTGCCATTCTCCATTTTCCACATTCATATTCATTACTATTTTATAAACATGCGCTTCTTCTCTTCTTCTCACAACATGCCCATACCATTATAAACGAGAACCTTTAAACTTTTCTGCTACTGGTACAAATTTCAAGCTTCCTTTAATATATTCATTTGTTATTTTATCCATTCTTTTGAGATCACACATCCATCTCAATATTCGTATCTCAGGTACTTGCAATCGTTTCTCATCCAACTTTTTACTAGGTCAGCATCCTGATCCATACAATATGATAGGTTTTATGATAGACCTATATATTCCGAACTTCAAGTTAAGGGGCATCCTGGAGACAAAAATCACATCTGGGATCTGCCGCGATTTCATCTAACCTGAGTTGGTTTTTTCCTTATTTCTCATTCGATGTACTATGCCATCTTGTGTACGCACATACTGTGTATCATATGAATAAATTTGTCATGTAAATTCCATTTTCCTTACTTTTTACATGCTCACGCCTGTTATCCCCGAAGGGTTAGGCAGAGGTGAAGTAGCGAACTACACCACCCACATTTCGCCGAGTTTAGTTCCGTCCCAGATGTGACAGGGGGCGAGCCTGTCGCCATATCGAGCACAAATTCCAAACCCCGGGATGATACTGAGTAGAAAAAAACCCAATATCATGTGACCCGACCCGGGAATCAAACCCGAGACCTCAGAACGGCAGTCGTATGTAATACAACTGCGCTACCGAGGCTTTACTTTTTACGTTTAATTATATTAACTTAAAATAAAACTAATTTGTGAAATAATATTTTCCGTACAAAATCTTGTAAGCTATTGATAATAGATAATTATTTAATAATAACAAGGTCACTTTTGGCGGGATTTTGTTTTATAGTGAACCTTGTTTTTAATTCATTAATTACCGTATTCAGCTCTATCTTATCTAATTTGATACCATGTTACGTGTGTAGTTTGGTTATTGTGCTCAAGTTACATATATTGAAAATAATGAAAGGAAGACTGAAATCCATGATGTAAAAGAAACTCTATGGATAGTTCTAACAAATATCCCTCATTTTATTAAAACACTGAAGATTAGAAAAATAATTCAAAGTTGGGCCTTAAGATCTTGCATTCATCACTTTTATAGATGTTAAAAAAATGATGTTACATACATAAGTTTACATATGTGAGGAAAAGTTTTTGAAATAGTATGATTTTGGGGAATATTTTTGTCTGTAATGGGGAAATTTCGAAAAATCAATTTGGAAACCCTGGTCAAATCACTAATTCGCCATTCCATTAGGAAGTGGAGTTTTTTTTAACAATTTACATGTTATGTTATTTTGGTTTATTATAAATATTAATAAGTGGGCCATTTTCATATAAGGTAATGACGACGTTAATAGATAAGATTGAAAAATTAATCAAAAGAGAGAAAAAAACTACACCGGAACGAAAGAAAGATGACTCGAAGAAGTCGTCTAATGAGATACTCTCCGAGTTGTTCGGTGTCTTCAATGCAGATCCACCTAAAATTGACGATGTATCGGTAAAGAAAAAGAAGAGTAAAAAGAAACACAAGAAAAAGGAGAAGAGAAGTCGTAGTTCAAGCAGTGATAGCGATACCGACTACTCTGAATATTCACACAAACGTAAAAAGAGAAAAAAGAGCAAAACTAAGAAACGTAGACGTACTCGTTCACCCTCGATCACCGGATCACTCACACCGGTATTAATCAAACCAGAACAAGTCAAAGTAAAAAATGAGCCTGTTGAAAAATTATCTAACAATAATAAGGTTAAAAGGGAAATTAAAATTGAAAAAGATGAAAACAAAATACAACACATTAAAACAGAAGACAGAGACGATTGTACCCCACCAAAAACACCTGAGGCTATTCATATACCTATGCCTGAATCTCCAAAAGAACCCACACTTGAATATAATACAAATCAATTAGACAATAAGAAACAAGAAGTGGCTGCTGACAATGACAAAACAAAATCAAAGATTCAAATTAAGAATTTAAAGTTCAGTGCAGTATTCGAAACAGTAAAGAAAGCTGAAGAAGAGGCTAGAAAGAAAGCTGAGAAATATGAAGAAGGTGAATACACAGACTCATCAAGTAGTTCTGTGAAGGAAGTTGGAGTTAATTCACAATTTCCCAAAACATCTGACCCAGGTGGTATACTAAAACAACAAAGTCTTGAAGAAGTTAAATTGTAAGTATTAAAACCAATTGTACATATTTATATAAGGACTTTGAAGTCTTTAGTATAGGTTTGATAATTGTAAATTTGGTTTTACATTAACAAATTTAGAATTTGTTCAAAATATAATAGTAAGAATCAACATTTCTTAATTGATTATCCAATTTATAAGTAATCTAAAGTATCGTCACTGATTCATATGAACAGTAAAATAATAGTGTATAAGTTATAGTGTTTTTGTATATATAATTTTATTAAATTTGTAACTTTTAGTAATAGTTCAGAACTATTACAAAACAAAGACTTATATTAATGAGTTTAGGTAGATATAAAACAACTGTCAATATAATAAAACTACTAGCAAATATAATTTCAGAAGTTGAATTTCAAATTCATAAGAAATAATAACTGTGTTATATTGTATATTTATACTATCAACCAATAATTTTTTATTATAGATATTTCAAAACTGAATTAATACTTTTTAGTAATAATAAATTTCCTACAATTTCGTCTACTTAATACCTTTGAACGAATGTGGGTTCGAAGTCACCTAATCCTACTGTGAGCTTGAGCTTTTGGTGAAGGAAAACTTTGTGAGTAAGCATCGTGGTAGGGCATTTTGTAACAATTCCTGTCTGGGTAGCTACTACCCTTAAATTTACCGTCCTAGACGACATGGTCACTTAACATCAAGTGAAGTTGTGTTCAAAGAACTGATCCTATACAGTGTAAATAAAATCTTAATTGACTAACTCATAAATTGTATAGGTGCATTGGGATCAAATTATAGGCTAACACAGTAATACCCCACTTTACACGAGGGATACGTTCCAAAAAAAAAAAACCCGTTAACTGAAATTCGCGTATATCGAGGTTTATGATTAAACATAGTCAAAATTTAATACAAAAAAATAAAAATCATTTTAATCATTACTTTAATTCTATGAACACTTTATGCAATACATACTTTTATTTTTTACGAAAAAATACATCTATTGTCTTTACATTATGTTTATACGCACTCTTTCGCGTAATGCGAGGCATTTGTGCGAGAAATTTGACATTCGCGTTATAGTGAAACCGCACGTAACGGGGTCGTGCTAAGCGGGGTATTACTGTATATGGTAAGATGCATATTTTTGGGTAAAATACATTTTGCGTTAATCAGAACTTAATTACTGGGTACAAATTTACCTGGTTTAACTGTTTCATACAAAATTTCAATCTACTTCCAATAATTATTATATTTTAGTTTAACATCTAGAAAGAATAAGACATGTAGGATTTATAATTCCTATTAAAATTACTATTTTATTGATTTATATTTCTGTGTATTGATAGACCAAATGCTTTTTGATAAAACAGACTTACTTATATAGTGGGTACTATGTAGTATGTAGAAATATACAATTTAGGTCTATAAATAATTAAAACACATAACTACTTATATATATTTTTTAATATTTATTATAGGTTAATGAATATAAATTATAAGTAAGTAAGACATATTGAAGTCTTATAAGTAACATTACATATAACAAATCTATATTAAAGGATATCTATATCTAAATTACTAATCTTCTATATTTTACCTATATTAAATTAATAACTGACTAACGAAGTACTAATTAATCAAATAAAAATTGTTTCAGAATTACTGAAGAAAAAAGTGTTTCTAGTAAAACTAAGCGTACTGATAGTTCACATAAATCATCATCTCATAGACATAGGAGCAAATCACACAAAAGGTATCATTACAAAATTTATTAGGATATGCTCAAAAATGTGTTTTATGTTATAATAGTTATTCAATTCAAAAAAAAAATCTCTTAAAATAAATTTATTTCAAACACATACCTATTTAAGTATTCCATTTAAATAAATGTGTCGAGGACCCATAAAAATGAGACAATAGGAAAACAATGGAAAGCTGGCGTAAACGCCAGGTTAGTGCTCAAGGGGTTAATCACTAAAAAAACAAAATAATGTTAATGTTCACAGTTGAATACAAATTAAAGTTTATGGATATATCAGTTAAAATAGAGTTCTACTCTTATATGTGTTATTTAATAAACTCTGGTTGAAAGATGTAACCATAAAAAAAAATGAATGTCATTCAACCACATTTGAAAATCCATATTGCTCCCAATGATTAGTTACATTGTACAAATGAATTTGAACCTTATTCATTTTGAGTATTTAAATTAATTAACTGAAATTAATTTCGTCGTTATATATTATTCCTGCACCAAGTGCCTTCTAATATAACATAAGCATCAATGGGGGCTGGGTGTGCTTATTTTTGATAACACGAGAGAGCCCTCCGCTCCCTGAATGGGAATTACGTAAACTATATTTATTAATACTAGTACTCAGCTGTGATCGAAATTCGACCGTAACTCATACATAAAACATAAACATAAGCTCACGCCTGTTATCCCCGAAGGGTTAGGCAGAGGTGATGCAGCGAACTACACCACCCACATTCCGCCGAGCTTAGTTCCGTCCCAGATGTGACAGGGGGCGAGCCTGTCGCCATATCGGGCACAAATTCCAAACTCCGGGATGATATTGAGTAGAAAAACCCAGTACCACTTGACCCGACCCGGGGATCGAACCCGAGACCTCAGAACGGCAGTCGCACCGTAATACAACTGCGCCACCGAGGCACCGTAACTCATTAAAGTATATGTCGTCTTTTACAAAAAACAAATAATGAATTTTAAAAATGTTCACACTTTTATTTACATTTTCTTGTCAATTGCTTAATGTGTCGAGTACCCATAAAAATGAGACAATACAATGGAAAGCTGGCGTAAACGCCAGGTTAGTGCTCAAAGGGTGAAAGTAAAACCTTAAAAGTAAACATTTTGCTTATGCGGTAAATAAATGTCAAGTATGACACGTGATTGATAATGCATTGGTAATAGACACACTATTACGGTTATGTGTCAAATAAATGATAGTTTGTGTAATGTTTCCTTTATTGATTTATTTTTTATGCATAGTTTAAAAAAATATTAGGATTCTGCACTTCTTCTCTATATAAACTATAAGTTTGCGAAATTTCATACATTTCCGTCCGCGCAATTTTCGTAAGAAAGGGGGTACAAAGTTTTTGCTTCACGTATTAATATATAGATTCTGTTTTTTTTTTAGAATATTATGCCAATGCTTAATGTAGTATGTGGAAATGTTAAAATGTGATGATTTTAATGCTTTCACTATTTTAACTGCATTAATAAATTATCCTTTATCATTGAATTAAGCATAAATAATTATTAACGCTGTGGTGTGGTAGACGATGTGGTGACCAAAATAGAGAAAGGTATGCTTAGTTGGTTTGGGCGTGTAGAGAGGATGGATGAGAGAAGATTAACGAGATTAATTTATAAGGCGAGGGTGAATGGGCAAGTCGGTAAGGGTCGACCTAGGCGAACGTATCTAGACCAAATCGATCACGTGTTAAATAAAGGCCGGGTGAAAAGTACTCATAACCGACGAGCATGTATAGTGGAAGGACGTAATCTCTGCCTACCCCCCGGGAGAAAGGCGTGATGATATGTATGTATGTACAATTATGAATATGTTTTATGAATTAATAATCAGTCATTATTCACACATAAGGTGACAATTATGAAAATTACAGATCTAAAAGTAAATCTCGCCGCTCGAGGTCAAGGTCTACTTCAAGAAGGCATAGGCGTCGGTCTAGTAGTAAATCACGTAACAGATCAAGATCAAGAAGAAGATCTCGGTCAAGAACTAGTCATAGATCTAGACATTACTCTCCCAGGCACAGAAGTCGTAGATCGAGGTCAAGGTATGTAAATAATTAAAAAAATAATTGTCAGACATAACAATAATAAGGGAATAAGTGTGTAAATAATATACGAGTTAAAATTAAAGTAAACTATACAAATCACTTTCTATTGAATTTGTGTAAAACGGAGTATTTATAGACGACTGTGAAAATTTACTTTCGACCATAGAAACATCAATTGAGATCTAAGCAGGGTTTTTCACAAACAATCTGCTAAATGACCGCGTACACAAAACTCTCAACTTGTTGAGAATATATTCACGCGGGCCGTTCAAAAGTCGTAAGGGGGCACATTATGGCCCGCGGGAATATGATAGATCGACCTTGCTGTACATTGTCGATATAAAGGGAAGCAAACTGCTTCTCCCTCCTCTCTCCTACATCAGACACACACAGGCACACACACAGACACACACAGACACACACATTCTCTCACTCACTCACTCATCTAATTTGCAAGTTATAACTTTATGTTGAATGGTATTAAAGTGTACCTTTCTATTGTGCTATAATAATTGCGATACGGTTTGTAACCAGTGCAGATACCCACATTTTCTGTACATGTAACCTTTGTTCAATAAAGTTTATTATTATTATTATTAATTGTACGCTTACATGATACATGAACGACCCTATTCTATTAATTACCAAATCTATACAAAAAGATTACGACTAAATCTCGTGTATAGTCCTTAGTCAAAGCAACAAAATACCATTATACAGTAATAACCCGCTTTACGCGAGGGATACGTTCCGAAAAAAATCGCGTTAACTGAAATTCGCGTATATCGAGGTTTATGATTAAACATAGTGAAAATTTAATACAAAAAAATACAAATCATTTTAATCAATCACTTTAATTCTAAGAACACTTTATGCGATATACTCTTATTTTTTACGGAAAAATACATCTGTTGTCTTTACATTATGTTTATACGCGCATTTGTGCGCGAAATTTGAATTTGCGTTATAGTGAAACCGCGCGTAACGGGGGGTCGCGCTAAGCGGAGTATTATTGTACTTAGAACAGAGTCTTCAATATTGAATCTGAATCTCTAAAGAACAAGTTTCAAGAATATGATATCTTAACTTTGCCCTCCCAATACATCTTCGATAACTTAATGCATATTTGTAAAAATTTAGACAAGCTACATCTAGTGAATGATCGTCATAATTTTAATATTAGAAGTAAAGACAAGTTGTCCGGAACCACGCTTTAGGTTTTAAGTAAGTCTAATAAAAGCTTTATAGGTTATAGTGTTCGGGTTTACAATAAGATCCCAAGTAACATTACCGATTTACCTGACAATAAGTTCAAGTATTATGTCAAGCAAGTTTTAATTTCAATAGGTTATTACAGGGTGGATCATTATGTGAAGGATAGTGATGTCTGGAATTAACCCACATCTCCGTGCTTCCGCTAACATTATTAAGACTATGATTTGTATAGTTTTTTTTATATGACAAAAAAAATGATCTATATTATATTTATAAAAAAAAAGAACCAGATCGAGTTTCTCGCCCGCGCTCTTCTCGACTGGTTTGTTTTCCGAACCGGTGGTAGTGTTTTAGACGTTCATAAGCGCCTTCTTAGAGGCCTAAATTGAATAAATAAATTTTGATTTTGATTTACTGAATTTTAAACAGGTCACCGAGCGGTGTGAAATTAGCTGATAGTGAAAAGAAACGTCTTCTGGAAGTAGCTAGAAGGAATGCCATTAATATGCTTAAAAATGGCGCTGTGCCAGCCGGCGCGGCGGTCTTACCGCCGCACACTAGAAACCAAGTTATGGCTGCTATACAATCTGGAGGTGAATGATTTCATTTCACTAATTCCTGTGTTTTTTTCTTTTAATTCTAATCTAGCTTTTGTCCTTAGGGGCCTTTACAGCTTAGGTAAATGTAAAGGTAACGAACAAGGGTTCGAACCTGGGCTTGTTCGCCGCTACTTGAGTGATTTTCACTAATCCCATCACACACCACCATCTTTATAATGACAGCTTATACACATTTCAGTGCGGGCTTCAGTATAAAAATCATAGTTCTATTATAATACCAGATATAGATTTTTTTCCCACAAATGTTTAGCAAGTTAGTAAAATTGTTTATTCCAAAAATAATGTTTTTTAGGTATTTTTAAATCATCATAACGTCCTAACTTAAAAATACAAAGTCTAGATTAATCGATGATCCCGAAACGGGATTTACACTAGTGTATGGTTGTCGCGAACTAATCGGGCTGAATTACCTGTACCACACCGTTAATTTTTGGATATATATTTGCTAACAATGGGCCAATGTGTGTTTTTCATGCATCAATCAAAATAAAAAAAACAACCTTTATTCAATTTAGGCCCTAAGAAGGCGCTTATGAACGTCTAAAACACTACCACCAGTTCGGAAAACAACCCAGTCGAGAAGAGCCGTCAAGAAACTCGATCTGGTTTATTTTTTTTTTTACATGATATAAGCTCATTACTGTGAACACAATCTCACCTGATGTTAAGTGACGATGTGGTCCAGGATGGTAAACACACTAAGCCTAGAGGTTCTCTAGTGATGCTACCGGTACACACCTCTTAGTATTTGGCGACAGGTTTTCAAACTTGAGGGTGGTAGCTACCCATGTAGCCATATAAAATGCCCACGATGCGAAAAATATATTTAACCCTTTGAGCACTTACCTGGCGTTTACGCCAGCTTTCCATTGTTTTTCTATTATCTTATTCTTATGGGTACTCGACACATTAATTTGATAAATTCAAAACATACAAATAATACGTTTTTATTTTTAAATAAAAACTATACAAGTCATAGTTATAACGATTGTTAACGGAAGCACAGAGAGTAGTGTTATGTCCTTAGTTCACGTTGATCCCAATCCATTCTATCACGTCGCAAGTTCTCTATTTGCATGATTTTGCAATCTATCTTCTTCTATCTATATATATATATATATAAGCAAAGTTTGTTTCTTTGTCCGAGGTAAACTCGAAAACTACTGGACCGATCCGCATGAAACCACAACCATTCGACGCGGAATTAATCGTAGATGGTTATAGGCTATATATTTTTGAAATTCTATGAGCCCTTTGCCATGTTTTCTCGATTTGTTTGTTTATTATTCCTTTGACGCACCATCACCTCAAAACTACTGAACATATCGGGATAGGACTAATACCTTTCAACGCAGTATTTTTCGTAGACAGGTATTTTTTGGATTCCACCGATCCGATCTCATTTTCTTTTCGATTTACGCTTATATACATTTTTTTCCGCTAATAAAAACAAAATACTGTCACTTTTATTCATTCATTTGTTTTTTTTTTTTAATTAGCAATAAATGAAACGTCATATGCACAGAACATATGAAACGCGGGCGGAGCCGCGGGCACCAGCTAGTTAATTAATAGAGAAGTTAATTAAATATTTTTAAATATTTTCAAGGTAAATCTGTCGATGAGTTGACAGATTTCTGTAAACATTTATCGAAGAAGGAAGCTCTCGGTGAACTATCTTCCGTCTCGTCGAACGACGATAATATGAGTGAGAACGAAGACACGATAGCGTTCCACCATCCCTTCTTAGTGAAAGAGAAGGCCCCTATAATTATGAGTATAAGGGTAAGTGTCTGCTTTTTATGCTAATTAGGGGTAAAATGATAAAAAAAAATTATATACACACACACACACATAATAATTATATACACACCTAATGCAACTCAACGACGTACAATCTCCTTTCACAATTATTTGTAAAAAAAAAAAAAAACTTTTGTTCCTTTTTTTTATGCGTCGATGGCGTAATTGGTAGTGCGGTCGGATTACGCGTCAATCGACGCGGGTTCAAATCCAATATCGTGAGGAAACCATAGTATGGGGTGGTAGGGACGTTTTAAAATAAAGCCAAATATCAATAACCGTGTTCCTGCAGCATCATTTGAGACCATGTACCTCTAGGCTTAGTGCGTTTATCATCCTGGATCACATCGTCACTTAACATCAGGTGAGATTGTGATTAAAGCACAGCCTAAATCATGTTAAAAAAAATATGAGGAAAAGGCAAAGGTATTACTAGATCATAAAATAAAGTCTGACATTTGGAACAGTTTGCTCTAATCAAATTGAGGACCGTTTTCAAAAAAGCGTTAGAACAAACATTGCCTCAACCAAGTTTTTTTTTTCTTATTTTTTTTTAGTCTCTCTTTCCATAGTTGATTTTATTGTCATCAATTAAATTTCTGTGAACAATACGTAAACCCTTGAGCACTAACTTGGCGTTTACGCCAGCTTTCCATTGTTTTCCTATTGTCTCATTTTTACGCGACACAATAATCGACTACAAAGTATTAATAACTTATTAAAACTTGTCACCTCTAGAAAAATAAAATAAATAAACTCGTTTCCTAAAAAAAAAAAAAAAAACAATTACGGGCCTTTTTAATAAAAGCTTTATTTTCCAAGAGACTGGTTGTCTCAAAATTTACACTGTGCGGTATTATTTTCAATACGTCAACTGTGTTATGTACAATAAAAATAATTTTATATATAATAATGTGTAATAAAATACGTACTTCAAGTCAATGATTTAAAATTAATGACCTAAATCACGCTTTTTTTTATTGGCCTAAAAACTAGGACAATTTACAATTTTACAAATAACTTATTAGACTTGATTTAAATTGTGTCCCTTCTTGGCGAAGACACAGCTTCTATTAATTATAGCGACGTTGTAAAGAACTAGCTGGTGCCCGCGGCTCCGCCCGCGTTTCATATGTTCTGTGCATATGACGTTTCATTTATAGCTAATTAAAAAAAAAACAAATGAATGAATAAAAGTAAAATGTACAATAGAGTTTGAAGAGTAGAATATATAGCCTATAACCATCTACGATTAATTCCGCGTCGAATGGTTGTGGTTTCATGCTGATCGGTCCAGTACTTTTCGAGTTTACCTCGGACAAAGAAACAAACTTGCTATAGACTACAAAACTATAAGTTACAGTTAAAACATAAGAAAGACACGATTAAAATGTTAAATTGTAATAAATTTTATAAAGTAGGAAAATAAAACGTATGAAAAATCAATTGGTTACCTCCTTTATCTTAACACGTTGAATGCCATCCCGGTCACCGGTGACCTCAAAAAAAAAACCTGTTTTCAAAAAGTTTTTTTATGATTTTGTTTCTTTTTTTTAAATTGTTTTTTTTTTTATTACTAGTAAGTATAATTTATAATTGGCAGGGCGGTGCACCGGTGCCTGTGAAGTCGACAGCTCTCCAAGTGATCAACAAGGAGGAGCTTCGAATACAGTTTCCGGTCTCTTCGGGAACACAGCACAGGGAACAGGCCTCGGAATGGACTCCCGTCTCACCTTCCAGTAACGATATGGTAAGTTCCTTGTTCCCGATAACATTTAAACTAAAAATATCACTACTAACCCTTTCAGGACCAGCGAGAAGATTTTTCCCATTGTAGAATTAGTGACTGCCTATATAAATAATTATAAAATTATTTGAAATTATAAAAAAAAAAGCTTCATTTTCTAATTCGTTATTTTATGATTGTCATATAGGTTCCCCTGGGTAAACCTTGTATTTTTTTTTTTTTATGCGAAAGCCCCCCCCTATCGCCCCCATCCCAAATGCGGCGGACGGCCCCGGGGGGTTTTAGTGGGTATTTCCGGGCGCTTCACGCCCGGGTGAGTCCCACACTGGCACGGAGTCGTCCCTCCGTACCCCCTTACCTATTGCATTGGGGGACTCCGGGGTCTCACTAATGCAATAGGCAAGGGTAGTGCGTAAATGCATTTCCCCCCGTCAAAAAATAAAGCCTGGTTTTTAACCCTGGGTTTAAAAATAAAACAAATAGTTGAATGTTAATAAACACTCTCCGCTACCTCGAAGGGGGTAAAGTATGTAATTAATAATTCCTTTTAATATATGTGGCTCCAGGGTATTATATTTATTACTAGCTGTGTGCCCGCGGCTGCGCTCGCGTTTAATATATTCTTCACTGCATTAGCCTTTTTTTATACTGAATTTTTTTTTGTCACTAAGATAAAGTAAAAAATATTTCTTAAAAATTCAAGCACTTGGCCGTAAAACTTTGCATTGAATAGGATTTTATTCAATTGTTATGAGTTTTATTTATTTTACGCGGAACCCTAATTATTTTCTACAATTAAAAATACTCTAAGTTACCCAGAGTAACTTTAGCTGTCTACCAAAAAAAGTCCCGTCAAAATCCGTCCAGCCGTTCTGGATATTACCAGGAACAAACACACAGATTAAAATTTGAAAAAAAAAATGTACTTTTGGGGTAGATATCGTATATACATTCATATCTATTTAGTAAACAAAAATATTTTGTCATTACAAACAGACGCTTCAATTTTATTTATTAGTATAGATACATTTATGTTTATATACGATTTTTTTCGTTTTTTCAATATGGCTATAATTTATGTCAATTGCCAAAAAAATATAGTTATCGTTTTAAATATTAAATATTCTTGTGTTATAATGGAAGTATAAAATAAGCTGTTAAATAAAAAATAGTTTCATAATAAAATTGTATTAATATTGTGTCATGTTAAAAAAAATGGAAGTAAATATAAGAAAAAAATTTTTTTTTTTATAAAGTAGTAAAAAAGTTACCTCTTAATTGTTTTTCTGGGACACAATACAAAAACACAATTAAATTTTAAAATCATTCAAGCCCACTTGGACAAAGTTTTTTTTTTTTTTTTTGCGTCTGGTTTTAATTTTTTTTTTTTTTTTTACCACGAAAACCATTTGAGTTAAATATATATTTTTAATTTTTCTGGGTTCCCTTTTCATCGGTTTTAGCTCAGTCCCCACTTCATATATGGTTTAATTATATTTGTTGTTATGACATTATTTGGAAATTCTGTACTGACTTGTGATATTCGCAATAACATATAGAGTTATTTTTATATATGTTAGTAAATGTAAAATTTTATGTATGAAGTTTAGTCTTTTTGCATGACCGTGTATAACGTTGTTTTACTCTTTTATATTTGTTAAGCCGACTGTTGGTATAACATAGCGACTTTTTTTTTTACGAGGGGAATGCATTTGTAATGCAAACGCATTAGTAGGATCAAGTCCCCCAATGCAATTGGTAAGGGGGTGCGGAGGGACGTATCCGCACCAGTGTGGGACTCACCCGACGAGAAGCGTCGGATATACCCACTAAACTCCGCGGAGCCGCCCGCCGCATTTGGGATGGGGACGATACGGGATGGCTTTCGCAAGCACCGCGTCTCCCCCTGCGGCAAGCCCAATGGGGATGAGGGAAAAGTAACCCCCCCCCCCACCTCCTCCCCCCTGCATAACATAGCGACCTAATCGGATATAACACCCTTCTGTGTGTAACACTATAGCGGTTTTTTTTTTTTTTTTATTGTTTGTTGTTTTTATTTATTTCAGCAAATTGCGAACATTAGCTCTATACCACCACCGCCGTTACCACCACCGCCGCTACCACCAGCTGCACCACTTATACCAGATCCAGAGGATACATCCCCGAGGTCAGTAGCTGTTTGTTTATCACATTATTTTTACACATTTTTTTTTTTGTATTCCATACTAGCGTCTATACCCGCGGCTGCGTCTGTTTTATTTTACCAAAATTTTTTTTTTTTTTTTTTTGTTAATAATTCGGGTTCCGTTTAAAGAAAACCCTTGAAATTGTGTAAAAAAAAATCCATACAATGATGGTAAGTTTTACAAGTTCTTGAATTTATGAGAAACATTATTAGATTTCTCGTAATGGACTTATTTGTAAAATACGATTCAACGGATATTATCCAATGATTATGTATATGAAACGCGGACGGAGCCGCGGGCATATAGTTTCCGTTATATAGTTTAGTCTGTCAACATAACGTTATGCCGAGGTGCCACGAGAACCCCATGGAAAGTTCTGACAAGATGGACCACCGTTTAGCTACAGTATAGAAACGTCGAGACGAGACTGCAAATTATATATAGAGTATTCGCATTAAATAAATAGGAGAAATGAAATTATTTCATTTTTTTTATGAATTATTTTTTTAAGGCCGTCATCAGGACCGCTTGCAATACTCCCCCCACCTCCACCGGATACAATCGCACCTCCTACACATATCAAAAACGTATCATCGGGCAGTCGTGAGTATTTATTGAATAAGATTACTAGTTAAACAAAAAAGTTGTCAGTCACGGGCACCTACGTCAGAAGTGAACTTTCGATTATTTTTTTATAGAATTCTATAATTATATTATGAATATTATTTATTTGTCTAGTTTTCACATCTAATGGCGTTCCGAATATTAATTAAATACATTTTCATAGTTTAACTATTACATATCTACTAGTAAATAAAATTGTATTGTCTGTTTGTAATATTTAATTTTTTTTTTACTAAATACATGTCTATTTATATTATGGCACCTATAAAAAAGCAATATTTTTAAAATGTTTGTCTGTCTGTTTGTTCCGCTTAATCACCGGAACCGATTTTTTTGACGGGATTTCTTTTTTGTTTATTTGTTTGATAGCTGAAATAACTCCCGCGTAATTTAAGATACTATATTTTTTTTGAAAATAGGGGTCCGTATATATAAAAAAAAACTCAGTGAAGAACATACGAAACGCGGGCGCAGCCGCGGGCAGAGTACTGGTCTATATATTATATAAAATAAAGTTGGGTGTTTACACCATTTATGACTCGAGAACGGCTGGACCTACGATTTGTCGGATTCGTATCCGCCCGAATAGCAGGATAACTATTTAATAGATCGGAAAAATTATAAAAAAAAGTTTTCTTTTTTTTTTTAAGTTAAATAACAGTTGAATTTTAGATAAAACAGTTTTATTGATACGGAACGAAGTTTGCGCCGGGTCAGCTAATTTAAAATAACATTCGTTAAACTTAATAAATTTAAAATAAGCCCTTTACCCATAACAACACAAAAGTGGTGGCACTTAAACGCCATCTTGCTCCTTGAGACGCCTCGGTGGCGCAGTTGTATTACGGTGCGACTGCCGTTCTGAGGTCTCTGGGGTTCGAACCCCGGGGTCGGGTCAAGTGGTATTGGGTTTTTTTTCTACTCAGTATCATCTCGGGGTTTGGAATTTGTGCCTGATATGGCGACAGGCTCGTCCCCTGTCATATCTGGGACGGAACTAAGCTCGGCGGAATGCGAGTGGTGTAGTTCGCTACACCACCTCTGCCTAACCCTTCGGGGATAACAGGCGTGAGCTTATGTTATGCTCCTTGACACACCATATTATGTTATTGACGGCTGACGTCATAGCATCGGTAACTTTCTTATTCAACGCGATTAAATAAGTTTTCCCTTGAAAAATTTAAAAGAACATTTTATATTAATATCTGTGTGTTTGCGTTTCATATTCACTTCGCTGCATTTAATTTTTTTTTTTTCGTACCAAGATAAAATGAAAATATTTCCTATAAATTCGAGCACTTCCCCGTAAAACTGTGCATATTGAATCGGATATTATTTAATTTTTTTTTATGACTTTTAATTTTTTTAACGCGGAACCCTTATTAATTTCTAAAATTAAAAGTCCCGTTAAAATCCGTCCAGCCGTTCCGGCGATTACCCGGACCAAACAGACAGGTAGACAGACAAAAATTATATTTTCATTATAGGGGTACCGTATAACATTAATTTTGACATTACAAACAGACGCTTCAATTTAGTTTATTATTATAGTATAGATATTATATTCATTTAGTACGACGTGATATCATTGATGTATGTTTCTTGGTGAACATTGCCAACGGGTCAATAGACCGTCCTGAACTCCTTAGTAAGATATTCTTTCGGACACCTTTTTTTTTTTTTGACGGGGGAAATGCATTTACGCACTACCCTTACACATTCAGTGAGACCGAAGTCCCCCAATGCAATGGGTAAGGGGGTGCTGAGGGACAAGTCAGAACAACGTAAGAAAACGTTCGGTAGTAACTGCAGGCGTAATGCATCCTTCATACGTGGCGTTGAATCGTTTAACAGCTTACCTCCGCCATTTAGACATTGTTTTTTTTTTGCATTAGAACATTTCAAATTTAAAAAAAAATGCTCAATAAGGAATATACTTTGGCAATGATCGCAATGAGTGTAACGACGCGACATGATTCATTAATTCATGTAATAGTTTATGTAATATCTTAATATAAATATTATCATTAACATGTACTTGTATTGCACGAACAAACGACCAAACATAAACTCTTCTTAATTTTGTTGTATACAATAATACCCCGCTTCACGCGAGGGATACGTTCCGAAGAAAATCGTGTTAACTTAAATTCGCGTATATCGAGGTTTATGATATGATATAATCATAGTCAAAATTTAATACAAATCATTTTAATCAATCACTTTAATTCTAAGAACACTTTATGCAATATATACTCTTATTTTTTACGGAAAAATACATCTATTGTCTTTACATTATGTTTATACGCACTCTTTCGCGTAATGCGAGGCATTTGAGCGCGAAATTTGACATTCGCCTTATAGTGAAACCGCGCTTAACGGGGTCGCGCTAAGCGAGGTATTACTGTATTGTCTTGACATTATGTTTATACGCACTCTTTCGCGTAATGCGAGGCATTTGAGCGCGAAATTTGACATTCGCCTTATAGTGAAACCGCGCTTAACGGGGTCGCGCTAAGCGAGGTATTACTGTATTGTCTTGACATTATGTTTATACGCACTCTTTCGCGTAATGCGAGGCATTTGAGCGCGAAATTTGACGTTCGCGATATAGTGAAACCGCGCATAACGGGGTCGCGCTAAGCGGGGTATTACTGTATTGACTTGACATTATGTTTATACGCACTCTTTCGCGTAATGCGAGGCATTTGAGCGCGAAATTTGACATTCGCGTTATAGTGAAACCGCGCTTAACGGGGTTGTGCTAAGCGAGGTATTACTGTATTGTCTTGACATTATGTTTATACGCACTCTTTCGCGTAATGCGAGGCATTTGAGCGCGAAATTTGACATTCGCGTTATAGTGAAACCGCGCGTAACGTGGTCGCACTAAGCGGGGTATTACTGTATTGTCTTGACATTATGTTTATACGCACTCTTTCGCGTAATGCGAGGCATTTGAACGCGAAATTTGACGTTCGCGTTATAGTCAAACCGCGCGTAACGGGGTCGCACTAAGCGGGGTATTACTGTATTGTCTTGACATTATGTTTATACGCACTCTTTCGCGTAATGCGAGGCATTTGAGCGCGAAATTTGACCTTCGCCTTATAGTGAAACCGCGCTTAACGGGGTCGCGCTAAGCGAGGTATTACTGTATTGTCTTGACATTATGTTTATACGCACTCTTTCGCGTAATGCGAGGCATTTGAGCGCGAAATTTGACGTTCGCGATATAGTGAAACCGCGCGTAACGGGGTCGCGCTAAGCGGGGTATTACTGTATTGACTTGACATTATGTTTATACGCACTCTTTCGCGTAATGCGAGGCATTTGAGCGCGAAATTTGACGTTCGCGTTATAGTGAAACTGCGCGTAACGTGGTCGCACTAAGCGGGGTATTACTGTATTGTCTTGACATTATGTTTATACGCACTCTTTCGCGTAATGCGAGGCATTTGAGCGCGAAATTTGACGTTCGCGTTATAGTGAAACCGCGCGTAACGGGGTCGCGCTAAGCGGGGTATTACTGTAGTTCTATCTTATTTTTGTCACTATCGTATATATTTTTTATCTCTTCACATCTCCATATGATAATCTCGGTATTTATTTGTGGAAGCTTTTTATCAGCAATAGTCAACGATTATATATTTTTATGTATTGTATTAATATTGGTCTGTGAGCTTTTACAAAATAAATAAAATAAAAATAATAATAAAATTAATCTTCAGTCACGACGACGCTGCCGGCGCTGCCGGCCCCCGGACCTCAGGTGTACCCGCCGACTGTTGACCCTTCGAAAATGGTATAATATACCTCTAATTGATTTTTTTTTTAATTATTTTTTATTTTACAGATGTTATCAAAATTACGTGTTAAAACTGTTACATGTTTATTTTATTATAGACAGCCGGAGTGAACTGTAGGGTTGAAAGAAAAAAAAAAAACTGATATTTTTACATAAAACAAACAGTTCAAATTATTTTAAATATGTGTTTTTTTTTTTATGTTGTTTTTTTTCTTTTTTGTATAGGCCGTTTATTTTAAATGGAATACTCTATGTTGTTAAATACAGGACAATGATAGATCCCTTTCGTAACGACCTATTTGAAGGTCATGGATCGGTCGGACCTCTCGAATGGCTGTCATTAAAAAAAAAAAAAACAAATTAATGCCCCAACAATGGACTTAGTGGCTCAGCTTCACACTGCTGCAGCTGTAATGTGTCGAGCACTCGTAAAAATAAGACAATAGGAAAACAATGCAAAGGTAGCGTAAACGCCACGTAAGGGCTCAAGGGGTTAAGTGTTGGAATCGATTTTTTTTTTAACAATTGGAATAATTCATTTTGACGTACGAAATAGACTGGGTACCGAGAGAACTTCAAATCTTTTTAAATATATAAAACGAGCAAAAGTAAATTGTTGTCTTGTCATTTTGTCCGTCTCCCACTGACCTTTACATTTACGCACTACCCTCACCTATTGCATTAGTGAGACCCCGGAGTCCCCCAATGCAATAGGTAAGGGGGCACGGAGGGACGACTCCGTGCCAGTGTGGGACTCGCCCGGACGTGAAGCGCCCGGAAATACCCACTAAAACCCCCCGGGGCCGTCTGCCGCATTTGGGACGGGGGCGACACGGGGTGGCTTTCGCAAGCACCGCGTCGCGACTCCCACTAATCTGACAGACACACAATTTAAATTTTTTTAAATATTTACTCTATTGTTTATTAATCGAAGTTATTACCATTGGAACTAAATTTGAACTGAATATTATAATGTATGTTTTAAAAATACGTGTTAATTTGTCTTATAAACGCATGCACCGAATTATTGTTTCGTTAATTCAATGTGTCGAATGTACCCATAAAAAGAAACAATAGAACGCTGGCGTAAACGCCGGGAAGGTGCTCAAGGGGTTAACGGTACTTTGATCTTTATTTGATCGAATAAATTACTTGTCATAGAAATAATATTGTTCTAAACGTGTGTGTTTAAAACGACTTTGATATTAATGTGTCGAGTAGCCATAAAAATAAGACAGTAGGAAAACAATGGAAAGAATAAGAAGAAGAAGAAAGACATTTATTACCATATTTTAGAATAGATTACAGAATTTACAAAAAAAAAACTACAATTAAGCATGTATACAAAATAAAAACATATGGTAATAAGGACTGACGTCAGCAGCATTTGCCGCTTTATAACTGTTGCCATAAAAACGGCGCTGTTTTTCAGCCAGCCCTTTTTCCGGCCGTAAAAAAATATATATATATATATTAAAATTACATAAATAAACAATATTTTGAAGCAAATTTAAAATCTCAACGAGTGAAGTAATATTATAATTTAACTTAAAAAACTAAAAAATTAAATTAATAAAAAGTAAATGCAAACATCAAATTAACGAATTTAAAAAAAAAAACAAAACAAAAGGGAATTTTACATTATAACACGTATTTTTAATTTTTTCTTAAAAGCAAATTTTGTTGTAAAAATGAGCGGATGTGGTAAATCGTTCCAAATTTTTGATGCCGCATATTTAAAACCTCCTTTATAACCTGCAGTCCTATTAAATACTTGCAGTCGATGTGAAAGCTGGCATAAACGCCAGGTTAGTGCTCAAGGGGTTAATTAACACTATTACAATTCTTATCAGGATATGGCGGCTTTAGTTTCACAGAAACTATCTATGATCCGGAAAGAACAAGAGGAGAATGAACTGACCAATGGCGGTACGAATAGTGCATTTAACGTGAGTTTTATTAATTTGAATTTTCAATAGTTTTAATGATAACTAGCTGTGCCCGCGACTTCGTTCGCTTGAAATTCAGACATCGTTCCGTCCCGAGTTTCATAGAAAACGGTTCAGTAATTTTTGCGTGATCGGCGGACAAATTTATAACCAGACAGACGAACCGACAACATTTATTAAAACTATCTATGTCCTCATTTCAGATCAGTACAAATTATTAAAAATTAAATATAGCGCCATCTATGAATAAAAGTCAGAAATACATATATAATTTTCTGCACAATTCACAATTAACACTTCGCCCCCCGCGTCATCAAAAATAAACAAAACAATGTAATAGAACGAAATAATATTACGTTCCGCGCCATATTTATACCTATTGATTTTATAATTGTTACTCAGTCCATTACTTCCATAAAATTACTGCTTAAAACAACGCCCTAAAATGTTTAGATTTTGCCTTGTTTTATCATTTGCTATGTCTTAGATATTTATTATTTGTTTACTTTATATTATGTAATTTTTTTCAATTTCAAACATTGCATAATTTTTTTTTGTTGTCGAATAAGACTAAAACGCATTTATTTACCGACTCTCTTCTTTCATACTAAAGTCGCCGCGTGTCATTCAAATTGTTATAACTTTTGATAAAGTGGACCGATTTTAATAAAATACAATTTTGATATTACCCCGGAGTATGATTTATAATTATCTGTTTGAATTGTTAAAATATACTTAGTACTTTCCAATGTTACACAACTAAACAGACAGACAGACAGGCAGACATATCTAAAAATGATAGAAATGTGTTTAATTATTTATTATTAGTCCTTTGCAATAATTCTTTTCACAAAAATCGCTAATCTACAGACAGAAAAAATTAACAATTTTATTATTAGTATAGATGATTTTAAACGCTGGACTTCTGTACTTTTGCGTATCATTTAAGAAAATGAATTTTTTTTTTTTTCGACAAATTTGTTTAAGGAACGTCTGAAAATGACGGTAAAAATCGAGGATTTTTTTTCATTTTTAACGCTTCGTAGTTTCTACAATAAGTAAAGGAATAAATCAAAACGTTGGTAGTGGACATATATTATTTGGTATAAAATCTTTCCTATAAATCTATTATTATCCAGGGATTAATTAACAGCGGACTACGTTTGTATGGAATAAATGACGCTAGCATATCCTCTTAAGGGTATTTTTTTAAGTTACAATTAGGCACAACCATTAGATAGTAATAATCGTTTAAATTTTGTGTCACCGTTAGATCCGAGTTGCTAAGTTCACTTGAAAACGTTCAAGGCAAACAGACGAATTTTTAAATTATTTAATTGGTAATGAGACTAATGAAAGCTTAAAGCTCAAGTACTAGTTTTACATAAACGAAGTCGCGAGTCTCAGTTAGTTCTGCCTGTCTATCTGTTAGATGTTCTTCTTCTTCTTAGTTAATGGCAATCTGTGTGTACACACAATTTGTGCCAATGTCATGTAGGTAAGATTTTCAATCTTGTATCAGCGTTACCAAGCTCCAACAGAACGGTGACCCATCCTGCTCGAACTTTCCATGGAGCTTTGTCGGCACCTCAGAATGTATGATACGCGTTGTCTTCTATAATAAACTTAACTTGAACACAATAACTAAACTATTTCACACAAAACGCCACCAAGATTACATGATATAGAGTCAAGTACACAAGTTTAATGAATTAAAGAAAACAATTGCTACATGTCAGACTGAGATCCCGCCAAAAACTCTGTTAGATGTTCAAACCACTGAATAGATTTCAATTAAGTTTGTAGTAATGAGATAGATTGCACCCAAAGAATATAGAATAGAGAGTACATAAATTGTATGAAATAAAATCGTCGAATCCAATTCGGCTGAGCCGCGTTCGGGAAGCTACGCAGAATCTTCTCATCTGAAATAGATCTCCATAACGATCGGTCTTGCACCACCCGCATCCAGCGAAGAATAAATGAATAATATTAGTATAAATAAACGTTAAAAAAGAATATGAATCGACGCATAGTTTCAATCTATTTTAAAACATGTCAGTATTAATACTACGTTTCAACATTGATGCGAAAATGTCATTATTATTATGGTTGTTTGTTCGCCCGCGACCGAGTTTAATGCTTGAAGTTAAATTACAAACAGTAAAACAAACGATAAAAGTGGTCTGGCTGGTTCTGACGCAAGGATATATAGAGAAGAATACAATTTATCCTTTTTTTTTTTTATTTCATTGTACACTCGGAGAGACGAGTACCATTCATTTTGTTATTTAATTCAGGGTTGGCAACATAATCTTTTGTTAATCGTCGAATCCAACTCGGTTGGACATTGTTTGGGAAGCTAGGTGGAATCTTGTCGTTCGAAATAACGTAGTGCCTCAAGGCAAAAGCTTTGACCAGTGTGTGTTACCAGTGATGACCGGCGACCAATGAGACGTGGTCGCTTACAATGGGCCTAATAAAGAAGCTCAAAGGGCAATTGAGGGTTATGCTTGGAGTTTCACTGCGTGATCGAATCAGGGATGAGGAGATCCGCAGAAGAATCAAAGTAACCGACATTGCCCGAAGAATTGCTAAACTTGAGTGGCATTGGGCTGGGCACATTGCTCGCAGAACCGATGCCCGATGAGGGGCAACAGGTTCTCGAACGGCTACCACGCACCGGCAGATGTAGCGTGGATAGGCCTCCCACAATGTGAACCAATCTGGTTGAAGGTCGCGGGAGTCCGCTGGATGGTGGTAGCACAAGACCGGTCGTCCTGGAGATCTTTGGGTAAAACCTATGTCCAGCAGTGGACGTCTGTCGGTTAAATAGATGTATAAAATTCTACGCGGGCACAGCTAGTTACGCAATATGTGATCAAGTAACACAAGCTTATATGTGAAATGTAAGTAGAGTTGCCACCCGTACTTTATACAGTATTGTACGTTATTTCTGCCTCGGTGGCGCAGTGGTATTACGGTGCGACTGCCGTTCTGAGGTCTCGGGTTCGATCCCCGAGTCGAGTCAAGTGGTATTGAGTTTTTCTACTCAGTATCACCCCGGAGCTTGGAATTTGTGCCCGGTATGGCGACAGGCTCGCCCCCTGTCACATCTGGGACGGAACTAAGCTCGGCGGAATGCGGGTGGTGTAGTTCGCTACTTCACCTCTGCCTAACCCTTCGGGGATAAGAGGCTTGAGCTTATGTCATGTAATGTACGTTATTTCGGGTAATTGTACTTTATACTTTACGAGAACAATAAAGTACGTTAAAATACTTTATTTCTCTGGGATTAATTTCAGCCATGTCAGCAATTTGTCAAGAGTTTTAGAGAGATTCTGTGGTGAATAAATAGCAAAAGACGAAACGAAAGAAACAAAGCGTCTTTGAATCTGATAAAAATGAATTATAATACTTAATATGTAGATTACCCATAAAAATGAGACAATAGGAAAACAATGGTAAGCTGGCGTAAACGCCAGGTTAGTGCTCAACGGGTTAATTACTTCGGCCATAATATGCCTTAAAGTCTGTAAATATGGTGTGCAGATGTTTAGCAATAAAAGTTATTTGTTAAAATTTGCTAAAAGAAGTATGTTATTAAGTAAAATAAATCGTACTTTATTTTGGCCTAATGTACTTTTTTCCCTACTTTTGATAACCAATGTAGGTACTTTATTTGTACAAAAAAAGGTGGCAACCCTAAATGAAATAATTACTACACGACAGATTCAAACAGATCCATAAAAAATATGGTCGTTTTTCGCTCTAATTTAAATAAATTATTATATATACAGTACGGATGGACAAGGGATTCGTCGTTAGGTCAATTCACAGGAACAACGGGAGCCCACATACTTACCCCCAAAGAATTGGCCAGTGGTACCCAAGCGTGGGCTAAAAAGGTATTATTTTCCATTATTAATACACTTCTTCTATATACAATTTGCATAAAAGTGTGTCTTGTTTTATTTACTTATTTATTATATATACAAAATGAAATAACGTTCACATGAGAGCTTTTAAACTTTTCTATTTATAATATTATCATGTTCTTTGATCGTCACGTGAAAGTTACGTTTATTGTTTTGACATCATTTTGAAAAATTTGTTAAGAGATTTGACGACAGTGTTATGGAGATTGTGTTATAATCGAAGAATAAACTTAATGCATTTTAACTGCTGATTTCACTCTTTACAATTTTTAGAATGCATAAAAGCGGATGTATGTTTTTAAAAACCAAAAAATTAGACCATGGTATATATTTTTTTTACATCAACTAAATAAGTGCTAAAAGTTTTAAAATTATTTTCGATTACTAAAGAATCGTTATAGAATTATAGGATATAAATAATGAAACATTTCATTGCAATAATTAATTTATCGTCACTTAAATAAAAACATGTCCACTGTGTGTTTCAAGATGATGATAGTTAATATTGTCATTTTTAAACTTGTTTTGATATTTCCTTAGCTTATGGTTTTATGACACATTTGTCTATGATTAATTCTTATAATATGTCAAATGAAACTTTTTCATATAAATCCATTTGTCTTGAATGATATATTATAATTCATATAACGATCAGCAGTTAATTTGTTTATTATATATATATATATATATACAGTATTCAACGAAACCTGGTTTTTTTTATAGAAAAAAAAATGAAATTTATTATTTTTCACTAAAAATATATTAATGCGTTAATTTTTCCCCTGCCATTTATATATTAATTTTGTGACAAAAATCCCCAGAGAGTTTTAAAATACCCACTTTGATAAGATGATTTGAAAATAAAATAAAAACTAGCTAAGACAGTTGGTGGCAGTGTGTCAAGTATAAGTAGGCGTTGACGTTTCATACGCGTTTTTGTTGCAACGATTAAACATTTCCCCATAAATGTTCGAATCAAAACTGGTTACTATAATATACTAAATTATTCCGTTGGTTGTCTAGATAGAGTTATCGAGTACTTAGACTCAGAACTGAAGTCAGTGTATTATTATTTCCACTTTTAAAAATACAACAATAAAGAAAGAAGAAAACCATTTTCTAGTGGTTGAATCGTTTGCAGGAAGTTTACCCTTCAAAACTAAGCGATTTATGGTTTGTTAGAGACAGCTGTAATTAGTCAACATACTTTCATTGTTACACATTTAGAGGCAGGTTTTAGCCCAATCGTTTGAGGAATGATTTACTGACTAATTGGCAACATTTTCCTATCATAGTTAACGTCCTGCCAATCACATATTCAAATGGTATTATCAGTCTTTTGTTTTCGCAAAAACGTTTTAGAGCAAAAATAATATCTCCAACTGCACTAGGCACTACTTTTGGCATGTTTATAACGATTATTTTAAGATATAAATAATATCCCTTTTACTTGACTTGTTGCTTTGGGCGATTTTTCTCTCTACTTTGGGGAAGTTTTAAAACTCAATCTGGTGACACTATAATTAGAGCCAGTGACAGCCTAACTTATATTTGACGCGCACTACCTGTGATAAGATTTTTAATTTTTGACATATTTATAAAAATAACTTACAAGTTATTTATTAGAATAATTAATATAAAAATTCATTATTTTGATATATACACTGTTTATTGTAAAATATATAGAAAAATGATTCTTTGTAAAAGCCAAAGGTTTCGTTCAATGCTACACACACACTGTCCGCAATAAATTTTCTTTCAGTTGAATGCGACGTCGGTCGGGAATCAGTGCTGTGTGCGACAACTTGGTCAGATCTCATAATGCATACGTATTATGGGATCTGACCTGATAATATATTTTATCGTGATGGGTGCATTAACATTTAGATATTTAATTTTGTGAAATCGTTTTATTATCATTTTTTTTGTGATATCCCTATATTGACAATTTTTTTAAAGTGAAACTCTTCCATCCCCTGAATTTTTTCCGTCCATCTATCGCATGTCGCATTACAGCCGACCGCGTAGTAAGAGTAAAGTGAAAGGCGCTCGGCACAGCATCCAATGTCAATATGGCGGCGTCCAACTCTCGCACCTGCCTAACCGTGTAGCATTTATATTCCCATTCGTTCGTACAAATACTCCGCGATATTTGTGTGTTTTGAAATATTTTACGGTACGAAAATGCCTAGTTTTCCTGTTTTGTATGTAGTTAGGTTACTTTTAAAAAAATATAACACGTACCTGGATTCAAACGCTTCATCTGAATAACCTATCTTATTACATTTTCATTACTTCATATTATCTTTTAATGTTGTTATTTATTAATAAAGATATTAGAGTACGATAGAAATAAAATAGGATTTTTTTTAGTTTTAGGATTTCAACACAGAAAAAAGTAATAATCATAGGATTTGAGTTACTTTATAATAGATTAGAAGTCGATTGTTTTCATATAAATATACACATTTGATTTCAATTAGGTAAATTTCCGATTTGTTTCCGTTGTCAAAATAATATTTGCTAATTGATTTTCATGTAACTTTTCACAACGTTACTTCACGATCTTCAAAATCTAAATATATCATAAATCGCATTTGTAATGAAACACTGATATAAAAATAGTACAATTCAGTCAGCACATTTTGTTATTTAATGAACTTTCATTGCTTCAGAGAGAACAAATAATCTGTACTGTATTTTTTTTTGTTTATTTTCGTTTTAAATGTTATTGCATCCGCACTTCACTGTATAACGAACTTTGTAAACGTGTAAAGGGAGAACTTTTTTTAGTTCGCTCATTACACACTTGGTACATTTTGTGCCATAGTTATCAATTATAATGATAATTCACATGCCATCGCAAATGGCAAGTCAATCATCATTATTGATTATTGCATACAAATATTCAGTTTTCCCCTAAAACTTTATTTACGATTGACTGTTGTTCAATACTCTTAGATTATATTGAGTCATTTACATTGAAAGTGATTCGAAAGATTCTACTACTGTATTGCAAATACCATATGGATACAAAATTTGGTTAACCAAAATGAGACTGTGAACGGACTATAGTTTGTTTTTTCAAGGTACACAATACGAGTTCTTTAGGACCGTGGCAAAATAAATTCTTATCATGATGAAAATTTGCAATAAAATATTAAATTATAATAGTCCAAATAACCTAACAAACTTAGTCGTAGTTTTATTTACTTTTAAATGAAATTCAATCAGTCAATCACAAAGACCGATATAGCCTGGCGATTCTTTCGCTTCATAATCGTGATGATTAATTGAGTCATTTTAAAAAATGAGTCGAAACTTTATGACCCCGTCACGTGGCGTGTAGGAAAGCATGGCTATTACGGGGAATTCTTGAATATTTTGTTGCAGCTTATATGTGATAAGGAGAAGCACTACGTTAGACGCGCCACGGTACGACGATGATATTCGCAAACTTATGTACTCGTAATCAAGAGGTACGTATTCTAGTACGGAAAAAAAACCAACGAAATTATATGGACGATGATTTCATATTAGAGTCTCAAGAGGTTGAAACTACAGAGTCATCATTTCTCCAGTTTATTGTACAATGTATGGATTAGTAATAAAAGATCGTGTATTTAGTTGTTCTTATTTTTATACCTGAATAAAAAATTTATAAATGTAGGCAATACAAATTTCATTGATATTTTATTTTAATCTGTCACGTATAGTTTAAGATTTGTATAATATCAAAAATCTTCAATTCAAACATAAAGTAAATTGGACAATAGATTCGTTGATTAGAATGGAGTTTCTTAGTGCTCGTTTAAAATAGGAACGAAAAATGAAACGTCACGAACGGAAGTTGCAAACGAAACAAAAGTACAATTAAATCCAATAGCAGAGAGTCCATTAATTTTAAAAATAAATAACCCTATAACAATTTACAGTTAAATTATATTCACTAACTAATTTAGATTGTACATCCAAAGTTTTGCTTCTGTCTTCGTGTTTTAGGACACTTTAGGTCCTTTTCCTTTTTATTCACGACTTTATTTCGGAGTTTTATACGTTTAGGATCAGCTCCAACGTGCAGCGCCCGTAGAAAGCGGAATGGGTATGCACCTACTGCAGAAAATGGGCTGGACTCCGGGACAGGGGTTAGGTAAAGAGGGCACTGGTACGCTACAGCCATTACTGCTAGAAGTAAAACTGGACACGCGAGGTCTGCAGGCCAAAGAAGAGTATTCTGGTAGATATAGTAAAGGGGTAAGGAAAAAAAATGACTTTTTACATACATACACAACATCGCATCTATCTCCCATATTAAGAGTAGGTAGAGACTAAATCCTTCTACCTACTACGATCTTGACACACGTCTTTCCACTTTCATACATGCTCTTCGGTTACGGGCATTTTGACTTGGGCTTGGACGACCCGTACCACTTTACCCAGTCACCCTCACTTTGTAAATTTACGTTACGTTTTTAAACCAATTAAGCATCCCTTTTTCTATCTTTGCCACTACATCCTATACTATATTTTTTTTTCACAACTACAAAAAAATTCATGATCACACTGACCGTATACGTGGATCCGTCACTGGTTTCATCACGGTACGGTTTCATTACGACTTTTTTTCTATAACTGAAAGTGTTTTTGACTTTTGACAACTTTAACTTTCAAGAGTCAGAATTGACTTTTTATTGCCTCATAATAAATGAGGGTAATCACTGAAAACAAATGTATACTAACACTCGTTCTGCAGGAAAGAGATAGAACGTCCACTCTCAATCGCCGCCAAAAACTTTAAACGCCTTTATCTCAGAATTTTATTAGCCGAATGAAATATAATCTCACGTAGTCTATTGTTTTAAAAAGTCAAATAACCTGAATAGATTTTCGATGATTTATGTTGTTTTTTTTATGTGAATACTTGTTTGGCGGCGCTGAGTGTTTCTCGCGTTACCAATGCTATGACGTCAGCCATCAACGTGCTACAGTATATCAATTATAAGATGGCGTTAAAATGCTGACGCATAGAGAGCAATAATAAAGTTTATACTTAGGCAGACTATCGTATGTTATGATTATGAATAGACTATATTAAAATCGACATAATTATTGCTCGGATTGGCTATAGATGGAAAAACCAGACAAACGTTAAAACCAGTTTCTCAAAGTTTCTAGTTTTCACTTCTGTCGGCATTCGTAATTGGTTGCCTACTTTTTTTTTAATTTTACTTCATCGTATCCTTATGAGTTCTCGTCTTAAGCGATGACAATTGTTGACATGATCAATCGAGGTGTGATGATATCGGGCTTAATGGGTTTTATCATTGAGCCAGATGAAAACCGCCGAGACCTGGTGGTCGTTTGCGGGGGGGAAGTGTACCGCTGGTCGCGGGCGGTAAGCATCCGGTCTCGTTGCTCGGTGAATACTGCTCGAAGCAGAAACTGGGCCCGCCCGAGTACAACCTCTGCTTCGAATGCGGTCCCGACCATAAAAAGAACTTTCTCTTTAAGGTCTGTGTTAGTACCATGATTATATTTTTTTTTTTACATTACGTAAGTAAAATTTTGGTCAGCAATAATAACCAAAGTGTTTACACCCACCACTAGATGATTACGTAAGCATTGGCGTAATTTTAAACGAACCCGTTGATTAATAAGAAAATATTGCTACGTAAGCATCATTCAGACTGACCCCCTCCCCCATGTCAGCAAAAGTAAGCAAGGCATAAACCAAAACGCATAAATGCTTACGTAATATTTTAAAGGCCCCTTTCTCAGGTACTGCTTGAATTAGATAAACAAATTATTTTATTTAATAGTGTATAAATTTAGCACGTTGACCACAATCTTACCTAGTGTTAAGTGACGATGTGGTCCGAGATGGTATAGGTTCTCAAATGATGCTGCCGGAACGCACCTATTGGTGTTTGGCTAACTACCTTAGGCGTATATTATTAGAAAATGCTCTACCACAATACTATAGTTTTTTCACGATATTTTCCTTTACGGAAAATCAGGCTTATTATAGAGTGGGACAGATGGGTTTAAACCTGCGTCTATCGTCGCGCAATCCGTCCACAGAGCCAAATGCGCTATTGTCGTTTCATAAAAAAAATATTTATTCTATAACCAAAACTTTTTCATGAATATTATTCTATTTTTTTAGTGAAAAATGAAAGTACATGAGGATATAGCTATAAAAATAAAATCTATATTTTCATACCATGTTACTCATATAAAATGTCAATAAAGACAATTTATTTTAAACTTGATTGCCTACATTTTTAATTGGTTAATTAGCTTGAATTATTTATTAGGGCCAAAAAAAAACTAATTCACAGGTAGATGCTAGAAATAGGCATGGCAATTAAGAGAGATATTTCAAGTTTTCTTTCGGATGCAACTTATACATAAAAAGTAATTCAAAGTGTTCATGAAAATTCTATTTATATAAATAAATATTAAATTAGTATATTGATATAATGCGCAATACATAAGAATAAAAACAAAATTACTTAAAATTTCTACTTCATAAAATGTCACAAAAACTCCCCGGAAAGTACTTATCGTTTCGCCACAGAGCGGGCGGGCTTCGACGCCAGCGCGCTTTTACTATAGAAGAGGGTCACACACGGCTCGTGTACGCAACTAGCCAAATATCGTTTAATACTATCGATGTGACATTTGCAGAATTTCAAATCATTAAAGAAAATAGTTAGCGAGGAATGTGAAAATTTGTCCTAATTGTATATAGTAGCTGTGCCTAATTATATATGCTCGCCTGTGATCGAAATAACTCATTGAGGTATCACAAAAGAGTAATATTGAATTTTAAAAATGTTCACAATTTTATTCGAATTTTCTTGTAAATTGCTTAAAGTAAAATCTTCTTAAATGTAAACATTCTACTTACGCGGTAAATTAATGTCAAGTATGACAATGACACGTGATTGATAATGTGCATTGGTAATCGTGTGTAATGTTGTTTTTATTGATTTATTGTATTTTTTATGCATAATCTAAACCAGTGATTCTCAACCTTTTTTTGTTGCGGCACATATTTAACGATTTCAAAATTTGGCGGCACACAAAGTAAAAGATAAAAATTATTTACTTACTAAAAATAAAGATATTTTTAATGCGAAATTTGAGCTTGATGTTTTTTCATAATTTCATTTATATTTGGTCGTAAAAATGACAATGCTACTCTCATATCGTCTTCTACATTTAACAACCTTGATCTTTTTTTAGTATTAATGTTGACTAATGCTGAAAATCCGAATTCACACAAATAAGCTGTGGAAAATTGTAATAATGTGTTGTAAAGCTTTTTTGGCTATCATTGGATAATCGCATCTGATGTTAATCCAAAATGAATTAATTGATTCTTCTGAATGTTTTAAAATTAAATCTGGATTATTGGAAAGGAAAATGAGTTTTTTTTTCCTCTTCATTCAAAGTTAAGTCAAATACAGAAGTATCCGTTATGAGAAATGGATTACGAACCCAATCAAATTTCTTAATATCTAATTTTGGGAAATAATGAATAATTCTTTCCTCTAAGGTTGTCAAATGATCAACAAAAATTAATTTAATAGTTTTATAACTGTCTTTAGGGACTGACTCAAACTTTTCTAAATTGCCTTCCTGAGCTTTATTTCTCCATAAAGTTATTTGTTTTTTGAATACCACCAGCTTATCGGTTGAGTTTAAGATATTTTCATTAGGCACTTGCATACTTGAATTGATGTTGTTAAAAATATTTTTCTTTTTAAATGATATAATTGAATAATATTAACATTATTATATATTTGCAAAATTTGGCGGCACACAAAAGTGCCGCGGCACAGTGGTTGAGAATCACTGATCTAAACAATAGAATTCTGCACTCCTTCTCTATATAAACTATAATTGTGCGAAATTTTATACTCTTCCGTCCGCGCAATTTTTGTAATAAAAGGGGTACAAAATTTTTGCTTCACGTATTAATGTATATAGATAATGTTTATTATATATATATAACGTTTATGACAGGTGAATGTAGCTGGAATTGAATACCAGCCAGCCGTAGCCAGTGCTAACAAGAAGCAGGCGAAAGCGGACGCCGCTCAACTGGCATTACAAAAACTTGGAATCTTAACATGATCATAACTATATCCCTATCTAGCGAGCTGAAGATTTTTACCATTTGTAAACAATTATAATTAAATGAATTAAAAACAACATTGTTGAATTTTTTTACTGTTGTTGTAGATCGTGTTTTTTTGTCGAGCTATTTATAAACCTATTGATTTTATATTCCTCATACTAAAGGTTACTGACAAATCAGTATAATTTTGAACCACACAAAACATTTTTTATGTCATTCTTACCTTACAACTTCAAATTCATTGTAAAAGTGATCTAGTTTCATAATTATATTTTTTTACTTTCTTTGATTCACATTTTTTTTTTCATTTATTTAAAGACTTTTTTGTCGCAGAGCGATAATATCGTCCCATAAGGAATAACAAATGAATATATGTATGTACATATGAAATATAAAACAATAATATCATAAACTTAAACCTAACTCTGTTTGATTGCTATAGCTGAAGCCCTATCATACATTGATTCAATTAACTTCGATAATTTTGTAATCTTGACTGATTCCAAAAGTTCGCTACTACACTTGGCTCGTTGCACTTCTCATGTGAGAGGTATACCGATCGCCTATAAAATATTGGAATCAATTTTAAAGCTGCAGTCACACAACAAAAATGTAGTCCTCCAATGGATTCCGTCACACATAGGGCTCAAAGAAAATGATGATGTAGACTTACTAGCCAAACAAGCTATCGAAGACGGCATTCCACAAAAGGAGTTACCATTATTCTCAGATCACGTTAAGTTGGTTAAGGAACAATGTAAAGATGCGTTGCAAGTATATTTTGACGAGAGATCACGTGAAAAGGGTATTTGGTACAGAACCATGCAGCAACACATATCCCTACATCCGTGGATAGACGCCATAAAGTGTGACAGAAATTATCTAAAGACTGCCCTTAGACTTCGTTCGGGGCATATTCCATCAAACAAGTTTGCATTTTTGATGAAAAAGAACCCATCGCCAAACTGTACTGAATGTGGAGTCATTGAGGATGTTCAACATGTCCTGATGGAGTGTGCTCGGAATGAAACTTATAGAGTATCATGTTTTGGACCGAATAGAACTACTAACTAACTTAACTAACATATTGACATTTTTGGATGTTGGTTCTGCTAAAAAACTATTAGGAAAGCCTATACTAGTAGTTCTATTCGGTCCAAAATATGATACTCTATAAGTTTCATTGTAGATTGATTCACATTTAGATTTATCGTATCATTATGAAAAACTAATTCCAGAACCTGATATTACTAGTTTACTAAAGATAATAAGTAATGTGTGATAATAATTAAATAATAAGTAATAAGATAATAAATAAAAATTAAAAGGTCTGTTTGTAATGTCAATTTTTTTCTTTTACTAAATAGATATACGATACCTATACCAAAAAAAAAAAATTGTCTGTGTTTGTTCCGGGTAATCTCCGGAACAGCTGGACCGATTATGATGGGACATTTTTTAAGAGATAGCTCAAGTTACCCTGCCTAACTTAGGGTACTTTTGTTTTTCGAAAACAATTAGGGTTCTGCGAAAAAAAAAAAACTAAAATTTTGAACAAAATCCGATTCAATGCACAGTTTTACTGGCAGGTATTTAAATTTGTGAGAAATATCTAAGCTTAATGTTAGTAGCAAAAAAAAAAATTGGAAAATAATTAGAGTTCCATCTAAAAAAATTAAAAACTATTATGCAGTAAAAAAAATATAAAAACACGACCACAGCCGCGGGCACACAGCTAGTTCATAATAAATGCAAAACAGTAAACCAAACCACAATTTCAAGGGTATAATTCATTTTTAAAATGATTTCAGATGTGGTATAAAGTTACCCAGGCTGATTGTAATAATAAAACACAGTACATTTTCCAAACACTAATTTATTGCAACGAAAACATTATCATTTTAAATGATGACGCACTACATACAATATTATATTGTGTTTAATTTGAATAAAGCTTAACACATATCATTATAGATTTTAATTTATAATCTTCTAGTAATTATAACTTTTATGTGAGAACTGCCACACTATTCTTCCTAGGGATTGAATATATAATTTTATTTATTAAAACTCTATGTCGCACTGAATTTATTATATGCTGTTTATACTTGAAAAGGGAATTATTAAACTTGAGTAAATTATTTTCAAACCAAATTTATAATAGTATTTATAAATAGCTTCTAATGCAATACATAAATATATGAACAATCCCTCATCTCCCTACTATTACAAAATCACAGATCTTTTCAAATTTCATTCTTATCCTTACATTTCTTTATTCTTTGTTCTGTCCTTGTTGTTTGATTCTGTAGTCGGATAATGCTGCTTTTATAGCATCCTCAGCAAGCACTGTAATAAATTATATTTTAAAAATAAAAGTTGCAGTAGAAAATTTAAAAGACTACCGTGACTCTTACGATGGTAAAAAAATTGTGTAATATAAAAATGATATGTTGCTAATTGGAGTCTGAATGTTTAATTATCAACTGTTTTAGTTATTTATAAAAAGATAAATATGTTATAAATAATAATATTATTATATAAACGTTATTTTGACATTGATACAAAAACCATACAGTGTCATAATAAAATACATTTGGAAACTATGTAAATTAATTTACACATTTGGGTATTTAAAAACAATTATATCTTCTTTCTATAATGTTCAAACAATCAAAAATATAAAAAAAAACGATTCAAAAATACTGATCTTAAATTCTTTAAAGATTCAATGTGAATAAAACTTACTAGAGCAATGCAGCTTGACAGGTGGCAAAGATAGTTCTTTAGCAATATCAGTATTCTTCAGTGTGAGCGCCTCATCAACGGTCTTCCCTTTAACCCATTCGGTTGCAAGAGAGCTAGAGGCAATAGCCGAACCACAACCAAATGTTTTGAATTTTGCATCAATTATTTTTCCATTATCATCTACTTTAATCTGAAGCTTCATGACATCACCACAAGCAGGTGCCCCAACCAATCCAGTGCCAACATTCTTATCTTTTTTGTCCAAAGAACCCACATTACGGGGATTTTCATAATGGTCGATGACCTGTAATTATTATTTCATTCCTCAAATACCAAGAAGAATTTAACAAATGGCGTATACACAAGGTTAGTGCTTAACGGTTAAATATTCCACAGACTTTTAATCAATTATTGCTTAACTCAATTATTACACTAAGATTGTAAGTTATGCTTGTAGTTAATCAGGAAAGTGTTATCATCTACAAAGAAGCAAAACTCCATTCAAAAGGTGTAGTCAATAACGTTGACACTTAACGTTTTTTTACTTAATTCACACGAATAGAAATCATCAGCGATTGAACACGAAATTTGTGATTAATTCTAACTTATAGATATATAGCAACCACTTAACAATATAACTTAAAATCATACATGCATATTTTATACTTTATACCATAAAATTAACTGAAATACGTTTTATTTTGTTTTAATTATCTATTACAGCAAACATCTTATATTTATAATCATGTAAACTATGGAAGTTTAGGTATAAAAAATTGTCATGATAATTCAGTAATTGGTAGTTTGTATTACATTTTAAAAATAAAGTATTATCAGCTATAGATAGTCAAGGTTATTTATGAATTTGCAATGACGCAGTGTGGTGAAATCAATAAATCCTTGACATTGTACTTCGTTTTGGAAAACACTTACGTTAGCATGATAAGACGATGTTTGAATCACGGTTGGGCTGCTAAAACTCTTTAAGCAGATACACCTGCGAATATTTTGTAAGAACGCCATAATGAGCGTGAGATGAACAACAATGTGCAAACTTTATTTTCGTATAGTAACTTCAGTAACTTTAATAAAATTTAAGAGAAAAATTTGTAGATAACCATAGACTACTAATGTACCAGTATAGACGCAAAACTCGTTGGTGACAGGTAAAACATTAGGGTTGAAGGGCTGATACACTAAGCAGCGTAATATTTATTGATTCCAGTCGAAAAAAGTAATTTTTATAATCTGGCAACATCATTATTAGGACCTAGGGACGCACCTACTTCAATTACTTAATTAAATCTAGTTACACTAACTTGGCAGTTATAAAAAAATTGGTGTAGTTTAAACGTTTTCCTATATAAAATTGTGTTCACATGTATGTAGAAATATAAAAAATACTACAATTTTTATTACTGCAAAGTTACAATAGCCACACTGTATAAAACATAACGAGTTCAAAATGAGGAATTTTCGCAAAAGTAAAACTTTGGTAAAAAAATGTATCCAGCGAAATAATAAGCAAATATTATTTCAAATATTATATTAATGTGTCGAGTACCCATAAAAATGAGATAATAGGAAAACAATGAAAAGCTGTCGTAAACGCCAGGTTAGTGCTCAAGGGGTTAACTAAAATAACAACATAAATATATAAACAAGAAACATTATTTTTTACATAGCAACACGTCACCTATTATGTAATTAATATAATTTCATCATGAATTTATTGAACTAGTAAACTTATATAAGCAAACCATGATCTTAAATACAATGAACATAACATTGCGTGGCACTAGTTATGTCATTATGTCTGTATTTATGAACATTTACATAAGATAGTGAGAAAGGAACGCTATTTTGTACAAAAATTTGATATGAACTTGAGATAGTATGATTTAATTCCATTGACTGAATTTCTATAGACCTTGATATTTCCAAAAACTAGAAGTATATATTAAATGACCATGAAAGTGTAGAGGACTACATGAACTATAATTAATACCACTCCCTAAAAGAAGATGTACTTTGTTTAAATTGTTATTCAAGGTATGGAGTACAATAAAATAGTTGAGAACGACGTTAACAAAAACATTTGGTCATAATTAAAAGTAACAATTGCAAAATCTAGAAAAATACCTATTACTAAAGAAGTTATAATCAGACATATTTTGGAAACGCTAGGTTAGCAAAAACTCTACCATACAATATAGCCATTGTACTTGTAAAAGTATATTAAACAAAATCTTGAACACAATTAGGAAATCATTTTTACAAATAGTGAAACTGCTTGTTACAAAAACGATCAAGCACGTATTGAACATATGCTTACAAAAAGTTGAATAACAAAAGAGCGTTTTATGGGTGCTAGGTGTACACATTTTTAAATACTGTTTAAAAATATAGTCAAATACTGCAACATTATACATAATTAGAAATAGGGACGACTACATGACAAATCAAATTCGCACCAAGCATCCCGTAGATTATATACATTTAACTTCACTCTACGATTTTTATTTGTTTCTGATTTTTTTTTTAATAATTTCCTGTTACTTAACAATACAAGTTATTTAAGTCTTATTTTAATTTCTAGTTCCATTGTACATGATAGTTAAATTACACCACGGTAAACAAACAAAATAGAAAAGGTGACTATAATTGGGTTTAAATAAAACGTTGCTTACAGAAATAATTGATATACGAAGAACAAATATTTTATTACTGGTAGATAATAAGGATTTCAAATCCTATTCAGATACTTTTTCTATTTTCAGTGTCGATATAACTTATTAATGCAATCTGATTGTTCACTTTACCTATTTTTTTAAAAGTCACATATCACAATGCAAATGATTGCCACAACATTTAACAACTTGCTAAGTATTGTGTTTAACTTTAAAGTAAATCCTAATTTTTAAAATATAAATGCAAATATTTATTCTTATAAATTACCGATGAAATCTTTATAAAAGTATAATTAATTCGGCACGAGTATTAGCATCTGGCAATTAGTGATCTCCGTATATTATCTTTGGATGTGGTAGGAATTGGTAGAAATTTGTATATTATATATCTGAAAGTAACAACAAATATGACAATCGGTTTTCGAGCGATATCCAGGCTTCTCGTGCCTATTACTGGTAACGTTATTTGCATATCTCGAGCACAAATAAATACTGTGTAAGTGATATTCTATTTATTATTATGCATTAATTATGTAATCATATTCTAAGCAATCATGTAGTGTCAATATTTTGCGGTGATACTTTATAACAAATCATAAAAAAAAAAATAATACAAATTTTACAAATCACAATTTTTTCCAATCAATTTACATGGAATTTGTGAGTATTGGGTTATAATTCTACATATTTTAACTTAAATTTCATATCATATTTTTAGTAGTAGCATAAAGCTAGTATATATAAAGGATATACGAATAAAGTGCGTATAGGACATTTAAAATATTTGTAAATCAAATCTGAAAATAAATTTTGTGTAAGCACATACTTACATTAGTTAGTGAAATTATTTTTTGTTTAAGTTTCTTAATATTTCATCATACAAATGTACTAAAATCAAATAGTGGCTTGAATAATAAATAACATAAGCTATAAGTCAAAACATTTTTCATTTGGAAATGTTATTTTCCTTGTTAATGTAAAAAGTTGTTTTAGAAAAATGGCTTCATCAAATCCTGACTACAAGAGTGCAAAATCAATCCATGAATTTACAGTCAAGAATATTAAAGGTGAAGATATAAAGTTGGATGTGTACAAAGGTCATGTTTGCATTATCGTGAATGTTGCTTCACAATGTGGGCTCACAGCAAATAATTATAAACAGCTGAATGAATTATATGAACAATATGCTGAGAGCAAAGGTATTTTTTAAAAATTAATCTTTATTTTTATACTCTATAATATTTATTCCTAAGCTATAGTAATGCTTAATAATAGTATGGCCTAACAGAAAGTACCCTTTGTTTACATTTTTTTTCATGGATCAATAATGAATCTGATCTGGAATCTAAGAATCTGATCTAATCTATTTATTATAGAAGTTCATTTAATTCAAGAAAATTATACAAAGAAATCTTTTGTTACTATCCATTATAATAAAATATTCTTTAGGTCTAAGGATATTGGCATTCCCATGCAATCAATTTGCTGGTCAGGAACCTGGTAATCCTGAAGAAATAGTGTGCTTCGCATCTGAGCGCAAAGTAAAGTTTGATTTGTTTGAAAAGGTTGATGTCAATGGAGATAATGCCAGTGCTCTCTGGAAGTTTCTGAAGGTAATTATCTAAAGTTTGTAATCACAATTAATATAAAACAATTCCAATTTGCACTGGAATCAAATTTATTTTCTGATAATAGTTGTAATGAAACTAATAATACTAAAGACAAAGTTCGAAACAGTTTTTTTATCTAAATGTGTAACCATAACATAGTTACATGTTGTTATCTTCATAGTATAACCAAACATGATTTAATTAACAAGTAATATATTTCATGATAATGACTTTCTCTAAATACTTGATGCATTTGCTATTTTGATTGGTTAATCATATTGTTTGATTAGTTGAACAAATAATCAGTTATACCTGACAGATAATTTATTGGCTGAGTGCCTTCAGCACTTGCCCCCAAAGTCACTCTGGAGCTGTAAAAGCCCTTCCGGTCAACAGCGCTATCTAGGTTAAAAAAAGAAGATAATTAATGTATAGTGTGTAAAAATTGTCTAATATTTATTAAGTACAAATAGATCTAGAGCAAGAAAAAAAAATTGTTAACAGCAAGAGGTCTTATCTAGTGATAAAATATTCATGTTTTAACGTGTTCAGCTGTATTGATTTCTATAACCTTGTAATTCACATTTATAAACCTTCAGTAGTGAGTCATAACATAATTAGAATGTAACTATAGTATAATTGTTGAAAAACAATATTTCCTTCAATGACATTTAAATATATAAATAATTTGAAAATTAGATAATAAGTAGAAATTTTTCAATAATATCTTTATTCATGACATATAAAGTCAATGTCAATTAAAGTTTATGACATTATAAAATGAAGTTATTAATAATTTAAAAACATTAAATATCCACATTTATATTTTTCTTATCATATTGATTCCAAAAGCATTCGATTTTTCGCCTTATTATTCAAGGCTACAATGATTTCAATTACATTATACATTATGATATTTGTACTTTGAATGGATTAACATATTGTGGCGTGACTTGCACTTTTTCACCACACAACCTTCAATGTAAAAAATCTTTGTACTTTGTCCCATGTCAAAACTAACTATTATTATCTACATCTTTTGGATGTATGTGGCTTTTAGATTTTTTACACATGTTCAGGAATGATTTACCCATACCATTTATCCTGATAACCTGTATGTAAAATCTCATGATGATCATCTGAGTAGTTCAGGCATAAAAGCTGTAAGCTTATAAGTTGAGTTGAAAATTTAAATAAAAAAAAAGAATGTTTTTGTAATTCAAACATATAGTGAATCAAGTATTTTTCTTTACGATTTATGAAGAACCATAATACTTTAGTACATTATTATGGTGTGTCTTACGATTTAGCCTATGTAAGCTACAAACGTTGAATTTTTGTTGACTTGATCTTAAAATATTATTTTACCCTATTTACACAAAAGCATAATTATTATAATTAGTTATAACAACTTCTTTGAAAACTGCATGAAAATTAATTACGTGGTTTAGGAGAAGTTAATGGATACAAAGAATGCAACTCTGTTTTATACTATGCATCCTTTTACATTATTTTAAAAGGCAACATCTATCTATAATCTATCAGACTCATTAATTGACTTATAACTCAAGAACCACTGAATCGGTTTACGTGTTTTCTTTTTAAATCTTAGATGTATTACCTGATCTGGTTTTAGAATATACTTTAAATAATATGTATGACCATTATCATGCTCCTCCTTATACAATTAAGCTCAGGTGACGGCCAAGTCGAGGTTCGTACCATTTTGGTAACCCTTGTGTTAGTCACCTTTTGCGGCTGAGTGCCTTCAGCACTCGCCCCCAAAGTTCGGTGAAGCTGTTAAGGCCCTTCCGGTCAACAGCATTAGCTGGGTAAAAAAAAAAAAACTTACACAATTATCCTTCCATTATATAAAAAAGTAACTTCTATCTGTCTATTGGTATAGCCGCGGGCACACAGCTCGTAGGTTACAAGTCCGAAATTTATTTTCATTTAATGTTTATTATGTCTTATTAACACAAACATGCTAAATTACCTGAAGAGATTTATATGACATTTGTTATGGAAAACGATAACGCCGTTGGTTTATAAATGACTAGCTGCCCTCTGCGGTTTTACCCGCGTAGTTCCCGTTCCCATGGTATTTTCGAAATAAAAACTATCCTATGTCACTCCCTAGATTTCGAACTATCTTCATACCAAATTTCATCGAAATCGGTCCATTATTTTTTAAGTTTATTCGTTACGTACAAACATACAAATCTTTTCTCTTTATAATATTAGTGTATATTAATCGATTTTTTAAAATTTTGTTTCAGTACAAGCAAGGAGGCACCCTCGGTAGTTTTATCAAATGGAATTTCTCCAAGTTTATTGTTGATAAAGAGGGAATTCCTGTTGAACGTCACGGTCCGAATGTCGACCCATTAGATTTGGTTAAATCTCTTGAAAAAATATTGGTGAAAAAAAAATGGAAGGGGCAGCTCTTGTGATTATTTCGTTCCTTTTTTTATATATTCATTTAAATTTTTTTTAATAAATTCACATAATATGTTGTATAGAGGGTAGTGATATGTCACTAATCTTTCAAAAAGATCTATATGTATGATGGCATGGTTATTATACTTTGGATTAGACAAAAATGAAAAGCATTTAGTTTTTTATCTTTCAAATGTTTATAAAGTAAAAAAATGTCCGAGTACAATGAAACGGTTTATTTATTGTTTGAGAAATAGTGAAGCAACATTCGGAAGATAAGAAAGTTACTTCGTAGTTTGTTTCTAATGCATTTACTTTATTTATTCATAATTTTTGTTACACTTTATTTTTTTATTATTAAATTATCATATAATTTGTTCAATAATTACATCTAAAAAGATACCTAAGTATATTAAACGCACTGTGTGTTAGATATTAGTTTTAAGATTTATTCTTTTATGCAAATATAATGTTGAAAATAATCTATCCTGTATTTTCATTTTTTTTTTAATAATAGACCACAGACGCTTTCGAAGAAAAAGAAGGCTTGAAATATAATGAGGTAACATGATTGCCGTGTTTGAATATTAAAAAGACGGAAAATTTAGCTTTGAATTTGCTTTTAATTGAATAATTATTGCAGAAATTATATACTTATATTATGTACCTCATTTAACGACGCGACGTTATTAAGAGGATATGTTAGCGCCGTTTCTATACAAACGTAGTCCCCTGTTTCCTTCCTAGATAATAGCATTACGTTAAATATTTGTATACCAAATTATATACATTCACCACTGCCATGCCTGTACGTTTTGATTTTTTCCATAAATTAGTTCTTTTAGAAACTAGAAGCCTTTGAAAATGAAAATAATGCTCGATTTTCACCGTCATTTTCAGACCTTCGTCAAACAAATTTGATGGATAAAATTTAAAAAAGCAAAACATTCTAAAACTGAAAGAAAATTAAAAATCGGTTCAGTTTTGGATGAGGAAACAGGGTACTACGAAGTGATATTTTAGTCTATTTTGCTTAATTAAATCAGCCCGAGCTGCAGTTGTCACTTTTGTGTTTTATAATTATTTGGGGGGGGGGGGGGGGGGCGATAGCAATAGATTTAGAAAATACCTACTTTTCCAACAGCATGCTTTCTTAAATGGTTTTGCGAGGTTGAAGTGGGAGTGGGAAGGTCATGTCGCCAGAATTAAAGAGTTGTGGTGCAAAGAGGGTGTAGAATGGCGATCGTGTGGCCAAAAACGCCTAGGAGGAAGACCACAGATGCGTTGGTACGACGATATCAAAAGAATGGCCGAAACTGCTCAAGATCGAAGAAAATGGCATAATACCCTAGGTCTTAACCCTAGCGGAAAGACTGTTACTAATCTAAAATATCCTCTTCATTACATTGCTGATTAATTGGAAAGCATTGTTGCAAACAAACACTTCATGCTTTTATTATTTTTTTGACTCTAAAATGATATTATAACTTGGTTACTCTATTAAATTAAATTCCTTAACGTTAGTTAATGAAACAAATCAAAACCGTTTTATGACTATCCGAAACAAATTGAAGAATAATACACTATTAGAATTAGTAAATTAGGGGTTGTTCAAGTATTACGTTAGTAACATTTTGCAATACTTCTGCTTTCCCCTTGTCAACAATAGGAAGCTATGGTCTTAAAATTTCGTATTCCAAATTAACAAAATACCGCGGTCGATTATGGTTCATGTTGAACACGTATTGAGCAGAATTGAAAGATATTTTAGCTAATATTTAATGGAAAAATAAAAAGTTGTAATACATAACTTGATAAAATCAAAAGAGTAAACTCGTTTTTAATCAATTATAAAAGACTTAAATTAAAAATAAAAGATTTAAAAAGCGTTGACAATAATTTTCTAATTTGGAAATACAGTCATATTTTCTAAATATAAATAATATACATACATACATACATATGCTCACGCCTGTATCCCCGAAGGGTTAGGCAGAGGTGAAGTAGCGAACTACAACCACCCACATTTCGCCAAACTTAGTTCCGTCCCAGATGTGACAGGGGGCGAGCCTGTCGCCTATCGGGCACAAATTCCAAACTCCGGGATGATACTGAGTAGAAATAACCCAATATCACTTGACCCGACCCGGGGATCGAACCCGAGACCTCAGAACGGCAGTCGTATGTAATACAACTGCGCTACCGAGGCAGTTATAATATACTATATTATATAATATACTAAATAGTCGTTACTAACTTTTATTATATTTATCTCTGCTGTTAACAAATTAAACATATCAAGTAGGCTACAAAACCCTTTAGTTATCAAAACTTGTGCCTATGGAAAAAAAAAATTAACTCTATAATAGACTACACTGAACTATATTTGTCCAATCACAGGAGGCCTTTTTAAGTTTTTAAATTTATTCTAACGTCGGGGACGCGGTTGGTGTTGTGATCGTTCGTTTTGCTTGTGCTTCACAAATTTGGAATTTCTTGTTTATAAACACAAGTTTGAAGTCACATTAGTAGTTTTAATTTATTTGTAACTAAAGAAGAACACTGTTGTGAATATTATATGAATTTTCCGCGTTTACGTCAGGTAATTTCTCATTTGCATGTGGCTTGATTTTTTATAAAAGAAAACGGATAATCTTATAAACAAATATTGTCACAGGATGGTTAGGAAAAGTAGTCGAATAAAAACTAATGATACAAGTCCGATACGGACTCGTAATAAAGGAGTGTCACCGCCGCGGTCTCCTTCCCGACATAGAAAAAGTTCTCCCACAGCGGTTAAGAGTTCATCTCCCGGGCGTTCCGCTAGAAAATCTCCCTCACGGAAATCGCCAAACCGTAAGACTCCTGCGCGTAAGTCACCATCACGTACAACAAGAGAAACTGTAGAAGTAAATTCACAAGTTCCACAGAATTCACCGTCCAGGCGGCCTGCAATAAACACAAATGCATCAGTGAGACTTGAAAACCTACCTTCTAAATGGGAAATTTACCATCAGACCCGATCGAAACGCATTGAATACTCAGAAAGTGATATAACAACAACACAGATTGATTTAGTGATAGATAATGTTAATGGGTCCGAATCCATTTCAAATGATGACTACAGTTTGAGACATAGAAGGTTGATTGATGACCCTGTACTTCGGAGATCAAGTAGACTTAGGGAATATACAGATAAATTGGACAACTCTTCTGACATTAAAAGAAGTACCAGTAAGAGCCTGAGTGTAATTAATAAATCAGCCAGTAAATCAATGGATAAATTTTCTGATGAAGATTCTGAGGATAGCAATGTAAAGCAAAAGTCAGAGTCTGTTACTCGGAAACTGGCTACTCCCACCAGAAGTACTTTTAATAGTCTACAAAATATGTCTAATAAATGGGAATTTGGAGGAAGAATAGGGTCATTAATCTTAATATTTTTATTACCTTTCACATTATTGACTATTCTAATCACTTGCAAAAGATCATGCTCATTTTATTTAGATTTTAGTAAACAAAATAATATAAAACATTGGTTTACGTTACAATCATTTCTATTCATTCTTGCCCAATATTTGTTTCAAGCAATAATGACCCTTGTGCCAATATTTGGCACAAAAGCTGATAAAATGAATGACATCGGCACTAAATATTGTTTCAATGCTTTGTTTTCAAGTATTATCACTGTGAATGCTCTATATTTGCTTGATTATTTCAAAATAGTTGATAAAGGTATTTTACTGAATGAATACCTGCAGTTAGCAACTGTATCATATGTATTTGCCATTATATTGAGTGTCTATATGTACATTAAAAGTAAAAGAGTGGATGACAGCAAGTTAAATTCATATGGAAACACAGGATATACACTGTATGACTTTTTCATCGGAAGAGAGATACATCCTTACATAAAAAACTTGGATGTTAAAATTTTAATCTCTAGAATCTCTAATATTACTGCTGTAAGTATTACATTTATTATTTACTTTTATAAGTTGAATTTATTGCAACATTTACTCAATAATTAAAAAAAAAAGTACTAGTAAATGTAACTAATCTGCTTATGAATTAATAGTAGAATTTTATGTCACTACAATTTAATAACTCCGCTTACAAGGTATTAAATTAGTACTTTGTTTCAATTTGCAATTATAACATCCCTAGAATGAATTTGATGTAAAAAAAAACAAGTGGAGTAAATCAAAAATCATTATGGAGGCGATATAAAAATACCAACTATGTTAGATTCATTAGTTTAACATTTACTTCCATAATTGTTAAGGAAAAATAAACTGTTCTATTCAATTAATAATGCAGAGATGTATTTCCGTATACATCTGTAGCTTTTCATGTCATAAAATTATTTTACACTGTATACTGAGCATACAGCCATGACCACAATCTCACCTGATATTAAGTGTGGACATGATCTGGGATGATAAACATACTAAGATTAGAGGAACACACATATTGGTAATTGTCGACAGGATTTCAAAATTAAGAATTAGAAAAAGGCCCCTAACACCCGATTCTGTGGTTTCCTCATGATGTTTTCTTTCACTAAAAGTGCAGGCTGCTTATAGCATCACTTGAATTCAAAAATTGATCTTTGATTTCACTTATGAATCTGAGCAAATGTCTAGACTACATATCCTTATGCTTTTCGATATAGACCAGAGGTTGTCACACTTTTCTGATCAAGGGCCACATATGTCAATGTGAGATATCACTTCTGGCATACTTATGGATTGGGTAGCTGATACCATCTAATAATTTATATATTTTATAAGCTCATAAATGCGAGTATCCCCATATATTCTGTAAGACTATGTCAACCTATGAAGTCATTTTTAACTATCCACTAAATATAAGTAACTTGGTTTGAGTAATGTCTACCAAAATTATTTGCGATATTGCGGGCCGCACGAATACCGTCCAAGGGCCGCATCTTGACGACATCTGATATAGACTATGATATAATTACTGCACTTGCTATTACAATTATTGTAGATATTGTAACTAATAATCCTTACTAATATTATAAATGCGAAAGTAATTCTGTCTGCCTGTCTGTCTATCGCGCTTTCACGCCAAAACTACTGAACCGATTCAAATGAATTTTGGTACACAGGTAGTCTAGAGCCTGTGAAAGGACATAGGGTACTATTTAATTCGAAAAAAGTGTTGTAAGGGGTTGAAAGGAGGGATGAAAAGTTGTATAGAAGTATCATCATTTTTAGAGCTAGAAGCTTGAAACTTATTTTTAGGCTTTTGATTCGATATAAATAAAATAACGTTCCAAGTTTCTAAAAAAATTATCCTCAATGGTGGAAATAACAATAGCAAATAGGGGATGAAAGTTTGTATGGAAATATGTAAGGTTTATGTGACTTTTTATAAGTTTGCGACAAGATAAAAATATTCGAGCTATTCTGATGTAACATTTACGGGGGGGGGGGGGGGGGGCGTTTTTACGGGTTTACGGGGGGGGGGAATATGCCTAACTGTGCTTACCCGTAAATAAACTCATATTAATACTTTATACCTTATGTACTTAAATAATATAGTATTTGTACGTATGTATCTTATTTGTAAAATAATTAGCCTAAATAATTTAAAATGCTACCCAAACGTACTGTTCCACGCAGACGAAGTCGCGGGCAAAGGTAGTTCTTAATAATTTACAGTTCTATCATTTGCAAATAATTATAAATGCTTCTAAGTGTGCCCATTGATTTATCAATTCATAACCACTTGTTGACATACTCATACCTATTTTTATAATTGAGGAAATATGTTGCTCATTTCAAGTTCAAGTAATATCAATGGGTCTATGCTTTGTTTGTTTTTGATAGGGTAGAGTACGAAGGTTTGAATGGTGATTGTTAGTTATATATATTTTAAACTAGCTATGTGTTTGCGGCTACGTCCGCATTTCATGTATTCTCCACTGCGTTTTAATTCATTCACAGGGAATCCTAATTATTAAAAACAATATATTGCTAAGAAAAAGTAACGATATTTCTCATATATTATAAGCACTTGCCCGTAAAATTATACATCGAATCGATTTTATTAAAATTTTTATGAGCTTTATTTTTATTTACGCTGAACTCTAATTATTTTCGAAAATTAAAAGTACCTTAAGTTACCCGGAGTAACTTCAGCTATCTACGTTCCGTCAAAATCGGCCCAGCCGTTCCGGAGATTATTGTATTTCTACAATACATTTATATCTATTTAGTAATAAATTTAATTTTGTCATTACGAACAGACACTTCGATTTTATTTTGTAGTATAGATTGCATTTGTTTTTCATTCTAAATTATGCCAATGCATACGTAATACTGGAACCCCTTAGAATTTTGGAGACAATTGTTTATATGTGTTTTTTTTGTTAATATTTTCAGTTGATTTTGCTGCTACTCATCTTCTCTCAAGGGCTGCATATAGACGGAAATAAAACGATTTCCTTTGAAAACTATAAAGAAGTACTAAGCAAAATAGATTTTAACCTTACACTATTAGTGTATTCAATGATGCAAATAATATATGTCTGTTATTTTATATTCGGTGAATATAAAATAACTAGCACGTTCTTTTGGCACTCAGAAGGAGCAGGATACCTCCAGATAGTTTCGAGCGCACTCTATCCGTTTTATTTTACAACAATATCGAAACATGTGGCGGATAGTGGGTTGACTCTGTCTAATAACACTTTAGCGTTAGCTTCTTTGCTGTTTTTTTCGTCGGGGTTTATCGTAATGGCCCTTAGTAACAATATTAAACATCAGTTCAGGACGAATCCTCTGCAACGTCGCATGACAAGTAAGTTTAATTTAAAAACTTTAATTACACCTATTTATTAATATGTTAGAAAATCAAATAACTCATTTTATATCTACCCTTATAACATTCTGTAGAGAATTCGATACTAGTTTTAGTGTTGTATGTCATTTGTATTATCATGTGGATTTGCAATAAAAATTTAAACTCATTTTAAAATCTATCTACTAACATAAATCTTTGTTAATACAGTAATACCCCGCTTAGCGCGACCTCGTTACGCGCGGTTTCACTATAACGCGAATTTCAAATTTCGCGCTCAAATGCCTCGCATTACGCGAAAGAGTGCGTATAAACATAATGTAAAGACAATAGATGTATTTTTCCGTAAAAAATAAGAGTATGTATTGCATAAAGTGTTCTTAGAATTAAAGTGATTGATTAAAATGATTTGTATTTTTTTTTGTATTAAATTTTGACTATGTTTAATCGTAAACCTCGATATACGCGAATTTCAGTTAACGCGATTTTTTTCGGAACGTATCCCTCGCGTAAAGCGGGGTATTACTGTAATGTTATTTATGATTCTGTCATAAGTCCAAGTTCCAAATTTCATACAGGCTGTTGCAGATCAGTACTGCGATTTTCAGGAAAAAAATAATCATACATTTCATTGAAGGAAAACATTGCAATATAAAACATTTTATTATGGTGAAAGCGCATCTTGAAAACGCTTTATGTAAAAGATTACATTTCTATGTATTGTCTATTGCACTAATAACGGCCAACACTTTGAAAAAAGTTTTTGCCAATTTAACAGTTAATAGCGCCATTTTTGATGTTTTCGTTTTTCAATCCGCTACATTATTTAACTGATCAATAAAATAACTTTCCTGCCATATATGCATTGGATGTGACGGGATTTCATTTTGGACGAATCAGTTAAAACCCTAAACCATATTACAGACTTGACTTCTATGCCAACGTTTCACGGTAACAAACTGCTTCTGGCCAAACTATGGGGGTTAGTACGGCATCCGAATTACGCAGGTGACATTGCGATTCATATCGCTATGGCGATACCGGGTGTAATGAGTTATCAGTACGTTGCTGCATTACCCGCGATATTCACTGTTTTTGTGTTGATACATCGAGCTTGGAGGGACCACTGTAGATGCAGGAGGCGGTACGGCGCTGCTTGGGACAGATACTGCAAGAGAGTACCTTCAGTCTTCATACCGAAAATCATTTAAATGTTTTAAATAAAGTTCCTAAAAATCGCACCTTTATATGAGTATATACAACATGTAACAGGAATAACCCACACTTAACATCCCAATGAGGACCGTTTTCAAAAAGCGTTAGAACAAACATCGTCTGAACCAAGTTTTTTTTTGTTGGTTTTGTCTCTCTTCCCATAGCTGCTTTTATTGTTGCTAATTAAATTTCTGTAAACAATACATAAACCGTTAATAATAATACTACAAAGTATTAAAAAAAACACCTGTGTCGTATTGTAAAAACGCTCCTGTTAAGGAGAAATTGAAGAACATTAAGAGACAAGAACATAATTATAATACAGACGAAACAAATATACTTGCAATGTGTTTTGGTTTGGTTTATTTATGAAATTATTTATACCCATTATGGACGAGTAGTAGTCACGTGACGGCTCGACATACGTTTCAACGAGGGATGATTAATTTACTTATTTTTTTAAATCTTTTTAGGAAAATAAATTACCTATATAAAATATCTGAAAAAGATTCAATTCACAGTGTGAGTTTATTAAGTTACATGTTGTACATATATTATTCAAATTCTACAACATATTTCTTGACAAAATCAATTTCTCGTTTATGTAACATCCGTAGGTACTTTATTCTCATCAAAAAGTAATTGCTTGTGATTTAACTAACAGAACTCTAGAACAATTACTTCAATATATAACACAGGTAAAACTTTAACATATTATCTCCTTTGCCATAAAAGATGGCGTCTTTAAAAAAAAATCTATTATATTAGGTTAAGTTTTTATAAGAACGCAGAAATCACAAAAGTAATTTAAAAGAATATGCATGATGACTTTTGTCATGATTAATTTGTTAAAATATAATAGTATATATTTTGTAGTTTCTATTTATGTAGTTTGTGCATGTGGGAATTATTTTATTTGAAGTATTGTTTTGATTTTAAAGACTTATACATGCGACATTATTTCATTAAATAAGGATGTATGGATCATAATGATTATTAATGAACTATTCCGTTTGAAATTAATTGTTTTTAAATTTAATTTTTAAATGCATTCTACTTATTCCATTGACCATAGATTTTTTTTTTCTTTTTACAATGATTCTTTATTATTTTACTATAATACGATTATATTATATTTAAATTGCAATAAATTAATTTCTACGTAAATTTCCATTATAGTACTATAGGGGGATGTTGGCTGTTTATTTTTGTAATCAAAATAGATAATAAGGTTGATCACAGGAAAGGAACTTCTATCCCCCTGCCAAAGATTTCATACGCTTGTATCAAATTTTTTTTCTCATTGTGATCAGTGATTTATATCACACACGTAGTCGTGTTGTTTTTCTTAAATTACACACCAGTCAACATAAATATTAAAAAAAAAAATCTTGTTTATCATTCGTTCTTGATATCTAAATCTTTTGTGAACATACATATATATTTTACATTTATAATTATTTACTTTATTTTAAAGTATTATTTTCTTATTAAATAATATGTTTTTATCTATATGTAGGTATATGGTAAGAAATGATGCATGCTCTCTTTTATTGAATTTAGAACTATGAATTATATTTTGTTAGAAATAAAAATGCGTAATTCAGACATTGCTCAAACATATGTATGAATGAACAACCCGAGTGATCACAGGGATCAAAAATTATATCGGGATTTATGTGTTCGGTGTATATATAGGGGCCAACTAAATTATTAGGTATATCTGACATTAATTTCAAAAATGGGAGTCTTTTAAGAACTCATTAAATTAAATATAACTGCATTAATCTAAATTTTAAATATTATTATATTATATAACAGATATACAAATGTATGTGGAAATTGAAACAAAAAAAACGGTTTTCCAATCATACAGCCAAGTTGCAAGCATCAAAGACCCAATTTTTATTTTTTTTTTATTTTTGTGAGAATATTTTATAACAATAATTGGATATTCACTCTTTAAATATAAAGTTTTATGTGCAATAAAACATCATATATAAGATAGCCAAAGATTTATTTTGCAGTAAAATAATCGTTCATTAACATAGATATATTTCAGATAAAGAGTGTTAGAATTAAAAAAGAATTAATTTGTTTATAAGAAATTTGTTTAGTTTACTCCAATTAAATACAATGTTCATGTTAAAATTAATATAAATTTATTAATAAAAGTATCGTATTTACACTTAGTATAAAATAGATTTATTTTTTGAATTACTATTTTTTGTGTAAGTATTATTAATAATTAGGAAAGTTGCCATATCAAAATTAAGACCACCGGTTGTTCTTAAATCTTGTCTTGTTCAAATATATTATTAAGTTAAGTATTTTAAAAATATTTACGATATAGATCATAGATATTAAATGGGAATTTTATTATTTTCGTCTTTTTAGATTAATGATTAAAGGTCGTGTGCTTTTTTAGTAAAATGCATAAGATACATAATTATCAAAATTATATATTTGAACGTTAGTTGCTGATATTGTCAAAAGCAGGAAACGTCAACTTGATCATGATTAACATTTATTGTTTACTCTTCAGTATTTGGAGTATTTTATCAAATATGTATATCAAATTAAAAGAATAATATCTGCATGAAATAATATATATATATATATATATATATATATTCAAATAACACAATTTTTTTAAAACGAAATTAGAATTACATAACTGTTTTTAAGAATTCTTTTAAATACTAAAAACTATCATAATTAGTTAGATACTAAATTACGGTATTTACTAAATTGTAAATGGTTTCTATTCCTTGGAAAATATATTTTAAATAATTTCATTATCAATTATTTCCAACTAGATTAAGACCTACGTATTTCACCCATACATGTACGTACATACCTTAGTTTATAACCTAAATACCTATAATTGTAAGGGTTATTGACGTATCTTGTATTGTGTTTCTTTGTCGATTGATGCAAACGAATTAAAATGTTTTGACATTGCATAATTAAATAAATATATATTTCTATTCAAGTTACAGTTTATTATTTTTGTATTTAGTTCCTATTTAGTAAAAGTATCATAAGGTGACGAAAGGCATATAAATAACATTTCATCAAAAACCGAATCAATTATTTGAATCATTTTAAGTTATATATATGATAGGGCACTATCAGTATGAAGTTTCATAAAAAACAGATAACGAACTCTTCCTCATTATATGCTTATTTAAGCATCCAAATTGTGAACATATATTTTATGAAAAGGGTCGTCCATTGATTACGTCAGGCTCGAGGGGTTGCAGTCAGATATTACGTTTTAAAAGATTCATTTGATATGAATGTAAAACATCCCTTGATAGTAAACTCGACTCCTATACAAACGAGACGACGTTTAATATTTCACATCTACCAGGTGTCTCATGACGGCCAACTTTTTTTGCTAAATATCACGATATTTTGCAATTATAATTAATATTTAGCTTATCACGCTGTCATGAAATCTAAAATGTTGCTTTAGATACAGTTAAAAATACTCGTCTAGTTTATTCTAGAAATTGCTAGTAATTAATTAATTAATTAATAATGAGCATGTAGAGAGAATGGATGAGAGAAGATTAAAGAAACGAATTTATAAGGCGAGGGTGAATGGGAAAGTCGGTAAGGGTCGACCTAGACGAACGTATCTAGACCAAATCGATCACGTATTAAATAAAGGCCAGGTGAAAAGTACTCATAACCGACGAGCATGTATGAAAGCGCTCATGAAAGTAGAGGAAGCGAAAGAGGTGTGTCAAGATCGTAGCAAGTGGAAGGACGTAATCTCTGCCTACCCCCACAGGAGAAAGGCGTGATGATATGTATTTATGTGTATATATGATACTTATACGAATAATACAATTATTCAAATTTTTGTCTTTGTTCGGGATAATCTCTGGAACAGGTGTCCCGATTTTGACGGGACTTTTTTGGTAGATAGTCGAAGTTAAACCACTTAACTTACGGTACTTTTGTTTTTGAATTAAGGTTCCGCGTAAAAAATTATAACTCACGAACTTGTGAATAATATCCGATTCAATGCACAATTATACTTACAGACGCTTCAGTTTTATTATTAATATAGATTATTCATACAAAAGATATCGTTAGAAAAGTTATTTTAAGTGAAAGTGATTTTATTGGGACACTACTTAACTGTCAAAACATAGATAAATTTCCCTACATTTGATGTTTAAACAAAAAAAAAAAGGATGTCAAATAAAAAAAGTTACCAAATCGTTCATTTTATTTATTTATTTTTCTATAAAATACACATACAATTTGTAAATAAACAATTCAATATTCAAATACATATTTAGTAATTATAGATTTCATTCCTAGACATACATAAGTATTTTACATTCCCGCTATTTCACGAAGGTATATATTATTGGTAGGTAGGTATTTGAGGGAAACTAAATTCTATAACATTTATCTTATTCTAAATATTTCTTATAAGTTACGTATGCATTTTATTTTTTAACGCTTTTTGAAGATTTACGATGATTCACAAATAGTACTTAAGACTTTCTACCATACCTAATTATTATTATCAGATCATTTTAATAAACGCAGTGACAATATAAAAAAAATATTTTCGGATTCTCGGTATAACTGCTTCTTTGTTTACTGTAATCAGATTAAAAAAGAGAATTTTAAATAACTGTTTAATGAAATGTTTATATCAATTGAGCTATGAACTTCAATCAAAATTGAGCTACTTTTTGTAGGTTGTTTTATCAAGATCTCGCCTGACGTAAAGGCCCATGATAGTAAACACACTAAATCTAGATTACCTACCTAGGAACCTACTAGCTCTCAAATGATGACATTTATAGATGCTTGGTGTCAGATTATCAAACTTGAGGGTGGTAATTACTTAATTAGATAGGCGTTAGTTGAGAATGTTCTGTTATCTGTATTAAATTAACAACAATAAAATATAAACTGCTGAATAAATTTAGGGGAACGGTTAATAAATATAAATAACAATACGTTTACAATTAGCTTGAAAATTGGGCAAAATGATTACAATCATCAATCAAGTAACTTTCAAATTTGATACACCTATTAATAGATATACATATAAATGGATGTAAATAGATATTTCCATCACAAAATATTGTTTAGTGTTCCTCTAAATGTGTCCATGAGTTTATATTATTGGACTACAAGAATTGTTTGCGTGATCCGAACTTCTTTTTATACGCAACATAGAAGAAGAAAATTGAATCTTTTTTTATTTAGAAATTTCATGTCATCAGAGCGACTTAGCAATGGAACCGAGAATCCTAATGGTAAATATTGATGAAAATTTCGAAACGACGAATGATTGATATGTAATTTATTTCCAGCAGTAATGTGCGTGAAAACAAAAACGTTAAACATGATAATTCTCGTTACGTATTTTTTATTATTTATTTTGCGAAAGCCGCATAAACGTGACAATGCTTTTTGCAATATATATATTAAATGAATAAACCGCATTTAATTATATGTATACGCTAAAATAACTAACACCGAATACCTGTTTATACTTTATTTACTAATTTTTAAGGATTTTATGTAGTACAGAGCAAAATCGACATTCAATTATCCATCTAATAGGCCTATAAGTACATAATAATAAATATTAGAACAATAAAATACAGACACATGTACATTGTACAAGAGTATATTTATGTAATAAATATTATATTGAATTTGTAGTAGCTACGTACAAACACTTGCAAAGATCAATAATTTGGCACGAATACATCAAGATGTTTGCAAAGTAAAATATATATTTGGGCGATACCATTCTAATTGTGATTTGCTGTAATGTTTGTTGTCACTGGCCGTACTTTATCAATCTAGTATACAAATTTTTATGTTAATACAATTATCATAAACATATTTCATTGCTTTTTTATATATGTTGGAGTTAAAAGAAAATTTACAATAATAGATTTCACTCAGCCCTTTTAAATGGGTAAACATTTTCGATCGAATAGTTCATGATAATAAAAAGAAACGATTATGGAATTTGAAAATTTTTCATCATAGAAGTAACTGTTAAAATGTAATCACCCATATTATGTACAAACATAAATTCGGTACTTATGTCATTATTTTCTTCGTATTATTAGCCATGTAGTGGGATCAATTTATAATTATAGTGGATAATAAAATTCCATAAAAATTATAATTTAAGAAAAAAAAATGGTTATACATATTATTAAGACGAACAAATAAAATAACAAGGATGATAATAGTTTATTTTATCTATGTGGATAATATCTAATTTTTATCATAAGACTTTAAGTTCTTAACCTATCTATCTATGATTGTCATCAAAATTAATATAAGTTATATTTATAAGTTGTATTTTTTTGTTTATTTTCACATAAGTTGTGTAAGTCACGAGTTTCACATCACCGCGTAACATTTTACACTTTAGTGCTAGGCAGGTAATATTTTGAAACTAACTTTTTTTCTAATCAGGAAGACACACATAAACGTTCTAATTTTTTTTTATTAAGCTCGACTAATAAACATAAATAATTCTATGAAACTTACGAATAAATTATTTAAATATTTTAAACTCTGAAAATTAATAAAGTTCTATACAAATAAATATTTTAATCATCAACATTCGAGAGTTAGTTTCAATTACTGCTCCATAAATGCACTAAGTATTTCTTAGTTGGTTAATTTATTTAAATACATCATTAACACTTTCTATTTATTTGGTTCCATTTAACAATCACTATGAAAATATACACATTTAAATCTAGTTCATCAATTATTTACATTAATATTTACAAGTATAATAATTGTTATTTCAAAAACGATTGAGAATAATCAATCCAATTCATTGTCAATCCAATATACCTCTTTGTATTTTTTAAGTTTTGTTTTCGTAATGATTTATTTGTTAAATCCTGCAATATTACTTGATAATATGTAATAATGTAGTTAAGATGGACTTGCCCTGGGGTTATAGGTACTAAGACATACTTATAATTTAGGAGAAGAAATGGCTCTAAAATTCATTTCTAGTTAAGTGTCGACAATTAGTCAGTGGCAGACTACGATTTAAGAAGATTAACATAAGTAAAAATGTCTACATCCATACAAATTGCTTTGGTTTTTTAGATGAAAATATGATTAATTTTTAATGACCTTTACTGTACTAAATTTTCAAACGTTTATAAAGTATACGCGGTTAAACAGGAGAATATAAAATTTTAGAGAATGACTTTCCCTACAAATCTTTTACATGGCATTTCATTCCTGAATATTTTAGGTTTTCTTTTTAGAAATACCATTGTGTCTGTTTAAGTAGGTCCCTCATCTTTAGGTATTTATAACGAGAAATTTGAATTTGCTTTTACATAATGTATTCATTTCAATGTTACCGTAGTACTAATATTTTCATAGATATTATTTTATGCTTAAATTTGAAAAAAAAAAATCATTGTCACTAGTTCGAAGGAATTACGATAGTAACTATACGTGACAAAACGTAGATATACTATCATGATATCAGATTAAATGAAGTTCCGTTTTACACATATAATCCCTCATTATTATTCATGTTCATCAACATATTGATCTAAAAGAAGATATTATACTTTATTTACGGTGTTCATGTCATTGTATGGAGGACATTTTGTCGTACACCTAAATTATTATTTATTGTTAACTTTTTTAATTCGTAAATTAGCATGTAGCAAAATCATTTATTTCTGCTAATTGTTCAAAATACAATTTGTATGTAAACAATAATAGAAGAAAATATATTGTAATATCTATTTTCCGTATAGTCTTATTTATGTCGGTTACAATAAAACTGGATCCATTGTAGGTGTCTGTAATAACCCCACGGCTACATTAAATCTTTGAAATTACAGAATCTAGAAATGATCATTAAAGACATTCTGTTCCTAGTCTATCTTAATTCACATTCGAAATCAAAATAATCATAAAAATCTACCCGGTATTTTGGTATGCATAATATCGATTATGTCCTAAATAAATTGTTACCTACTTAAATATTATAAAAAATGGCCGGAACGATTTAAAAAGAAGAAATGGAGATGTCATCATTTATGGGAGACACAAAAATAAAGTGTTTTAGGAAGTCTTAAAATAAACAAATTCGTTACTAGATAAAACCGTTTGATAGAATTATTATAGTATTTCTTGGAAACATCACCTCACAAGTAATGTAGATTGAATATTTTTTGTAGAATTAATTTAAATTTTGTTAATTATATATTATTGATAAAGTTTAAGATGTAAGTACTTAGATTTAATCGTGAATTCAATTCACAATTGTGAGGCGTTCTTAATTTTAAAACCGATTTATTTAGTTAAGTAGATATAGATATCTAATAAATTGCTTTAAAAACTTCTACAAAAAAAACTGTTTTCATCGTAACTTTCGACAAACAGTTTTAGAACTAGAAAAATTGAAGTAGGGTAAGAAGCGGTTTAGATTTTCTTAAGGAAAAAAAAGACTAATTTTCTATTTTATTATTAAAATAATTTCCACCAACTTAGCCGGTGAAATAAAAAATCTTTGTTCACTAAATTTCTAACAATAAATTATATCGAGCATAAGTGGACTAGTCGTTTTAATTTTAATTTCTTATAAACGAATAAACCTAAAAACAAACAAAACGAATCGTAAAAACTTGTCGTAATTTATTGTTAAGTATTGTTACATTACATTTAAAATTCACATTGTATTGTTATTAGGTACTTTCGAATAATAACTTTTTATGTGCTAATTGGGGCAAGTATTAAGACATACAATGGCTATCATCTTCGAATTATGTCTATACTAGGATATTATTCAAGTTGTCCCGTGGTTGTCGGTTAAAGTACGGTTGGTGCACGGTATAACTGGCCGTAAACCGCTTTTAGAGCGTCAGAAATTACTATCAAATACACCCATAGATCTTGTGATATCTTCGTCGCGGAGACAGCAATCGAGGAATTCGTCTAAAGTCAACACGCCGTCGCGATTTAAATCCATTTTCTGTAATTATCGTTTAATATAATTAGTATAGTAAATTAAAAAAAAAAACTAGGCAGCCATTGAGATTGCCGACAGAAGTGAAAATTCGGAACATTAGAAAATCTGTTTTTTTAATGTCTCTATTTTATAACTTGATTTATATCAGGAATAGAAAAATGATGCGGAGCCGCAGGATCAACTAGTGAGCACAGTAGCGTAGCTAGTGTGGTTGGCACCCGGCGGATATTGTGGTGAAACTTTTAGTCTATCTTTTTTTTTTTTTTTTTTCTATCTGCGGACCTTTTCCTTTATAAAGTTCCACGATAACGGCCTTACACCAAATTCCTACTCGTCAACGCTTTCACAAACTCTTCCATGTGGATATCACTTTCGTCACACCCTTCATTCTTTTTAACGGACGTTACTAGTTGGTACTTAATAATTACAAACATATAAAAAAACTTACTTGAAATAGCCTTTCAACTTTTTCCCTCACAACGTCGTCGTCAATCATAGGTTCTACAATTTTCCCCATAAGATCGTAAATCGCCGAAACTATTTCGGTCATTTCTTCTTTTGTTATGAATCCGTCGCCATTGATATCGTACAGGGAGAACGTCCATCTTAGCTTCTCTTCTAAAGTGCCTCTTGATAAAATTGATAATCCAGTTACAAATTCCTGAAAAATATAAAGTAATATTTGGTAAAATTTCTATTTAAAAATTTTGATGTTTATTCTAAACAAATTGAGATTAAATTACCTTTAGATTTAATTAATTAATATAACATTTACTGATTGATAAAGAGATATAAACTTCTGAGGCAATCGTTTAACATATCAAGTTCAAAGAAAAATCGAGTATAATGCAGTTATAAATTTTCATAAAGAAGATTATATAAATAGCTGTTAGAAGTTTCAAATAAATGTAGCTACATAGAATCAAGATGTAGCGTTTAGTTGCGTGTTATGTTAAATGGACTCAATAAATTTATGTACCTACGTTTTGGAAACTCACCTCAAAACTCAACAAACCGCTTCTATCTTGATCCAGTGTATTAAAGACGTAGTGAGCGTACTGCGCTGTGTTTGCTAGAATATAAAATTGAGACATTATAATATAGTATCCATAGGTTTAAAAGAATTATTGCATAATTTCCTTAAGGTGTTTTGGTATTTTATTTTAATTAAGTAATACTGGTCATAGGAATTCTATTGCCAAAACAAAGGTTTAAACAATAGCTAGATATCCAAAAAATGTTCTTGTTTTAACTGTTATTTTAATATGTACGTGTGTATATTTGTACGAACTATGTATAGCCATAATCAATTAGAGTCAGATACAGTTACCGTGGACTTGTTGCAAATGTAGTAGGGAGATAATTTATATACCATAAAAAAATGTAAAAAAAATCATACAAACAAATCTTTTTCTCTAATTCAGTGGTCGTCAAACTGTAGTCCGTGAGCCGCATGCACCTGTTGGACGATATTTGTGAGGCCCACGATGTCGCAAAAATTTTTTGGTAGACAATAACTCAAAACCGAGTGTACATGTAGTTAGTGATAAGATTGAGTGATTATTAAAATTACTTCATAGGTTCTAACTGCCACACAAAATCTATGGGAAATTCGCGTTTGATAAGTAATAAAAATATTTCATAAAAGTGCGGCCTGCAGTGGTACCTCACATTGACCTATGTGACCCTTGACCAGCAAAGTCTGACGACAACTGCTCTAGTTAAATTACTTTCAAAAATCATTAAAGTTCGAGAAATGTAAACGCCTCTATGGCAGTGGGCTTCAATCTTATCCAACAATTAGTCTATATCAGAAGACCTTTTTTATATGTAGCTAGCTTTCTGATAATATCATTTGAAATTCAGTCCCTACAGATTTAGGGCTATCATAATTATCAGACCACATCACTAAAATTATAGCAGATTATGACTAAACCGATATATAAAAGGTGAAGTTGCTTTGTATGACCGTGATGATAACAGATATCTCCACAGCCATACTGTTCTTAGAATGTAACTGTTTGTAACGTTATTTTTAACACTTTTAAATAAAAATAACGTTCTATTCTTAATCTTCTTATCACTAAACACAAGTCATTTCGTAAGATTCTATATTTAGGAAATATTCTGTTATGACTTTTTCGTTGTAAATTTATAATATTGCAGTTCAATAACCTCATATTTAGTTTTTCTTGACACATTTAATTTCAGCGAATCTAGTTACTCATGGATTTTTTTTTATTTGGTAATCATTGATAATTGACCTTTTTATCATGGCTTTTGTTGTAAGAAATATATTCAAATACTCGACATATTCCAAGTGGTCCCAATACTAAAGACGCACTGGTTAAAAGAACCCGTGTTCGTAAATAATATATAATTACAGATGATTCCATTTCTGTCATTTTATAAAACGGTCCTTATAGCCTTTTCAACTTATTATCATCGAAACTATTCATATCGTAATTAGGACAGCCTACCTTTTGAATGATGTTGTTCTATTGGTAATTCTTGGAACGAGAGAAGGCATAGGATCAATGTAAATATCTGGATCTCCTTGGAATTTTTCGACAGTGCAGTTTCATATACATATATTCTATGTTTTTTAAAATATTTACTATTATAAATTATTCGATTTAAAACTTTTTTTTTAATGTAAAAAATCGTTTAACCCTTCAATGCATTCTTTGTCGAAAACTCAAAATATGTTTTTCTGGGTAAAAATGTGTAAAATGTTAATGGGGTTAAACAAAAGTAATTTATCTTTGTCCCGAGTCGGTCACATGGAAATATGTTTTTAGAAAATAAAAGTAAAAAATCGATTTACTAGGTAACAAACTGCATATTTTTGCAGTTAAAAAGTTCTTTAACGGTAATGAGCGCTTCTCGGTAAAGGAAAATCTTATAGAATCGCGTTACCAATGCTATGACGTCAGCATGCTACAGTATGTCAAGTATAAGATGGCGCTCAGAGATAAAATTTATACTTACGCAGCGTAATCGTATGTTTTGATTATGAATTAATTATATGAAAATTTACTTAATTATTGCTCGGAGCGTCAATAGATATAAAGATCAGCCAAATGTTATGTTAATTATTACAATTAACAAACTAGGTTTCCAATTTAAATTAATCATACAATTTAAACATTAAAATATATTTTCATTTCTGTCGGGAGACCCCATTGCTGCCTAGTTTATCCATTGGAGATTTTGGAGTATTTTTTACTAATAATCACACCCTGAAAATTATAGACAAGATTTTTTTTATTGACCATATATTGCAGTAGAGATATAGGATTATTGAAGAGTTGTATTCCAGAAAATGAACTTGCCGCATTCAATGAAGTATCGACGTGCCACAAACCCGGATGAGGGGCCTCTACAATTTCACTGAGTATCGAATGTTTGTATCTTTGATGAGTCAGTCGGTGACGTCATATCACCAGTCATTTTTATGTTCTTTTTTCAAATAAAGATAAAATTGTTTAATATTTTGACTTCCTTGGTATATTCGTTATTCGTATTTACAATTATTACTTGGTTACATTGGGTTTATTTTGTCCGTATATAAAATTATTGAAATTAAAAATGAATGTACGTCAATACTGTGTTCAATGACTTTATTTAATTTTACAATTATGTATGTACTACTAACAATATTTACTTGACAAATTTTTTTTTTTATATCTAACACCGAAAATAGACAGGCCTGCATATGATTTTATAGGAACAAAAAAATCATTCACTAATTTCCATCTATGTTTCTTTACCAATTTGTTATACAGAGTGTCAATTCTGTAGATGTCTATACTAAATAAAACTCATAGTAATTATTACATATATTTTATTAGTTTTAACAGGCTTTTACCTTTCTGGTGTTTTATAGACTCGACAATGGAATTGAACGAATGCCTCCTAAAATATTTTACCACAGCAAACTTTTATACAATAACACTGAAAAATTACTATTTCACTATGCACTGTAATCAACTTATCACATTGGGATAACTGTTGAAGTTACTACAGCTGAGTTGGCTTCGATTTGTTTTTACTTCTTAATACGAAAGTTTTGAGATGCACAATACAAAGTTATGAGTAATTTCAGATAGCTTATTGTGAATCACAAAATTTTCACTAGCACATTATTATTATTAAAGAAATAAAAAAAAAAAAAAAAAATTAATTTAATGTTAATCATAAACTTGAGATGGAGAAACCACAGTAAACTTCACCATTTCAGGAAATGGACAGTTCCTTATATTTAATTTACACTAAAGAAAACCCGCCCGTCTGCTGCTGATAGACTTCTATTGTATCACCTTCTTCCATTTCGAGTGATGTTGGTGTGTCATTTTCGTTTATTGGTTGCCCATCAAATCTAAATCGCACGACTTGCATTGATAAACCCTGAAATAAATATGTATCTATTGAGTAAAATAAACTTTTAAATAAGGTTATACAATAAATAAGATGAAATCTCTGATATTATCCACGAAATAAATTTTACATTTAAACATTGTAGTCTTCTTAACCATATCAGGCATTATAAAAAAACCATATAATGTTAAAAACCACTGCAGAGTATATTAAGAGACACTATTCTATCAGCTTGGGTAGGTGTTGGGTTTATAAACTGGCAACACGGCCTCACTTAAACTCCTTTCGGGGCCTCTATCGAGTGTCGCCATCTTACACAGTAGCAGCAATATCATGCGCGTATAATAATATAAATTCAATACGAAATTGTGCAATATTTGGAGCCAGCTACGTCCCGGGACACAGGAACGGTTATAGAAGGTTCAGGTGAGTAACTGTGTGGCCAGTCAGTTTTATGATAGATTAATTTAAAAACCTAAATTCAAACTCTAACGAGCTATAGAATAACACAGTAGGTTTGGACCATTTTTGGGATATCTTCTTAATCTTGTGTTGTAAATTGGAATAAAACAGTCTCTCTGGTGTTTGATTTTGTGTTTTACATTTGTTTTATAGATATATATCTCTCTGCCTTTCAAATCATCACATATATAATAATATTAATATTGGAAAAATGTAACACACACAATAATATGACTTGAAATTCAATTGTTTTGTGTCAAAATATTACCATGTCTAATATTTAAAACAACAATCTTTTTACATATTTGGTTACTGATATGTGAGAAAAATACATATAAAATATTGACAAGGCACATTTTCACTGTAGAGTTTCAATTTATTTTATACTAGTTAATATGTTAACATCATGTACTAACAGTTTTTAATTTTGACAAACATTGTTAATTGCAAAATTATACGCTACTATTTTCATATAAAAATTACCCATCAAATGTTATTAAATAAAATTATAATTATAAAAATCTGCCTAAACTGGAATTGGTCAGGCTTAGGTACAACTTTAGTCTTCAGTATTATTGAATATGTGAGATCATTAATGTGGAATTTTAATTCAAAACTATTTTTCATTAAATAAAGATTAAAGAGTGTATGAAAACAAAGTATTTAAGAAATTCTGTCTATGATGTGGATCAGAATGGTATTTATTAGCTTCACTAAACTCCGTGTCAAGTGCTCAAGGAACGTAGCCAGACTAATGAGCCTTAAATAAAATATTATAGAAAGCATTTTTGCCTTTAAACAATTTCATAAGATTTCATAATAATTGAATTTGTTATGCAAATGTTTCTAGTGAATATTCTTATATTGTTGTTTTTATCAATATGTGAATTTAATTGCCATACAAATAAATGCAGATATATATTGCTTGAAATAAATTTTTCAACAAAAGTATTATGCGTTTATGACAATTATGTGAAGTGATGACTTATTAAAAACTCACAACACATTAATATAATATTATTATGGATGAAAATATTGCTGTCAATTCATCATTATATGAAACCTATTAATTTTGCACATTTGACGACTTTTATAGTATTATGGTAACCAAAACCAGTCATATAAGAACAAGATATTATCTAGCTACTACCTAAAAATTATAAAATATATGACCACACAAATAAAATAATATTACCAAAAAAGCATTCACAGACCAGATTGATTTTTTGTATTCAACAGATTAATATTACTTAGCAGGTTTGTCCCGTTATGCACATTATGTGAGATTATATTTATTTAGGATATAATGACATGTAATGATTGATGTCCCTATTAAAATTGTAGTTTTATTTAAGAACATTGCTATATCTGCTCATCATAGAATAAAATATGTCGAGTTAAACATTTTTTAGTTTTTAAAGCTATTACATAGTTTATTTAACACAAAACTATGCAGTAGCTATCATGTTTAATATAACAAAACTAGCTAAACCTGGCAAACATAGTAAAGTCTATGGATTTAAAATGCCTAAAATCTATTCTTTCTACTACATTCCAAAAGGTATAACTACATTCTATTTCAAGTCGATAAGGTGTATTTTTTTTAACACGGTATAAGCTCAGTGCTTTGACCACAATCTTACCTAATATTAAGTGGTCCGGATGGTAAGCACACTAAGCCTAGAGGTACTGGTTCTCAAGTGATGCTGCCGGAACACACCTATTGGTGACAGGTTTTCGAACTAGAGGGTGGTAGCTACTTAGGCGAGCATTGTTAGAAATTGCTCTACCACCATGAGAAATAATAATAGAGACCGGGTGATGAGTGTGTGAAATATATATATAAATAATTACAAAGCAAGAATACAATCACCATATCACGACTTGCAGAGGTATTTGATGATTATCCACAGGGATTACTACGAATGAATAGAAGAGAATGATGGCTGTCTTCAGTCATTACTCATCAGAAAACTGGGTAAGTAGTAACTAACCCAACTATAGATTATCAGATATTGTTATATTATAATAATAATTGTGAAAATGTAATAATGATGAAGTACATTAAAAGCAAAAAATATTTATAAAAAAAGTTGTTTGGAACTCAAGTGCAATTATGAAATTCTTAATAATGGGAAAGAGATTCCTTTGATATTTATCTATGGCGCAGAATTAAATGAACGCATACGGAATTATAATTACTGTAACATAACGTAAATTATATATACTTACAGCTCTATCACAATAAGCATTCATCAGTTTTCTCAAAGGCGTGTGTTTTTTAATTTTGAACTGGACAATTGCATTATCTTGCCCTAGCACTTTCAAGTTGATATGTTCACTTTCACCCTGGAAAATATAATATAAACAGTTAGTAAATACACCTCAAAAATAGAGAAAACAAGTATAACTTTTGTAAAGCACACAACCACATTTAGTAAAGAACGCCATGTCGGTGAAGACGAACTTATTGTTGCTCTGATATTATTAACCATTACGTACCTTTTTTTCGTCAGACATTTTCGAATAATTGTATTATAGAAATTACGTTCACAAAAAAATGGAAGTGTTATTACTTCTATTATATATTTTAGAAAAGACGCACAAATGACAGCTTGTTTGATAGCGTGGTAATGGCGGCGTCAAGCACAGGCTCTGAGGAAACCGTACAGTGCTGCCAACACATGCGCGTACATACCGCTGTAAATGGCGGGCTTCTGCGCAATGAGTAACGGTTTTCAAAAACTAATTTTAGTTCTGTTTAAAGTCTGGTAGAAGAGTTAATTTGTAAAAAAAGTAATATGTATTTTATGTTACAAATTTCAGACGATACAGGAGGTAATATTGATAACTTTTGTAAACTGTTTATTGCTATATAAAATTAATAGATGGCAAAGACATAATACATTGTCAAGATTTAAATAAATATGAATAAAGCAATTAAAAAACAGAATAATTGTAATAAATTTTAAAAAATAAAGTCTATTGACTTCGTTACCAACTGTTAAATGTACATGGTTTCCGTTAATAGTGATGTACCTATTCCGGAAATTACTAGTGATGTGCATACTTAACAATCATAACGTTTCATTTAACGTAAAGTTAATATGCAACTAAATTTAGTATGAAGTTAATATCGCTCTTATTAGTTATTAAATTAATGTTCATTTTTTTGTAAAAATATAGAAAAGAAAATGTGGCAGGTAATTGAAAAGTGCCACAATTATCATTACATTTACATTTTGTAAAAGAGTAATTTTTTCGTAGATATATATTATTATACGCGAATAATAATTAATATTTTAAAAGTCATAAGTTTTTATTAGATAACTTCCCCTTTATTGACTTAATAAGGTGGCAAGGAAAGTACATTTAAAATATTTTAGATAACTTTTCGTTTGACAGAGAAACACAATATTTGTTTACAGTTTGTTTGGATCTTTCATACAAATTCTTTGGTTCAAGTTAGTTTTAGTTTTTTAATCTTCAAGCAGTATTCTCACAATATGGTGTCATTTTGTCAGAACTTTTGTGAGACCTAAGAATTCTTGCTTCGTGTCATTATTTTCTTTTCGATATCAGTTGTACACAAATCACACAAAATGCAACTAATATCACGCAATATAAGGTTAAAACTTCTGAATTAAAAACAAGTAGAACTCGCGAAAACTCTGTACTTTTCAATTCTCAAATTGATTACAGCCATGAATACGAGCTCTTTATGCCCATCTTTGTGTTATTTTTAACCTTTACTGTCCAATAACATTACGGCCTTTTGTTACGACGTTCCAGAGAGTTCATATAATTTCTCTAAATTAACGCTCCGAGTCATTGTTTTCAATACACAATAACTATACTATATCATGTAAAATACCACTAAAATTACGTACTATAGGGTTAAATACTTAATGAACTAATTACAATGAACCTTGAATCAATTACAATCTAGGACTACTATACTCTCCAAACAACTCAGGCTTCAATGTTACCTCAGGGTATTGTTATATTGGCCACATTTTCATTTACCACTTTTTAACATGTACCTACTTATGACAATATGTTGTATAAACTGTTTTTATAGGAAGTTTCATAATGAATTTATATAATACCCACTGCACTATTAACCAAAATATTTCGGAAAATTTACGAAATTTGACAAAATGGGACACTGCATTTTTCCGTAAGTTCATTGCAGTATTTTACTGTTAGATTTTGTTAAAAAGTGATAGGGACAGACAAAGTAAAAACAATTAAACGTGGTAGAAGGATTTTATTTTTATAGGTTAAAAAAAACTTTTATTCTAGTGTCTTATGATACTAACAGTGGCGTACCTATAGGGAGGTAGAGCTGGTAAAATGTCACGGGCCCGGTCCGATGGGGCCCCGGCTCCGAAGTTCAGAAGTATCATAGAAACATTGTTTTTAAATTCAATAAAAAATATAAATACAATTAAAGTTAGACACGATTAAATTAACGCTTTAGTGGTTTATTAAAATAATATGACAACGTGACAATTTTTACTGGGGCCGCATTTTATGAATTTGCCACGTGGCTCAAATGGTATAGTTACTCCACTGGATACTGCTGGATACGTAATGGAGTTTTTTTTTGTGAAATCTTAGCTTGTCAAGTAACGCTTTCACATTCATTTCTTAGACTCATAACCTTGGAGTATTTAGCTCATTATTCATTATTAGTTAAATTTTATGCAAAATATTTTGATTGTGGTCAAGTGAATAATAAAAATAAAAATGGAACGGGAGTTGCGAGGCGCTATAAATATGGCCTGGATAGTTTTAACTACAAAGACGGCGGCCTACCTACCGTTTTGTTCGAAATAAACAATCAAAATAGTACAAACAATAAAATAAAAATTTCTGTTACTGATCGAGAAAAATCATGACAAAATTAGCTATAAAATCTGCACGTTGTTGACTGCTTTATAAAATAACCAACTTTATTATCGTTAATTAGGTAGTTTTTAAAATAATGCTGTAAGTTATATAACATTAATAAAGAACTTACCTGTAATAAATTATCAATGATAATATCTCTATTTCTATGTAACTCTGTTGAAATAGACTTTTGAAGTATGTGTAGATAAGTTCTTGTTACAAAGTACTACATATAACATAGAGACTGGAAGTTTCCTCGATACTACAATATCAGATAACTGGGAACAATGGCGTGGGCGGGTCGCTACTGCTTTGCGTTTACCTACCAATTTGAAAGATATTATTATTACGCCGCAATTTGCTCTTTTATTGAAGGTTATTTTGTTTAATTTAGAAAATCTATTAACATGTGATAAGATATCTAACTTAATTTTGTTTAAATAAAATTATGTTACAATATTACATCACATACAAATATTTAATTTCTCTGTCTTTCTTTAGTCGTTATTTTTAGTGAATTCAATAAAAAAATAGACGTCCTGTACGTACGTTTTATATGTGAGCGAATTCTTCTGAAACTACACTACCAGTTTATATGATAATTTTGCTGGGAATAGTCTATAGGTACTATAATACATTTATGTTAATTTATAGTAATGTTATTTATATCTCAGTTGCTCTAAGGAACATTAACAACACAAAATTGTTAAATTTATTTTATTTCATGTAGTAATGGAACGGGCAAGTAGTTTATATTATGTAAAGAGGCTGTGAAAGTTTTGCCCGGGCTATGTTTTTAGAGTACCTATTCAGTCGGAAAATGTTGACCAGCACAAGGGTACAAACCACGGCCATGGATGTTACGTGTATACAATATCGGTCCCTACAGAAACTGTGTACTTTGTGTGCAGTGTGCACATATGAGAATTTAATCTACACATCAAAAAATACACAAGCTATAGCTTGTGTTGTCCAGTGCCGGATTAACTACGTAGCAAGAGTAGCAATTGCTACGGGCCCCGCGCGAAAGGGTGCCTCGCATGTTTATTAAACCCGCTCATCTCTGACTGAGTAAATAAATGTATCGAGTATTTTATACTTAAGAACCCATAGCAGATCAAGGGCTTTTTGAAAGAATTTGCTACGGGCCCCGCGCTTGCTTAATCCGGCATTGGTGTTGTCATTAACTGTATCGTGCTGATAGCGGGTGAAAGAGCTTCCCCAGTCGGGTATCGGTGCACGTCATGGGCAGGCGCAAGAAGTGGCCCCTGATGTCTGTTGGTGCAAAATTAGTTGTCCGTACTTGGCAGCGGGAATGTCATGTTCACTGTATATGTCATACGATATTTTTCAAATGAACCGGTGTTATAACTTTGTCCTGTTTATAATACAAGGATGCTAGTTGGAACATATAGTATGTGCTAATGTAAACATGTAGTTTGCTAACTACACTTTAATAATACAAATTGGTGTGGTGATGATGGTACTTCTGCAGTTGAATGTTTAAAATTCAATGAATCTAAATTTAAATATATTCCTGTTTTGATGGAAAAACGTTGATAGTATGTTCGCATATCGAAGATCGTTTTTTTATACATTCATAAAAGAAAAACACCTTTTATCCTATGAAATTTTTATAGCTTTAGAATTGAAACCTTTTTTCTGTGACATCCTAATATCATAAAAAGGCATTACATTACTACATTGACTTATGTAAATATTGTTTTTGTATTTATTGATTCCGAAGTGAAAATTTTTAACATCTCTTCATAGCAACGTTGCCAAGTACGAATATATATATTCTGCATAGAAAGTGGTGGTACCTTGCGTAGTGGCGTGGAAGCGGTGTAAGGCGTGATGCGGCGATATGATGAAATTATTATAAAAATTATGCGGTTTGCTTTGCGGAGCGTTTGTGCGTATATTTGAACCAACTACAAAATGTTAACTAGCGGCGCGGGTTGCCAGGCACAAGAAAATCACTCGGCAAGAATGACACTGATTGCTGATATTCTCACCCTAGCAACCGAATGATTCACCAGAAAGAATCAAATTATGAGTAAAGACTAGGCAAGCCCAGCGTAATATGTAAATCAATATACTCGTATGTAGTACATTTTTTCGTTCGCGGATTTGAAGGTACCTTTGTCGTTTAACATGGTGTTTTACCAATGAACTATAGGTAATGCAAAAGTTTAATCTTTAATATGTTTTTTTATAATTACTATATCTATACTAATAAATAAAATTGAAATGTCTGTTTGTAATGTCAAAATATTTTTTTTTACTAAGTAAATATTACGATACCTATACCAAAAATACAATTTTAAACATTTTCGTATGTCTGTCTGTTTGTTTCGGGTAATTTCCGGAACGGCTGGATTGCTTTTGACGCGATTTTTTTTTGGTAGATAGCTGAAGTTACTGCGGGTAACTTGGATACTTTTAATTTTCGAAAATAATTAGGTTTCCGCTTAAAAAAAAACAAGACTCATAAAATTTGAATAAAATCCGATTTGATGCACAGTATTACGGGAAAGTGCTATAATTTATGAGAAATATTTTTAGTTTATCTTAGTACTAACATTTTTTTTAGGAAAATAATTAGGGTTCCGTATAAAAAAAATTATAACGCTGTGAAGAATATATGAAACATCCGCGGGCACCCAGCTAGTTGTAAATATTTTTGTAAATACATTAACATACAACGTGAGAAAATTCTTTCGTATTAAACTTGAAAGAAATTTAATTTTACTACAATGTAATCGTTTATTTTGTTATACAGTAAACGCAACCTTACGCAACTGGATTAAGATATAGTTTACCGTATCGAGTGAGTTGTTAGTGTGAACTTTGCGTCTTAACCCGATGGATAATTCGATCGAATATAAAGGTATATTTAGGGTTGGTAAATTTTAAGACACCAAGTATTAAACTATTAATTATTATTATTAATATACTATTAATATTAATGAACTAATGACTAATATTAACACAAACTTTACAGATTGCTAAACTTTTTCGAAAAAGCAATTAGAACCTTCGCAGAAGTAACACCTACGTAGAAAAACTCGCTAAATTTGAGTAAATTCAGATGAATGGTTTAGGAACGCATATAGGATAAATATTAAGATGTTAGTGAAATGTTTATTTTTATTTAAATACATTATAATATTGTTACAAATTTATACTAACAAATAAATTGGAGTGTCTGTTTGTAATGACATTTTTTTTTCTCTAAATGAATGTATATACGATACCTATAACGAAAATACAATTTTTCAAATTTTTGTCTGTCTGTTTCTTTCGGGTAATCTGTGGAACAGCTGGACGAATTTTGACGGGACTTTTTTTTACTTTTATTTTCGATAATAATTTGGGATTCCTAGTAAAAAAAAATAATTAAAACTCACAAAAAGTTAATAGAACTCGATTCAATGCACAGTTTTACGGGCTAGTGCTTGAATTTATGAGAAATGTATTTTTTGGAAAATAATTAGGGTTCCGTATAAAAAAAAATTATATCCGTATAAAACGCTTTGAAGAACATATAAAACGCGAGCACTCAGCTAGTATAAAGTAGAAATATAAGAGTTTTGACATACCAACATTATAAAGTTTTATTTTTAAAATGTATCAAATAAAAGAGAAGTCTTATTGTCATATTTTTAAAATAAAGGTGTAAGGATTCGTTGTTTTATTTTATAAATATGCAGCCGTGCTCTTAGCCGAAATGCCGTACGACTAAAATTTGTAGTAAAAAAAAGAAACGAAAAGTTTGATCGTGTTTTAAAATTCACATTACATTTCTTAAGAAAGGGTGGTTTTTATTCTTAATTTAACTGTCGTTTTCTTCCCGAATTCACAACATTATTTTATACAAACCTATTCCCCTGTTTCCTCCCTGGCTAATAGCATTATCGTAAATTGTTTATACCTATAATATATATCCAACTTCGCCATGTACGTACATTTTAATTATTTCCATAAAATAATTATTACAGATACTAAGAGCCTTGGAACATTTGCCCGATTTATACCGTCGTTCTTCAAAAAATGAATGAATCAAAACAAAAAAAAGTAACGTAAAGAAACAGCCAAAGTTTTTATTATGTTTTATAATTTAATTTAAAAAAAAAAGTCAAGCTTTGAAGAAGGAGAGAGGAATACGGAGTGATGATTTCGTCTATCTTGTATAGGTAAAATCATTCCGAGCTGCAGTTTTGCGCTTTATAATTCTTTCACTGGGGCGCAACGCGATAGCAAATGGATATCTCAAATACATAATTCTTCAATTTTATTAACCGATTACGAGGATGATGGCTGTGTCATTCTGTACCCAGGTACATCTAATTGTGTACTTATCATTAATAATTACAATCTGTACACGTCACTTCGTTTCTGAACACACGGCAACCCTACCGACGACGCCCGAGACCACTCAACCTGATGGGTTTATACGATTATGTGATGCGTTTTTCATGTCCCCGTTTTATTCTTTTAGTACGGTCGGCATACTTTATTAGTATATTCATGCGAATAACGTTTTGACCTCAGCTATAGTATTCAGATACGTTTTTAGTATGCAACATTAACTATGATTTAGTGTTACAACTTACAGTAGCTGGATGAATAGTGTGTTAAGTCGGTTAAATTAATTTAAGAAAATTCTAGGTGTTTCTGTAATTTTATATTGAATAACGCAATTGTAATATAAAAAAAAGTGCTTTTGCACAGAGTAGACTTGTTCAAAGTGTAAACTTCTTTGGCAATGTTTAATATACATTAAACCAGTAAGATAATGTATTAATATGGGATAGTTTAGTTACCGAGAAAGAGATGAAACATATGTATACCCACTTCTAAAATACAGTTATACAGACAATAATAATTTTGAAAAAAAAAATGTATAGCATGCTTATTATATTGTTGTCTCTTTCTCTCTAAGTCAATTTAGGTCCTAAAAAGGCGCTTATGAACGTCAAAACACTACCGCCGGTTCGGAACACAACCCAGTCGAGAAGAGCCAGCAACAAACTCGAACTGGTTCCTTTTGTTTCATAAATTGGATTACACGTATCATTACAAAAGATCTAAATAAATCATAGTTATTAACCATTGTTAGCGGAAGTACAGAGAGGGATAAATTCAAGACAGCACTATCGTTCACGTAATAACCTATTTAAATTAAGACTTGCTTGACTTATTGTCAGGTAAATCCACAAACCTAGTTAGCGAAAACATATTATGTCTATGGGTAAATCGGTAATATACTTCGGAATATATTGTAAAATATTTTTAATATTCAAATCGCTAATATTCTGACAATAAAAAACATAACAAAATTAAGACACTCGGCATTATTTGCAGAGGTTTTATCTACGAGACATCTCAACCTACTCCTCCTGCTAGTGTCTTCTTTGCTTTAAAAGAGATGTTAAGGTCAGTCAACCTTAGAAAACCAACTTATCATCAAGTGTTAGACTTTGTCAACCTTGCAGAGTGAACTAAGATTAAAACATATATATCTTTAATATACGTGACAAAAAAAATTAAAGGTATTTTACTTACTTGGTTATTTCTGTTGCGTTGGTATTCTTCTTGGTATCTTCTCACATTATTTACAATTTTTAAGGAAAGGGTAATAAAACAAAATATTCATTTAAGTATTATTTTTATCATAATAGCACTGGGATACTGTTGTTGTATAACTGTTTTAAAAAATAAATATGTTAAATACTATAGATTCAATTCTATAGTATAATTAATGCTATGAATTTGTTTGCCATTCACCGAAGCTTTTAAAATTTTTGTTAGCTGTTCCTATATATTTTTTAGAATTGGGGCCACAAGAAGGGCTTGTTTATAAATCTCGATAGCATTTATTTTCCATTTAGCAAGCATTAACCTATTATTTATTGTAAAGATTTAATATAATATGTGTTTCGATATTAATATGACAATTCAAATTAACGATTAATTTTTGTACTGTTTAAATTGTAATGTTTAATCGTATATACTCTCATGTGATATTAAATTGAGAGTGATGTGCTTTTTTATACTTTTAAATAGGTTCAGAATTTTGATCACAATACGACCTCTTATTAAGTCTTGATGTGGTCCAGAATGGTAAACACACGATACCTAGAGGTATTACTGGATCTCAAACAATGCTGCCTGAACGCACCGTTTGGGTTTGGTGACAGATTTTCAAACTAAAGAATGAAACCAAGAAATCTTTTCGATTTTTTACTTAATCTAAAACTCTGGCTCATTGCATAGTAGGATAGTTGGATTCAAATTTACGTCCATTGACACGGAATCTGACCTATTTCCGGCTACGACTACTGACCGGCATTGGGTTAATGCTCGGTGTCAGATTTACACTATTTGTGTGATATCTAGCCAGCTGAATCTTACAAACGCTCTGCTATTAGGTATGATGTTCTTCCTTGAATACTGAGGCTCACGGTAGGTCTCAGATCCAGATTGAATATCAAGATATTCAACGACATTACCGCAGAACCATTTCCATTTACGGCACCCTTTGAATCAAATTCTAATAAGATTAAGGAATTGTAATTTTTCACAGAATTGGTTTTCACGAATCCAGTACTTTTATTGAATACGTAGTTCATAATACGACGTTGTCAAATTTAGTAGAGTGGACTTCAAGTAATATATAAAGCTCGTAGTATATATAAAGCCAGTTTGATTTACGAAAATCAGTTTATTTTTGGCATAAAAGACGCGTATTTATGTACACATAACACTGTACTTAGCTTCGGTCTTTGATATATTTGTGCAAATATACCATAAGTGTTTAAAAAAATCAAAAAAAAATTCAATTTTTGGCCGTGATAAGGTGCTTATGAATGTCAAAATACTAAGACCGGTTCGGAAAACAACCTAATCATCGAGAAGAACCGGCAAGAAATTCGATCTAGTTTTTTTTCTGCATGTTTTTTTGAAACTTTTATCACTAATAGTTACAAAGTTTATTGGTAGATGCACAGAGAAAGCTGTCACTTCCAGACATCATCATCGTTCACATAATGATCCACCCTATAATAACCCTTGCAAATTAAAACGGCGGCTTGACATGGTGCTCGAACTTGTTGTCCGGTAAATCTGTAATGTGCTTTGGGATTTTATTGTAAAACCTAGCACTATTACCTAGCAAACTCTTATTAGTTTTACTAAGTCTGAAACAAGGAACTGTTAATTTATGCTTATTCCTCGTATTAAAATTATGTTGCCCGTTTACAAGTTCAAGTTTTTCTAAATTTTTGCGGAAATACAGCAAGTTAAATAGTAAGTCAAATGGAAATATCTCAAATCTTAAAAAAACTTAGAGATAAGAAAAGTGTGTGTGTGTACTTACGTACGCATGTAATAAGTTATACTTCGACGTAATAATAGTAAAAACTAAAACGTTGGCAGCTACCTTCAGGGTGTTGGTGTTTCGTGACGGTTGCGCGCGCATCGTACAAATTTACTCTCATCATTTTTAACACATTTTTAACACGCCAAAAGAAGTTTGAAGTTATACACTTCAAAAATTAGTTCAGTACCTTTTTCAGCTTTGTTGGCCTACTGATTTTTTTTTGTTTCATAGTTATCGACGAGCTCTCAAGTAAAAATTAAATTAAAAACAGTTTTTTGTTCCCCAAATTTATCAATAATGATTATGGCAGACTTTCGAATGATTCATAATCATTAGTGTTTTATTATATGTTGACAATATTATTATGGTACTGTCCATTTGCATGTGACAATCGCGTGAATCCACTCACATTTAATCAACTAACAACCACATTGTGTAAAGTCGCATATAGTCTTAATACATTTTTTTTATCAATCCATTTCGGTAGTATATTACTTAGCTATCGTAATTTTAAACTGTTAGTGTGTAAAAAAAAACTAGACAACTATGGGACTCCTGACGGAAGTGAAAACTTGAAACTTGGGGAAACTGGTTTTTTAAATTTTAAATTTCATTACCTGTTAATTGAAATTCTTAACATAATATTCGACATATAATATTTGTGTAGTTTTTAGATCTATTGGCACTCCAAGGAAGAATTATATACACTTTCATAATTAAAAAATACGATAGGCTGGGTAAGTATAAGTTTTATTATTTATCTCTGAGCGCCAGCACTTAAACGCCATCTTATACTTGAGATACTGTAGCATGTTGACAGCTGACGTCATATCATTGGTAACGTGAATCTATTAGTTTTTCACCTACCGAGAATCGCTCAACGCCGCCGAAGAAGTTTTTACTTCAAAAATTTAATAGGTAGTTATTGGAATGAAAAAATAAATGAGGTTATTATAGGTGTTTGTTTACATGTGTATGTAAATGTAAGAAGAGTGAACTCGATTTTTTACATTGAATTTATAAATATGTTTTTTTTTTTTTCTAAAAACGTGTCGCCGATATAAAAAATACAGTGAACTCACCTCCTTGCGGAAAGAACTGGGAGTAAATAAGTTTGAAGGTGTCTTCTCTGACTACACCGGTTGGACATTCTGCTTTGAAACCCCGGTAAAGTCTCTTCAGCTCTGGCTCCGTGAAGCGTGTGGCGCGACGTAGTGCTGCAATGGAGTCAGGTCGATACCTCGGTAGCTGTTCACCCAACTCCTCGAGCTCGGAATCTGGAATAAAATTATATTTATACATTTTTATACAAAATATTTAAAAATTCACGCGTCACAGACTTTGTCCGTGAAAGACACCGCCGCCACTCAATCGATCGTATTAAAAAAAAAGAAATATAAAACGGGTAAATACGGTATAATAGGTTCTCATGACGAGTGCGCGTGGGGGACTAAAAAAAACGATCTTAAAGATGACAGGGTACTGTGTGATTTGGCTCAACTTAAATGATAGGATAAGTTTTACCACCATTTTTTTTTTAATTGACAGCAATAATAATTAAACAATGATGCCTGGTAGGAGAGCTAGTATTATCAAAGACTATTGGTATTATATAAAGTGCAAATAAAACCTTTTTTTAGTATTTCAATGGTGGAGAAATAACGTGAATTAAATACGGATAATTATTTTAGAAGTATAGTATTTGAAAACCTTTTTTTTTATAAGTGTAGCACAATTTTAGATACCATTTCTAGGTTCAAGATTTCATTTGTTATCCAAATAATAATAACTAGTCTATAAAACTATAGTTTTCTTTGTTTACTAAAGGGATTTTAAAACCACATCGACAAACAATAGACTGTGAACGATAGTGATGTCTAGAATTAATCCACATCTCTGTGCTTCCACTAACATTATTAAGACTATAATTTGTGTAGTCTTTTATAAAAAAAAATGATATGTATTATATTTATTTTAAAAAAAGAACCAGATCGAGTTTCTTGCCGGCTCTTCTCGGCTGGGTCGTTTTCGGAACCGGCGGTAGTGTTTTAGACGTTCATAAGCGCCTTCTTAAGGCCTAAATTGAATAAAGATGTTTTTGATTTTGGTTTTTGAATGGCGATTTCAGATGTCGAGACATTTTTAAATATATTTTAACATAATAAATCAATAAATAATGAAATAATATTTTAAAGCAAAAATGTGCACATATATTTAGGAAAAGTTTTACTTTAAAAGATAGACCCTGTAGCCTAAATTCGTAGATAGAAATCGATATTCTCTTATCTTCGTGCATACCTGATTAGTTAGGATTCTCTAGAATATTTGTAAAGATTGGTGTTCGCCGGGTGGTCGAAGTTCGACCATAATCATTTTCAAAAATTAAAGACAAAGAACATTTTTCAATTTTTTAAAGAAAATGTTTTGAACTGTTTTATATCTTTGCCTATTTAATTATATATAGAAAATACTTTAGAATGCCTAGATACCAACCTAAAACTTCTCTAACTAATAATAGATAGAAATGTGAAATAAATCCATTTCGGTTGTACAGAGATAAAACCTTTGTGCTTTATCGACGCAGTTTCAGGGCTTTGTACTGGCACAATGAAGGTCGGACAATGCACGCCGGGGTCCGCTGCGGCATGTTTTATCCCTATCCTATAAGTATACATAATATTCAGGAATAAGTACTTTATAATGGACTGAGATTTCAATATAAGGTAACTCTTTTTATCCTAGTATCGTCTCTCAGAATGTCATCTGTACTAATAAATAAAATTGAAGTGTTTGTAATGATAAAATATTTTTTGTCTACAATACTAGAAGAATTTTTGCCTTTCTGTTTCTTCTAGGTAATTTCCGGAACGACTGCACCAATTTTGACGGGACTTTTTTTTTTATTAGATAGCTAAAGATACTCCGCGTAACTTAGGGTACTTTTTTTTTTCGAAAATATTTAGGGTTCTGTGAAAAAAAAAAAAAAAAATTAAAACTCATGAAATTGTGAACAAAATTCGATTCAATGTACACTTTTACTGACAGGTATTTGAATTTTGCGAGAAATACATTTGCTTAATGTTAGTAGCAAAAAAGTTTTGTAAAATAATTAGGGTTCCCTATAGAAAAATTAAAAACTTTATGACTTAGTGAAAAATATATGAAACGCGGGCGCAACCGCGGGCGCACAGTTAGTTTTTAATAAATATCGTTTAAGATAATACCTATAATAAATTTCTTATTTATCCAACATATTTATTGAAGTCCTTTCAAAATACCTACGTTCATCCTTAAATAAATAATTACACGTCTTATATCATTCTGTAGTGTAATGTTACATTTTTTGCGATGACAAATGATTAAATATATAGAAACTAGCTTTACCCGCGGCTCGATTCAGTTATAAATTCAAACAAATATTCAATGAGTGATATATTTTTTTATAATGCTTTGCAATTTGTTTTATGTATTATGCAACCACTGTAAAAAATATATACTGGAAACTGATCACATAATATATCTATGATTAAAAAAAAAAATACCTATGTAAATCAGTTCACTGTTTTTCAAGTTAAAAAAAAGTAAACTCACCAACAGACCGATAGACAGAGACAGACAAACCTTTTTTAATATGTAAGACAAGGATAATTACGTTTAAATGTTAAACACACAAAAAATGTTTGGGTAAATTCTACGTGCTTCAATTTTAAATGTAAAAATCTATATTCCTAAGGTCACTTTTGCAAACAATTAATTTTAACTCCAATGTAATTACATCTCTTATTAATTCTTAGGGTTCAGTAATATTAAATCTTGTAAATATTACGTTCCGGCCATATTTACCTATTATAATTGAAATTCAGTTCACTACTTCCATAAAATGACTCCTTAATACAACGGATAAAATGCCTAGATATTACATAAAAATATAAAAAATATTGTTTTCGCATTTACTAGGTCTTAAATATTTATTATTTATATAATATACATATATTTGATATTATGTCATTTTTTACAATTTCAATCAATCCATCAAGATTTTTATTCTCGAATAAGACTAAAACGCATTTATTTATAAACTCTTCTTTCATACTAAAGTCGCCGCGTGTCATTCAAATTACTATATACATCTTGAAAGAGTGGACCGATTTTAATGAAATAAAGTTTAGATGTTACCCCGGAATATGCTTTAATATTTTTGAACTTTTAAAATTTACTTGGTACTTTTTAGTTGATACCTGCACAACCAAACAGACAGACAGACATACATTTCCAAAAATGATAGAAATGTGTTTAATTACCTATTTTTAGTCTCTTGGAATAATTCTTTTCACAAAAATCGAAAAATGTGCAGAGAAGTGAAATTTACAATGTTATTTTTAGTATAGATAGTAGATTACAAGAGAAGTGTACTAAAAATAATAATATAGAACATTCATTCTGAGGTGCCGTAAAAATTCCCTGAAACTCTGGTACGATGGCGACGGTTATAGTATAGCGTTGACATGAGAGTGGACTTCAGAATTGGCAGTATGGATTAATTATACCCACATGAAGTTCAAATTTATCAAGCCATTAAGAAAATTAGAAATTTGTTTAGAAATCTGATAAATTCTAGAAAAATGGAATAGTTTTTTATATGTATTTTTATACGATAATTAATTAAAATTTGGTCAAGACAACGCCTGTCGGGTTGGATAGTAAATATATACATAACGTGACGCCTCTCTCCCATAAGGGTACGTAGAGATCACATCCTTCCTCTTCCTACGATCCTGACACACTCCTTTTGTTTCTTCTAGGTTTAGCCACTTAGTATAATTGGATATACGGGTGAGTGACCCCGGCCTCCCGAGCCTTTTAACCTAAGTTTCCTATACATTCAACACATTACCTGCCTAATCCATTTTTCCTTTCACCTCCACCAAGCCAGTGCAAGCCAGTTGCCGTACCGATGGCTGCAGGGTTTGGGGCGGGCCTAGTCGCTAGCGTGCTACATCATCCTAGGACCTGGCGAACCCAGAATTAGGTGTAGCGTTACCCAAGTAAGCGGGGCTCTGCTTGGGTGGGCAGTATCTTCCCTTGCTAATCGTAGGATCTCAACAGAAAGAATTATCACAAAATTCAAACCAAAATGGCGGTAACGCGGTTCGCGACCTATCACGTCTCGTTCCTACGAGGAGTGACAAGTGGGCTATTGATAGTCACTTTGCCTGGATAGTAAATAGCTAAGTAATTCATAAAATTAGAAAACCAAAGCAAATACATATCAATAAATTACATATGATCATACAAATTTTAAATAAACTGTTTCTAAATTACATTTATATTTAAGGGAGGAGTTCTAAATGATCCCAAATAGTAAGCAATTAAAGTTAGCAGAAATAGCTATTGGATAAAATAAGTTGGATACTAATATTATCAGATAGGATCAAGTACGAGAGTACAAAAGCGAATCAAACATTAGTAGGTATATCTTGGATTTTAAAAGAAGTTAACAATATACTTTTCTGATTTCATCTAAATAAGTGACCTACGAATTAATAAAGAAGGACAATACATATAAAGAGGTGAGTATTATTTTTTCCGAATTAATCATGCCTTATTCGACCATTCGTTACGCTACAGAACCTAGACTTTAGCCCCATTATTTTTCATATAGCGCCGGATGTTTCCGACATTGAAATACTATGGAAGAACTAATAAGTACTAATTAGGCACTTTGCCTTAAGAAGTTTTTATTTTTTACGTCTTTCGTTATGTACTTACTAACTACACTCGGGCTGTTCGTTCGATGCCAATAAAACGGGGATTGTACGATTCTAGAAAATTACTTTTTTGTTGATTACTTAAGTAAAATTACTTATAATAAAGTAAAAATACTTGAGTACCTACCTGAAGTTAATTTGAATAAAAATTTCGTCACGGGTCATAGCAGTTTATTCAGGCTGGTAATTGGTTTTTTTTTATTGGTCGATAACTAATAAGATTAAATAAGTATAATTTACAATACAATGGTGAAGAGATCTGTAAAAAAGTTTAGTTATTAAAACGTACTATTTAGAATAAATAATTGGAATGACTTGATTGTTATTACATATAAAATAAATAAATTTTCCTCGTCGCCAGTAAACTTGTATTTTGGAGTAAGTATTTTACTTAATATAATAAATGACTAATTTATTTTTAATACGGAAAATAATCTTGGTGCACAAGTTTTGTTGAAAACAAGAAAAATTTGTTGTAACGTTACAAACGTCCAATAGATCCAATAGATCAGAAATACATTTAGGAATACGTGCTACCGTACTTGATCATAGGATCAAGATGTTTACATCGCTGTGTACGTATTGTATATATGCTATGTGTGTTAAGATTTCGTAAATATTATATTTTTCTAGGTTACAAATAATTCATGAATTACGTAATTACAAATGAAGCTGTCGATTAAATTTAAGCGTCGCTTAACTTGAAACAATGTTCGAAGTGATTAACTTAATGTCGGAGCGACATCTGTGTCCTAAGTTTCTCGAATATAGGTATTAGTGTGTATTTCAAATCGTAAATTTCATCGTTTATATACTTTTGTAAGTTTATTTCTATATTATTTTATTTCAAAATGTATTCATTATAGAAATACATAACTAATTTCCAAGGTTTCTCATATAGTATTATTTACAATATTGTTGGTTTATGGATTCTAATTAGAAACTTGATGTCTGTTAGATATTTGGATCCACAGACAGTTGTATATGTAAATTTTGCCAATAAAATTATTGCCATATTATAGGTATACCGTTGATTTTAGCGACATTTGAACTAAATAGATGGTTAATAAAATCGGTTCTCTTTTTTTCTTATATAGTGGCAATCTGTGATACATACAGAATTCTACTATACGGATGTAATATTTTTCAAATATTGTATTAGTATTTAGTGTTTCAAAAAAGCTGTAGAAAAAACAGTGTAATCGCTAGAACTTTCTAGAGAATTTTTGTGACACCACAGTTAACGTTACGCACTATTACCTGTTTGCAATACACTTCACTAGTGAACAATAACCAAACCATTTGACATTAAATGCCACCAAAATTACATAATATAGAGTCAAAGAATTAAAGACAAAAACTGCTGACATGACAGACTGAGAATCCCATCCAAAAGTCTATAAAACCGTTAATATTACTTTGTTAATTCCGCTTCAAATAATCAATAACCAGTTGAAGCAGAGTCAACCAAATAATATTTACCATAGTATATACAAAGGAAATCCGTAAAGCAATGCCCTCCATCAATCAAAAATAATAATGCTACACAGAAAAATTATTTAGCATTTCTAAAGACAATATTCAAAACGGTGCATTAACTAAATATACTAAGACAACAGTACCTTTTCCTATTGTTCAAGAAGTTCCAGTAGATTTAGAATTTAAAAAAATTTCGGAACATACCTTACAAGCTGATGATATGGTGATTTTTTATAATTCCTAAATAACATAAAATTAATATAATATGTTTAGTAATTTACAAACTTACTATGAAACAGCAAAGAACAGGGAAAGTTTAAGGATTAGTCATAAGCATAAGTTTTGACAGGTATTAGCGTATTTCAAGATTTGTTATGTTCGTAAACGAGTAAAATATTACAAAATTTGTTTATAATTTCAATTAAAATTGTAAGTTGAACGAGTATGCGTTGTTAAAAAATTTATAAGAGTTGAGATTATTGAACGTCTGTTATTATTAAATGGTATAAAATAAACTATATAATCACCAAGTACAACGTACGTATCAGATAAGTCTTTTAAATCCATACTAAATTCTGAATCTAAACTCACGGGCAGTATAATATCTTGAAAATAATTACCAGCTTAGAAATTCGTCCTGAATTCTATGAACCGTACAATTAAGAGGGATAAAGTGTAATTTATTACGCTTCCTAGGGGATGGTTTGCTAAGGTGGCAACGCTAAAAGTGGGAGCTTGAAGTTGAGTTGAAGTGTCTGTTTGTAATGTCAAAATATTTTTTTATTATACGATACCTATACCGAAAATACAATTTTTAAAACTTTTGTCTGTCTGTCTGGCCTTATTTTTGTTCCGGGTAATCTCTAGAACGACTGGACGATTTCGACGGGCACGTTTTTTTTGGTATATAACTGAAGTTACTCCGCTTAACTAATCCTAAGTTTTATTGAACTTATGTTTTTTGAAAATAATTAGGGTTCCGCGTAAAATAATTAAAACTCATGAAATTGTGAATAAAATACTGGTAGGTATTTTAATTTGTAAGAAATATCTTTGCTTTGTATTAGTCTTTGCAATATTTTTTTTTGGAATATACTTAAATTCCGTTAAAAAAAAAAAAAACTATATTACACAATGAAAAATATATGAAACGCGGGCGCAGCCTCGGGCACACAGCTTGTAATGAATATTTCGAAAGGTGTTTTGTAAAATTTTGAATTATTCTAGAATTGTGTTTATAACACTTCAAAGAAATTTCATCCTGAAATGAAACCCAATTTCTTAATTAGAGAACTAATAACTAGATTGAATACATAAATGGATAAATAAAATATCTTTGAATTAATTGTTACAATTGTTTATTTTAGTATTATTAAATCTTTGGTACTACGTAGTCGTTCTTGACTTTTTTAAAGTGGTTTCAATATCATAAACATTAATTCTCCATTTTAAAACTTCTACTTTAGACGACCTTCGAAAAGTAGAAAGTTTTGTAAATTGAGAACTTAAAGCAATTATTTTAAATATAATAAAAACGTTAACTTATATTTTAGATAGTTAAAATAAACCTGAAATAACTGACAGAAGCATACATAGGCTAAGATTAGAATATGAAATTAATGTGTAGCGGGGACCAATGGCAATCTAAAATTACGTTATTTTCCAAAGTCCCTCGTTCGCCTGCCTCTCTTGCGACAAATCCTGCCCGAATGAAATTAAATTTCGCTCTCATTTCTAATAAAGGTGCAAAATCCGGTGGGAGATTATGGCGGAAGGTAATATAAACATTAATACGTGGCAAACGCTTTTTAATTTTATGCTATAATTAATTTTAACTCACATTAAAATAATATTATTTTTATACTTTCAGCATTGCGTATCGACTTTTGTATATATTTACAGCTTTGGCTTAAAAACTCCGAGGCTGATTAAAAAAAAAAATTAAAAAATTAAAAAAAAGTTAAATTTCACTCAGTTTTTTTTTTATTTAAAAAGTTAAAATTTGATCGTATATGAAACTCATTTCTGTATTGGAATTTGTCATATAGGTTTACAAACGGATTTAATTATCTATTAAGACTAAAGCAAGAATCCACTGTAAAAACGTGGACAGACCGCGTACTTTGTTATGTGGTTTCCGAACTTAAAATGAGCTTGAGCTTGCTTTGAAGAAAAACCGTCTTTACGTAACCGTTAGTAGCACAGATAAGTCAATAAGGTTGTTCACTTATCTGTGGTTAGTAGTATGTCTCTTAAACGTATGAAGCGACAAATTTACATACTGACATCAACTATATTGATTTATGTTATAATCCAATCGAGACTTTAGAAAAAGAAACCTTTCGGGTTACTTTAACATCTGGTAAGTTTTTAGATTTATCGGTACTGATAAATAATGAGTCATCATCACCGTCTTTCGCTTGTCCTACAATAAGCAGGGTTGGCACAACATGTTTTTATGTTATAATATGGGATTTCGCTAAGTGTTTTATAAACAGCCGTCTGCCCGTCGTCAACCTTCCTTAGGATCTCCTAAACAATGAAAACAAAATGCATGTTTAGGATAAAAGTATTTCCGATAAGGTTTCGTTTTTTTTTACGGCGCTGATACTGTTTCTAACTAATTAAAGCGGAATTCGGCCGCACTTCCCCCTGCGCCATCATCGCTTATGCATGTATCGCATCTTGTACAATTTGAAAAAATGCAGTCTGCAATAATTCATTATTATTATCGTTAAATAAATTATTGCAACCATAAGAAATTTTACTTTAATCCCTTGAGAACTAAACTGGCGTTTACGCCAGCTTTCCATTGTTTTCATATTGTCTCATTCATGGGTAATCGACATATTAAATATAACACAAAAATAATATATAATAATCTACATTAAATCTTACTATTACTGGTTATTAATAAATATCCAGTGTGGAATGAATTATTCCTGTTTTTTTCACAAAGATCATCCAGGAAAGAATACGTCACTATTAGAAGATGAATGTATAAATGATCACGTATAAAATTGAAGGGCAGGTAATCTGGCCCGTCGCGTGTGCTTCGATATTATCGTGTGACAGTCTGAAGTGGAGTTAGCTCGCTGGATTACGTTCAGGATACGTGCTTCGCGTGCTAACATCAACAACAAATACGGCTTCATACTATATTGCAGTAACATACATGCTTAAGAGCTTGACTTGACGTACTGGATAATATCAATATTTTTGCTTTACCTAAGCTCGCACAAGAAAGGGAACTTGCGTTAAAATTCTTAATCTTTGAGTTACATTCGATTAGATAAGATTACATGGCTTAACTTTATAACTAATTAATTTTATAACTCCATCCATGTTTCATACATTCTTCACTAGGTAATATAGTTTTGAAATAATTTATGCCTAACCTAAGAAAACAAATGAATGAAGAAAAATGAGAGTGTTTTGTTTTTTATTAACGGAAATAATTACATATGAGTAAATCGAAAAAAAAATGCGAAAGAGTCCAAAAAATAAGTAGCCTATAACTATTTTGAGGTGATGGTGCGTCAAAGAATCCCCAGTTTCCTTATTATATATATATATATATATATATATATATATAGTTTCGAGAAAGTGTAAAAAATATTGTTAGGTTTTCTCTTTAAAACTATATCATGAAGAAGTTATGAACTGATAGTGTAATATAAGTTATTGCATTAGTTCGAAGATTCTTGTTTGGCTTTGTTACTACATTTGCTGCAACTTCACCATGCCGAGTAACTTTTAATATAACTTAATTATACTAAGCAGTTTAGAGTTCGGAATGTTTAGGTTTAAATATGTCCAAACTGTATGTACTAATTTATACACGTTTATTAAGCCTGGCATAATTTATGAATTGAATTATTTAAAAGTTAGAGATTGTGATTTGTCTGTTACGTACAATCATTCGTCATTGTAATTGAAACCATAATACAAAGCACTGAGCAGTTATTGCTACATTAAATGTTAATTGTATTCACGATGATAATGAGTTTGGTTTGGAGTAGATAGCTGCAAATTTAGTATATTCATAAAGTGTACTCCTAAAATTTAATACCGTCGAAGAATTATTGTGAATGCGCATTACGACGCGCCGGCCGCAATCATGAATATCAAATGGCCGTTTGACACTTGGCTAGGCGGAGAATATATTTATCTTGGGTTGGAGTGTTCTTTACGATTACGTTTATGTTTAATTCATAAATTTTGTAAGCACTTCTACTGTGTTGTTGAAACTAGAAACGTCAGAATGAAAGATATAACTTTATTTTGACTTCCATCCGTACGGTTCTAGCTTGATTCTATTTGTAATTGTACACAATATAAGTAAACTATAAGATGTTGGTAAACAGCCTTCTAATATTCTTTACTCGGGATTTTCCCTGAGGAGTAAGTTACGCAAAGAGCCTCATCAATCAAACAATTGTGAATCTAGAGGACACTATGGTAGGGTATGCAATATTAGTCATATATTTGACTAGCTATTGCGAATGTAACTTTGAAGTTTGAAGATTCATCACTAAACATGTATTGTTGTTAATCAAAGCGCTTAATATTCAATCCTTGGATAGCCAATTTCAATATGCGGTCTCAATCTACTTTTAGTTACTGAACTCCGAAAGTGTCGGATCAGTCAGTCAGTGATCAGTAAAAAAATAGGATTTATTTTTGGTTAGTACTCAGTCTACAAGTTAATATTCGATAACGAAGCCGGCCATTAGAGATACGTTTTACTATCTACGATTGCATGGTCAGTACACGTCATCTCAGTGTGATATAACTATATCATCTCCGAATTAAGTAAAAAATCGCATTGTTACTAGATTACAATTCTTCATTACATCGTAAATTATTATTTCTTTCACACGGGAATTATAAACTAAATCTGTATCAAATTATGTAAATGGCTATGTTATAAATGTGTTTGTGGTCTCTTGGTATCTATTGCGAGACTCTCAAAGATCTCAAAGACTGTTGGAAACCAACTCACTTGGGATGGGTGCAGTTGTATTTTCTTATTGGCTACGTCTCTCTCTCTATTAGCCATCATCTCTTTATTTACTCCTTTTTCTTTCGTATTATCACGCACATACTCCAAACTTTCTTTGGCCTTCAACTAACTACTTTTCCATTCATTCCCATTATTATTCAATACTATTTTATACACATGTGTTTCGTCTTTTCTCATAATAAGTACATACAAACAAACGATTCCTTTTCAACTTGCCTACTACTAGTGACACTTTCCAACTCGCTCTAATATATTCATTCCTGACTTTATCCATCCTAGTTAGAACACACACCCATCTCAATATTCGCAATCGTTTTTCATCTATCTTCTTTGCATTTTTTTTCAAACTAGTAACATATGTAACTTTGAGAACCAAAAAAAACTTAAGATAACTGCCCTTTTTTATTCTTAATTTATTAATTGTTAACATGTTCATGTTAGTTCTAACATTTAACATAACATTTACAACCGAGCAATAATTATGTATATTTCATACGATTTATTCATAATCAAAACATACGACACGTTGCGTTAGTATAACTTTTATTATTTATCTCTGAGCATTAGCACTTAAACGCCATCTTATACTTGACACACTGTAGCATGTTGATAGCTAACGTCATAGCATTGGAGGTAAAGTGAATCAAGAAGCTTTTCCCCTTTCTAGAATCGCTCAACCCTGATAAAGAAGTTTTCATCTTTCAACGTTTACTTGAATAATTTTCACTTTCCTATATTCGCAGGTAAAGTCGAGTGCTTTTGTTAATATTGAGATCGTTAATTTAATGGAGGTGCTCCACGGGCTTCTGACACACAGGAATTCCTATTCACGTTCAGTATAGTGTTTACGTGACGTCCGCTTGTCAAGTCTGTTTGTTGTCCACCACACGTTGATGGAGTAGTCAGTAAATAGAGCCGCCAGTAGACAGAAATACAAGTATTACACCGTACGTTTCGATGTAATTTAGATTATGGGAATGCTATTGTTTTGTATACGATTTTAAAATTTGTTTTCTCATATTATTGGGATTGTCCTGGCAATACCAATGATAACTAATTACATTGCTTATAATTATAATTATGTATTAATTAACTAGGCACAAGATAAATAAAGATTAAAATAAAGAAGAAATAAATGGTAGCTATAAAAAATTGCAATAAAGAAACCATAATAAATATTTGTATTCAATGAGAATTGTATTTAATAAAACTTGAATATATTATTATAGATATTGTATGTAAATACACAAGGGGCCCTTATTTCTACCAGAAATATTTATAGACAATCTTTTTAACAATGAAAGTATTATAAACACAAATATAAATAAAACATCACAATGTTTAAGACAAATTTGTACTTTATATGTAGAATATAGTAGTGATTTATATATTATTATTTATTCTCTTAATCTATTAAATTTTTATTTAACATCAGTGAAATTTTATATACAAATAGTTTGGTTATTATGTGCTTATGAAGTTTATTGGACAAAATAACTTCAAAAATGAATCGTTATAAAAAATAAAAGGCTTTAACAAACAACTACCATATTATTAGAATACCGTTTAAATTTTGAGGTTAAGCTAAATAATATGAATTCAGGAGTAAAAAAGCTTGTATATTATGGTGTAATAAAATAATTATAAATACTATTAAAAAAAAACATAGTAATACAATATAGATAAATATGTCAATTACATTCAGTTGTAACTGCAAAATTGAATTTTTGGCGACATTTTAGCTTGCAGCTTCATTTCTGCAGTTATTTTTATATGTTATTCGTAAACTTGCAGTATTTGGTTGTAGATTATTTATTATTGGTTGTATTTTACATGGTATAGTTTGGTTATTGTACTCAAATAAAGTTTATTATAAATAGTAATGTAGGAGGTGAATTTTGAGATGCCACACAAACTCACTGGAAGGTCCTAGCGTTGATGACCATCGTTTTGCGTTGTTGAAGCATTGATATAAGACTGGAAAGGTTATTAGTAGGTGTTAAAGGTAGATTATTAAAGGTGTTATTAGCAGAATCGTGTGTTTAACTCGGACGGTGGTATTAAGTGAAAAAAAAAACGATCTGCACAAGGATACTACTACAAGGGTCATCTTTGTTCACATAACATTTTTCATACATGAACTGACGTAGCAAAAAACATATTTATGGTTTAAAAACAAATCATCTAAATCGGTTCATTTATTCTGAAGTTTACTTTACAAATAACAGCAAATAACCAGACAGAGTTTCAAATATATTACGAAACGATATATGATTTTAATTTCATTCAGCACATATTACTCTATCGAAATAAGAGTATTCTTGGAGCCACCAAGTAACTATTCTTGTTTCCAATACGGTACAACAATCTAACGCGTGTATTAAATACCATGTAAGTATGTACATCATACTTTCGCAAAGAAAAAAATTATTAGACTTCATTAATTATTTTCATACCTTTATTACGAAATTAATTTAATGCAAATTAGAAGGTATGTATACCGCAGTGCGTCTCATTATCGAATGAATCGATTCGAATCGTAAAAAGTCTGCGGGATTTTTGCGGCGATGTTGCCAGGCGGACAGGTGTTCGGTAGCCGTGCCAAGTTTCGAGCGGTTATCGGATTTTCAATGGCCCGTGAAAACTATAGCTCATTGGTCAGATTATGACCCTCTTATTAAACTTAAGTGCTTTTATAATTTTTTTGTATCTTCTGAGTTTTGTTCGAGTGATTTATTTCACGTTACTCAAGGTTATTCGTACAAATCACATCTACATGATTTACTTTTTATCTCTTTTAATATTTGAGTGACTAAATTTGAAATTATATAATAATTCTTGTTAGACATTTTATTATTTTGCATCACTTAAACCGATTAAACTATGTTTTTAGAAACTTAGTCATATTAACTATTAACATATTAACCACTACATTTTTTAAACAATTAATACGAATTTTTAGCCCCAACTTTTTAATACTTTTCTAATGTTCAGTGTTTCAATAAAATGGCGGTCGTTTATTTAAACTTTCCAAGGAGTTTGAGATCTTACGGTTATTTTTAATATACTTCACTTGTGCACAATAACCAAACTATTTAACGTAAAAAAACCACCAAAATTACCTAATATAGAGCCATAATATACTGCAAGTTAGTGAAATAAAAACAAGTACTACTTACTACATGGCAAACAAATTCGCGCCAACAACTACCCAAATACATTCTATCTGAACAGAGTTGCTATGTGTTTTCTTATATAATGTTCAAAGTAACGTAGAAAGAAATCTACTGCATTAACTTCTTCAATTCTAGTAAGCAGGTAGCTTAGAATATGGGGAAAATATTGTTTTCAGTTTTTTACTACAATTTAGACGTTTATCGAAAAAAAAAAAATTAAATACATCAATTTTGTAGCTTGTACCTACTCCATGAAATACGAGTTACAAACTGACTGCATTCTAACGTTCTACAAAGTTCTCGAAGCGGCATTGATTGAAAAAGAGTGTGTCGAAATTCAATTCTGTCCGAATCTCATATACGAATAATCCGCTCAGTCGACCCGCGCTCAAATTTTTCGGGACTAATAGTTAGGGAGTTTTTTCAGCAATTATATTAGCATTAATGACAGAATGTTTAAAATAAAAAAATA